>CAUYLG010030929.1:0-305413 GCA_963573385.1 Cacajao melanocephalus
AATCACTTGAGGCCAGGAGTTTGAGGCCATCCTGGACAACACAGCAAGATCCTGTCTCTATGAAATATTAAAAACAAAATTCGCCAGGCATGGTGGTGCACACCTGTAGTCCTGGTTGCTCAGGAGGCTGAGGTGGGAGGATTGCTTAAGCCCAGAAGTTCAAGGTTACAGTGAGCTACAATGGCACTCGCCACCATGCTAGGCTAATTTTTGCATTTTTAGTAAAGACGGGGTTTCATCATGTTGGTTAGGCTGGCCTCAAACTCCTGACCTTGCGATCTGCCCACCTCGGCCTCCCAAAGTGCTAAAATTACATGCGTGAGCCACCGCACCCAGTGAATGTTATGAATCTTAAACCTCAAAATGTATGATTCAAAAAGAAACATACGTGAAGAAATGCACTTAAATGTATCATAGGGATTTGTTATATGAACAAAATAAATGACTAATAACATTTTTATTTTGTCTTAAACTGTTGTGATATTGTGATTAAAAAAATACGGTGGGGAGCTGGGTGTGGTGGCTCACACCTGTAATCCTGGCACTTTGGGAGGCTGAAGCAGCAGAATTGCTTGAGGTCAGGAGTTCAAGACCAATGTGGGCAATAAAGTGAGACCCTGTCCCATTTAAAAAAAAAAAAAATGGCTGGGGCTGGGTGCGGTGGCTCACACCTGTATTCCCAGCACTTTGGGAGGCCAAGGCAGGCAGATCACTTGAGTTCAGGAGTTAAAGACCAGCCTGGACAACGTGGTGAAACCTTGACTTTAATACAAATACAAAAATTAGCTGGGCATGGTGGTGCATGCCTGCAGTCCTAGCTACTCAGGAGGCTGAGGTGGGAGGATCACCTGAAGCTGAGGAGGTTGAGGCTGCAGTGAGCCAAGATTTCCAGCCTGGGCTAAGAGGGAGCCCCTGTCTCAAAAAAAAAAAAAAAAAATAGATAAAGAAAAAAAAAGAAATATGGCCCATGTGGGGGCTCATGTCTGTAATCCCAACATTTTGAGATGCTGAGGCAGGAAGATCATTTGAGGCCAGGAATTGAAGACCAGATTGGGCAACATAGCAAGACCTCATTTCTATTAAAAGATTAAAAAAAAAAAATAAACATACATTTGGTCTCTGCCCTGGTTTTTGGCACACAGCTCCTAAAACTTTTGGAATCTCTGGAGTGGTAAAAGTATCTTTTGTGTGCTAATGAGACAACTGGTGGCTGGGGGTCCCCATACAGCTTAAGGATGGTGGCTGGATTAGAAGTCTGGGACTTTCGGCACCACCCCCAACCTCCAGAGAGGGGAGAGGGGCTGAAGGATGAGTCAGTCACCAATGGCCAATGATTTAATCAATCTTGGCCACTTAATGAAGTCTCCATAAAAACTAAAAAGGACAGAGCTGGGATGAACTTTTGACGTGGGGGTTCCTGGAGGGTGGTGTTCCAGGAGAGGGCATGAAAACTCCCTATTTGGTCCCACGTATGCTGCCCTATGCAGCTTTTCCATCTGGCTGTTCATCTATATCTTTTTAAATACCCTTTATGATAAGCAGGTAAACACAAATAAAGTGTTCTGTGAGATGCTCTAGCAGATTAATTGAACCTGATAAGAGAGTCATGGGAACCCTGATTTATAGTTGGCGAGTCAGAAACAGGGGTCACAAGCTGGGACTTGTGATTGGCATCTGAAGTAGGGGGGTGGTCTTGTGGAACTGAGCCCTCAACCTGTAGGATCTGATGCTACTGCCAGCTGGACAGTGTCAGAATTGAACGATAGGACACCCAGCTGGTGTCTGCTGCAGAGTGACTGGGGAGAAATCCCCACAAATATTTTAGTGATCAGAGTGAAGTGTTCTGTGTTGAGTATTGTGTTAACTGTGTCTAAAAGTGAGTATTGTGTTAACTTGTGTCTAAAAGTGGGAAACACACTTTGTTTTCCTATCTCCAATAGCTAGAAATATGGTAAATAACTATAAACTAAAACCAAATCTGATTTGCTTCACTTACCTATAAGGCTAAAAATTCTGCGAACACATAAAGTTGAAAAATTCCATTTTGCCCTTAAATTGTCAGCAGCTTGACCAGATAGGATCATACATAACCAAGAGCCTAAATAAGGCAATGAAGATAAAAGCCCATTCTGGAAGGAATAAGAAGATACAGGATTGATTATGGTGGGAGGAAAAAACAAAACATACACATTCATCACAGCCAACAACCACCACTTGAAAACAAAGGAAATGCATAGCAATATGTTGTTAATTTTTTATATAATTACAGTAAATAAATCTGGCTTTCAGAAGGATTATGGGATTCAGTCCAAGGCGGTCCCTAAGAGTCTGTCTCAGAGGAACTAAGGCTTGCCCTAGTCCTGTCTGCTTCGGGTAATCTCGATTGTTTCTTTCGGATTTGGGTTGTGGGAGAAGACAAGCCTTCCTATTAACCTATGGATTCTCCCTACTAAACATTTTCGTCTTCCATTCTCATTTATTTTAAAATATTTTTTGCTATAAAATAAAATGCAGATGCAGAAAACCACGTTAAGTCGAACATACAGCTTAATGAATCATTCTTTTTTTTTTGACTGTCTCGCTCTGTTGCCCAGGCTGGAGTGCAGTGGCACGGTCTTGGCTCACTGCAACTTCTGCCTCCTGGGTTCCAGTGATTCTCTGGCCTCAGCCTCCTGAGTATTGAGGACTACAAGCACCTGCCACCATGCCAGGCTAATTTTTATATTTTTAGTAGAGATGGCATTTCACCACGTTTGGCCAGGCTGGCCTTGAACTCCCGACCTCAAGTGATCTGCCCACCTTGGCCTCTGAAAGTGCTGGGATTACAGGTGTGAGCCACTGTGCCCAGCTGGATTTGCTATTCTTAATCTTCCTGTGGGTCTCAGTTTTACCCCTAATGACAATTACCAAATTAACCTTGCAATGTACAGTTGAATGCAGTTCATCACTATGGTAGTATATTATTTATTTTCTTTTTTAAAAATCAGCCCCACTTTATAGTTGAAATGTGGTAGATTATAATCAGGCTCTGTTAACAAAGAACCTGGGAAAAATAAGGCTGCTCACAACGAATCCATCCCTTTTAGAAGTGAATACTGGTACCATTTGAATTTGTCAGCTGATATCCTGGCATATTACTAGAAACTATTAAGATCTTCATTGCTAAAGGGAATAACTGGCAAAAGATACCTTAATCAAGAGTTAGCACACCCTGAGAAAAGAAGTAACAATGTGGAGGCCAAAAGGAGACATCTCTAAAATTTAGGACAGCAGAGTAAAATGGAGGATGCAAAAATAACTGAATTTTATATAGATGAAAACAAATTCTGTGTATGGTCTTAAAATTATATATAAGAAAAATATATATAAAAAAAGAAAAAAATTATAAGAAGCAGATGATTATTTTTTCCTTACCTCTTGAACATTAAACCTTAGGATCTCCTTCATATAAGTAGGCAATAATGTCAGTAAAGTATAAAAAGTCCAGTTGTATGAAAAGTGTGCAACTACAATAGCCCAGAGTGGCAGCGATTTTAAAATGGGTACCCACGGCACTGACTTCTGTGAAGAAAGCTGAAAAAAACAGGAATAATTAGGATAAGCTACACCTATGTTAATGCTTAGAGCTGTACCACATCAGCTAAAACTCTATCCAGAATTCATACAGAATATTACCTTAATTAGTAAACTCTAAATTTTTAAATCAACTCCTTTGAAATATTAAATAGCAATATGCATGATAAAGTAAAAAGGTAACGGTAGAGCTATAATGTCAACTCTAAACATTGCTTATGAATGTCAGAAGTTACCTGCAGCATTGATTTCTCTTTTTTTTTTTTTTGAGACAGAGTTTGACTCTTGTTGCCCAGGCTGGAGTGCAATGGTACAATCTTGGCTCACTGCAACCTCCGCCTCCTGGGTTCAAGTAATTCTCCTACCTCAGCCTTCTAAGCAGCTAGGATTACAGGCATATGCCACCATGCCCGGCTAATTTTTGCATTTTTAGTAGAGATGGGGTTTTGCAATGTTGATCAGGCTGGTCTTGAACTCCTGACCTCCAGTGATCTGCCCACCTCAGCCTCCCAAAGTGCTGGGATTACAGGTGTGAGCCACTGCACCCAGGCTGATTTCTCGATTTCTAAAATATAGTTTCATAGTCAAATTCAGAGGGTGACATAAGGGTAAAGGAAAGAGATAGGACGGTCCTGTTAGAATTCATATTTAATTATCTAATCTTTATTCAATTGAAATGATTTATATGAACTAGGCAATAGAAGGTTTCTGTATGCAGTCATACGGAGCAGTGGTCTTTGAAGCAGGGTAAAAGCACCATGGGGGTATGCAAAATGATCTTCAGGGGTGAGGAAAGACATATTTCTATTTGTTTCTATTTTTACTCATTTTTATTCTAAAAGTAAGAAACCACACTCTATTGATATTTAATAAATATGTTGGCCCTGGAGTATGTCATATGATTATAAATTGTATGAGTCCCTTAATTCAGAGGGGTTAAAATGGCATCTTCACTTGTTTTTTTTTGCCCTCAGTGTATTATAGCATATTATAGTTTAAGTGCATTTATTTATTTATATTTATTTATTTTATATTATTATCATTTTTTGAGACAGAGTCTTGCTCTGTCATCCAGGCTGGAGTGCAGTGGCATGATCTTGGCTCACCGCAACCTCTGCCTCCCGAGTTCAAGCTGTATTCTCCTACCTTAGCCTCCCGAGTAGCTGGGACCATGGGCATGCACCACCATGCCTGACTAATTTTTGTATTTTTATTAGAAACAGGGTTTCACTATGTTGGCTAGGCAGACCTCCAACTCCTGACCTCAGGTGATCCACCCACCTTGGCCTTCCAAAGTATTGGGATTATAGGCGTGAGCCACTGCACCTGGCCTTTTTTTTTTTTTGAGACGGAGTCTCACTCTGTTGCCCAAGCTGGAGTGCAGTGGTGCAATCTCAGCTCACTGCAACCTCTGCTCCCTGGATTCAAGAGATTCTCCTGCCTCAGCCTCCCAAGTAGCTGCGATTACAGGTGTGCCACCACACCTGGCTAATTTTTGCATTTTAGTAGAGAGGGGGTTTTATCATGTTGGCCAGGCTGGTTTCAAATTCCTGACCTCAACTTATCTGCCCACCTCTGCCTCCCAAAGTGCTGGGATTGCAGGTATGAGCCACTGCCCCCAACATAGGTGCATTTATTTTAAGTGCCTTTTAAAGTGCATTTGTGGGCCAGGGGTGGTGGCTCATGCCTGTAATCCCAGCACTTTGGGGGGCTGAGGTGGGCAGATTACTTGAGGTCAAGAGTTTAAGAACACCCTGGCCAACATGGTAAAACCCCGTCTCTACTAAAAATACAAAAAAAATTAGCAGGGCGTCATGGCGCATGCGTGTAATCCCAGCTACTAGGGAGGCTGAGGCAGGAGAATCACTTGAACCCAGGAAGCGAAGGTTTTAGTGAGCCGAGATTGTGTCACTGCACTCCAGCCTGGGCAACAGAGTGAGACTCTATCTAAAAAAAAAAATTATAATTCAAGGACATGTGAAGATAAAAAAGAAAAAAATTATATACATATATAATTATATACACACATATATATAGTGCATTTGTGGATTTTATTAGATAGTTTTAATTAAAACAAACCTCACAAAATCGACAGTGTCTTCAAAAGATTCCTGCAGAGCAACAGTTATTAGAAGAGACTTATCTACTAGATAATAGTCTAATGGAAGAAGAGAATTCTAATAATATTTAAATAGAGCAAACACTAAGAAAATAGTAGAGCTACCACTTTTCTTTTCTTTCCTTTTCTTTTCTTCTTTTTTTTTTTTTCCCAGGCTGGAGTGCAGTGGTGTGATCTCGGCTTGCTGCACCCTCTGCCTCCCGGGTTAAAGAGATTCTCCTACTTTAGCCTCCCGAGTATCTGGGACTATAGGCATGTGCCATCTCGCTCAGCTAATTTGTGTATTTTTAGTAGAGACGGGGTTTCACTGTGTTAGCTAGGATGGTCTCTATCTCCTGACTGCATGATCTGCCTGCCTTGGCCTCCCAAAATGCTGGGATTACAGGCGTGAGCCACCGTGCCCGGCTAAGCTGCCACTTTTCTTGATGAGTCCTTTGTCAGCTACTTCACCAAGCAAAATAATGACAAATCATTAACTATAACATAGTTAAACACATTGCTCCCATAAAACATTATTATTATATTAACAAATTATGGCTGGGAGCGGTGGCTCATGCCTGTAATCCCAGCACTTTGGGAGGCCAAGGAAGGAGGATCACTTGAGGCCAAGAGTTCGAGACCAACCTGGGCAACATAGTGAAACCCTGTTTCTACTAAAAATACAAAAATTAGCCAGGTGTGGTGGCGTGCACCAGTAATCCCAGCTGCTTGAGAGGCTGAGGCATGAGAATTGCTTGAATCTGGGAGATGGAGGTTGCAGTGAGCCGAGATCATGCCACTGTCCTCTAGTCCGGGCGACAGAGTGAGACTCCATCTCAAAAAATTAAAAACAACAAATTATTTGTAATTTTTTAGTTATAGCAAAGGTTTTTTTCTGTTAAGATGTAAACGTTATGTATATACTGTTTATTTCATCTATCCATCCTTTAAAAGTCTATTTCTATATATATTTTATGATATACAAAAGTATCATAGTACATATAGATGACTTGAGAATAAACATACATACATTCAGATTGTGAGCCCCTCATCTGTTTATTGATTTTTGCATGATCAAGAAAGCTTGGATACCTCTGATCTAGGGCATCAGATATTTATATTTCCTGTACACCAAGACTGTGGATTTTTTATATTTCCTTTACACCAAGACTGTGGCTTTTCTCAAAAGCAAGAGCAATCTATGTTTCTGTCTTCGGGGTTCACAGTTACTGTTATTTTGAAAAGAGGAAGAACCAGAGAAAAGAAAAATTAAAAAATTAAAAAAAAAAAAGAACCAGTATTGCCCAACCTTCTTTTGGCCTTTTTTCTATGGACTTTTTACTTGACACCTTGCTAGTTATGCTCTTGTGTTTAATTTAAAAAAATTTAAATTTATTTATTTATTTATGAGATGGAGTCTTGCTCTGTTGTCCAGGATGGAGTGATGTGGCACAATCTTGGCTCACTGCAACCTCCGCCTCCCAGGTTCAAGAAATTCTCCTGCCTCAGCCTCCTGAGTAGCTGGGATTACAGGCGCCCGCCACCACACCGGGCTGATTTTTGTGTTTTCAGTAGAGATGGGGTTTCACTGTGTTGACCAAGCTGGTTGAGAACTCCCGACCTCAGGTGATCTGCCCACCTTGGCCTCCCAAAGTGCTGGGATTACAGGTGTGAGCCATTGCACCTAGTTGTGTTTTTTAGTATGATCAAAGACATACAGACAGAGGGAGAGAGAAGGAGAGATAACATTTATTCTTTTACAGCAGTGGTTCTCAACTCCAGCTATACTCAGAATCATCTTTGACACTTTAAAATTATAGGGGCCTATGTTCTACTCTTGGCCTACTGAATAAACAAAACAAAAACAAGTAAAGCAAAAAAACTCTGAGTGTAGGGCCAAGGAATCTAAGTTTTAAAAGACTTCACTGGTAATTCTATGGAGCCGTGGGTTCCCAGACTTTTATGCATATAAGAATCACCCAGCGGAGCCTTAAAAACACTGAGACCAAGGTCACACCCCAGACCAACTGAATAGCTTGTGGGTGGGTGGGAGGTATGCATCCCTAGTTTTTGAAGATCCCTGGGTGATTTCAGTGTGCAGCAACTTAGGGATCCACTGCTGTAGAGATTAGATTTTAAAGTCTGCCCTCATCCCTCTTAACTGAAAAGCTCAGGACACAGAGGATTTTAGAGTTTGAAGGAATTTGGAACATAGCTCTTTTTATATGGCTTTGAAATCCACAAAAGAAGGGAAATCATTCTTTTATGCTGAAAGATACAATTGTAAATGTATTTGAAGTCTGAAAACAATATATTCTGAAGAATGTATCCTACCTCTTGGAAATAAAACCTGTAATATGAAATATTTAATTTTAGCCACACTGGTATGTTTTTACAACCTATAAATATCAGTTGAATTTTTGATAATCTGATGTTTTTGGACAATCACCCAACCAAGATCAGCTGTATGTCTAACACAGAAGCCCAACACATGGCAGGTTGTCAACAGCTGCTTATCAAACGAATACAAGGCCACAGGGTTAGACGCTTAGAAAGAAGAATGTGAAATGTATGTATTACAGCTTAGTGTTCATTTGTAACCTAGGTACAACACAACAGTTTTCTGTTCTCCCAATATGAATGGAATATCAACTTACAGTATTTCCACATTACAAGTTTTATTTCAGAGGGGAGAGTCTTCATTTATAAAAGCTTTCAAGTTAAAGATGAATTTTCAAATGTTACTAGGAGAAACTATCCAAGTATCTAGCAGACATTAAAAAAAAAATCCTTCAAGAGTTTAAGATGGTGCTGTCCAACAGAACTTACAGGGTAACTAGTAGTTACATGTGGTTATTAAATCCTTGTCATTCTAACAGGTTGATGAAAGAAAACAAAATGAAACGAAACAAAATCCCAGTCATATGGCTAGTATGACTAAAGAATTTTTTCTGAGTCTTGCTTTGTTGCCCACACTGGAGTGCAGTGGCGTGGTCTCGGCTCACTACAGTCTCTGCCTCCCGGGTTCAAGCAATTCTCCTGCCTCAGCCTCCTGAGTGCTGGGATTATAGGCACCCACCATCATACCCAGCTAATTTTTGTATTTTTGTATAGATGGGGTTTCACCATGTTAGCCAGGCTGGTCTTGAACTCCTGACCTCAGGTGATCCGCCCTCCTTGGCTTCCCAAAATGCTGAGATTACAGGTGTGAGCCACCGTACCTGGCCCAGAACTAATTTTTAAATTAAATTAGTTAAATTAAAAATATAATAGCCACATGGGGCTAGTGGCTACCATACTGGACAACACAAGTTAAGGTTGGACTTAAAAAGGTACAAAACAGTTTTTTTTTGATGTTCTGGATCTAGAAATTATTCTTTTGCTATTGTTTCTAACACACTGCTATCTTGCTGATCAAGCAATGTAAACACATATTCTCTATGGCTTCATCATATCTAATTGTTGGCAAAAAATAAAAAAACTATGAAGGCTTTTTTTTTTTGAGATGGAGTTTCACTCTGTCACCTAGGCTGAAGTGCAGTGGCGTGATCTCGGCTCACTGCAGCCTCTGCCTCCTGGGTTCAAGCAATTCTCCTACCTCAGCCTCCTGTGCAGCTGGGATTTCAGGCACCTGCCACTATGCCCAGCTAATATTTGTACATATGTATATTTTTTAAAAGATGAGGTTTCACTGCGTTGGTCAGGCTGGTCTCCAACTCCTGAACTCAGGTGATCCACCTGCCTTGGCCTCCCAAAGTGGCTGGGATTATAGGCATGAGCCACCGTGCCTGGCCAATATTTGTATTATTTGTAGAGATGGGGTTTCACCATGTTGGCCAGGCTGGTCTCGAAATTCTAACCTCAGGCAATCTGCCTGCTTCAGCCTCCCAAAGTGCTGGGATTACAGGTGTGAGCCACTGTGCCTGGTGCTTTTTTTTTTTTTTTTTTTTTTGAGACAGGGTTTTGCTCTGTTGCCCAGGCTGGATTGCAGTGGCATGATCACGGGTACCACAGCCTCAACCTCCAGGGCTCTAGTGATCCTCTCACCTCACCCTCCTGTGTAGCTGAGACTACAGGCATGTACCACCATACTGGGTAATTTTAAAATTTTTTGTAGAAATGGGGTCACCCTGTTGCCCAGGCAGGTCTCTAAGTCCTGGGCTCAAGTGATCCTTCCACCTAGGCCTAGCAATGTGCTGGGATTACAGGCAAAAGTCATTCCACCTGGTTCTGAAAGTTCTTATTAGAGCTCTACATTCTTCTAAAATACCACTGCTGATAAAGGAAAATACATATGTGTGGCTGGATGTGGTGGCTCACACCTGTAATCCCAGCACTTTGGAAGGCCAAGGCAGGAGGATCACTTGAGGCCAGGAGTTGGAGCCAGCTTGGCCAACACAGTGAAACCCTGGGTCTACTAAAGATACAAAAAATTAGCCGGGAATGGTGGTGTGTACATGTAATCCCAGTTACTGGGGAGGCTGAGGCACGAGAATCGCTTGAGCCCGGGAAGTGGAGGTTGCAGTGAGCTGAGATAGTGCTCTCCAGCCTGGGGAACAGAGTGAAACTCTGTCCTCCCCATCCCCTTCTCAGCCCCCCAAATACATACGGGCAAGGAATTTTAAAATTGCTCGGATCATTTGCCCAGCCAACATTTTGAAAGCAAATGTACTTTGGAGATTTAAATGATAATGTTTGTGAAGGAAAAATTAATGAGATCCTGAATCTTGTATATAAAATGTATTTTCAAATTTCTAATAATAGCTCAATCAACTTTTTTTCCATATAAGTTGAAACAGAAAAGGACAAACTGTAAAAATTATTTGCTGTGAAATGTGTAAAATATAGAGAGGGTAGAGAGGGTATGATCACTCAACAAATGCTTGAATATCTTCTAATATGCCATTTTACAAAAAAAATTTTCTTATCAAATGCAAGTAACAGCAAATTGATTTAGCAAAGTTACATGTAATAAATGCTCTTAATTTCTGTCTTAATTAGACAACTAAATATTCAAACCAAGGTCCTCATTTGATTTGCTTTGCAATGCTGCAAAATTGTATACTCTTCCTAAGAGGCATAAAGGAGAAGTAAAACAGTTAAAAAACACGCTAGCTTCAGGCTGGGCATGGTGGCTCATTCCTGTGATGCCAGCACTTTGGGAGGCTAAGGCGGGAGGATCACTTGAGCTCACAAGTTCAAGACCAGCCTGGGCAACATGGCAAAACCCTGTCTCCACAAAAAATATAAAAATTAGCCAGGCTTTGTGGTACACATCTGTGGGGTCCCAGCTACTTGGTAGGCTGAGGTAGGAGGATGGCTAGAACCTGGGAGGTGGAGGGAGGCTGCAGTGAGCCGAGATCATGGTACTGTACTCCAGCCTAGGCAGCAGAGCCAGACTTTTTCTCACAAACCAACCCCCCAAAACCCCAGAACCAAACAAGAAAACCCCACGATATCCCCAGAATTAAGAAAAGAATAACAACAACAACAAATAGCAGATATATAGGAAAGGACATTTCAGTGGATGAAGCGGTGATGTCTTTCCATAATTCATTAAAAAGAGATCTTCAAAATAGAGTAGTTGTATAACTCTATCAAGACAGTCAAAGGTGAGCAAAAAAAAAAAACCCCCCAAAAAAACAACAACAAAAAAAATAGAGTAGTTGATGGTCTTAAAGCACTCACTAGTTATGAGTTGGCCTTCTGAATTTAACTGCAGGGTGCAATGAAGATTTTTGTTTCTCTCTTTTTTTTTTCCAGAGAGTTTTACTGTCACACAGGCTGGAGTGCAATGGCGCAACATCTCAGCTCACTGCAACCTTTGCCTCCTGGGTTGGAGCGATTCTCCTGCCTCAGCCTCCTGAGTAGCTGGTTTTACAGGTGCCTGCCACCATGCCTGGCTAATTTTTATATTTTTAGTAGAGACAGCATTTCACCAAGTTGGCCAGACTGCTCTTGAACTCCTGACCTCAGGTGATCTGCCTGCCTTGGCCTCCAGAAGTGCTAGGATTACAGGCATGAGCTACTACGCCTGGCCTTCTCTCTCTCTCTCTCTCCTTTTTTTTTTTTTGAGATGGAGTCTTGCTCTGTCACCCAGGATGGAGTGCAGTATCATCATCTCGGCTCATCACAGCCTCTGTCCCCTGGGTTCAAGCGATTATCTTGCCTCAGCCTCCCCAGTAGCTGAGACTACAGGCATGCACCATTACACCTAGCTAATTTTTGTATTTTTGGTAGAGAAGGGGTTTCATCATGTTGGCCAAGCTGGTCTCAAACTCCTGACCTCAGGCGATCCTCCTGCCTTTGCCTCCCAAAGTGTTGGGATTATAGGTGTGAGCCACCGCACCCAGCCTATTTCATTTTTTGTAGAAATTTTAGAATCAGAATTAGAACTATATACGCTGTCATACTTGTAAAACTTATTGTAAGAATGAAATCACATTTCTGCCTGTTAGTACTGACTTTTTCTTAGTTAAATAACTGAGAAAACATTCTATCGGCAACTCTTGCTTGTCCAGCTCAGATCTCCTTTGACATTACTGCCAGCATAAGCTACCTACGATGCAAACCTGATTCTGTCACTTCAAGCTTACAAATACTACATGGCATCCCAGTGCCTAAAGGATAAAGGCTAAGCTCCTTAGTGAGGCACAGGGGACCCTCCATGACCTGACTTCCACCTGCTTCCTCTTCCTGTTATTTTTTGCCTTTGCCTTATCCATGAGAGCAACACCCAACTGCCGCACTTCCTGGAAGGTGTCACTGTCTCTCTGGAAGATACCACTCTTTCTCTCAGCAAAGTGAGAAAGAAAAACAGCAGTCAGGCTGGGCTTGGGGGCTTGAGCCTGTAATCCCCGCACTTTGAGAGGCGAAGCCAGGTGGATCACCTGAGGTCAGGAGTTTGAGACCAGCCTGGCCAACATGGTAAAACCCCATCTCTATTAAAAATATAAAATTAGCTGGGTTTAGTGGCATGTACCTGTGATCTTAGCTACTCCAGAGGCTGAGGCAGGAGAATCACTTGAACCTGGGAGGCAGCGATTGCAGTGAGCCGAGATTGCACCATTGCACTCCAGCCTGGGCAAAAAGCAAAACACTGTCTCAGAATAAAAAAAAAAAAAAAAAAAGAAAAGAAAAAGAAAAAAGCTGTCCTGGGCTGCTGTAAGCTAAATTGTCCTGGTTCTAACATCTAGGCCCTGGGGTTCTCCTGTTGAACCAAAACCAGGCCACTCTATGAGCATGCTGGAGCAAGACAAAAATAAGACCACTTTACAGGTTCTTGGTGTTTCCCAAGCTGGAGTGCAGTGGCACAAACACAGCTTACTGTAGTCTTGACCTCCCAAGCTCACACAATCTTCCTGCCTCAGCTTCCTGAGTAGCGAAGACTACAGGTGCATAACCTCATGCCTGGCTGATTTAAAAATTTTTTATAGAGATGAGGTCTCATGTTGCCCAGGCTGGTCTCAACTCCTGGGCTCAAGCAGTTCTCCCATCCTGGCCTCCCAAAATGTTGGGATTACAGGTGTAAGCCACTGTGCCTGACCAAGGGAAAGGTTGTTTTTTTTTTTTTTTGAGACGGAGTTTTGCTCTTGTTGCCCAGGCTAGAGTGCAATGGCCTGATCTTGGTTCACCGCAGTCTCTGCCTCCTGTGTTCAAGCGATTCTACTGCCTCAGCCTCTCCAGTAGCTGGGATTACAGGCATGCACCACCATGCCTGGCTAATTTTGTATTTTTAGTAGAGAGGGGGTTTCTCCATCTTGGTTAGGCTGGTTTTGAACTCCTGACCTCAGGTGATCCACCCACCTCAGCCTCCCAAAGTGCTGGGATTATAGGCCTTAGCCTATAAAAGTTTTATAAGTTCTGGAAGATAATGATAAAAATGAAATATTGGCAGAAGCAAGCTGTTACCCATCAGTGATGAGAAAATGGCAAAACATCAGGTTTTACATGGCAACATCTGTTTATTATAATGCACTAAATTCTTTTAACCTGTTCCTTAAGAGGAAAAAGTGGGTAACTCACTTAACATCATGTAGGACACTAAACTTACAAAGTAATTTTTTTTTGCGACATGGTCTTGCTCTGTTGCCCAGGTTGGAATGCAATGGCTGATCATGGTTCACTGTAGCCTTGACCTCCTGGACTCAAGCAGTCCCCTTGCCTCAGCCTCTTGAGGAGCTGAAACTACATGTGTGCCTCCATACCCAGCTAAAACTTTCTATTGGTATTAATTTTTTTTTTTTTTTTTTTCTGGGAATACTCAGACCCAAGTAACCTTGGATATGAGCTCTCCACCTGGTTAAAACTTTATTACAGTGCATATTTCTTCTGTTTCTAAGTTTTTACCAATCTTTGGCAAAGATTATGACAGGTCATATTTCTTTCTTTTTTCTTTTGAGATGGAGTCTTGCTCTGTTGCCCAGGCTGGAGTACAGTGGTGCAATCTTAGCTCACCATAACCTTTGCCTTCTGGGTTCAGGTCATTCTCCTGCCTCAGACTCCCGAGTAGCTGGGACTACAGGTGCATGCCATGATGCCTGGCTAATTTGTGTATTTTTTAGTAGAGATGGGGTTTCACTATGTTGGCCAGGCTGGTCTCAAACTCCTGACCTCATAATCTGCCCACCTCAGCCTCCCAAAGTGCTGGATTACAGGCGTGAGCCACCGTACCTGGTGACAGGTCATATTTTTTAAAGTTCAGCTGCTGTAAAGACATTTATAGCAAAGTAAAAATACATAGAAACGTTAAAGAGTACATTTTTTCTTCTTTTTAGAGTTGGGGTCTCACTATGTTGTCCAGGCTGGTCTTGAACTCCAGGGCTCAAGAAATCTGCCTGCCTTATCTTCTCAAAGTGCTAGGATTACAGGTGTAAGCCACCATGCCCAGCCAAGATTAAGTTTTTAATTACTGCCTGATTATACTACATATAAATATTTAAAATGTCAACCTTGGGCTGGTCGCGGTGGTTCACTCCTATATTCCTATAAGCATCTGAAATCTTTTCTTTTTTTTTGAGACAGAGTCTCGCTTTGTCACCCAGGCTGGAGTGCAGTGATGTGATCTCGGCTCACTGCAACCTCCACCTCCTGGGTTCAAGTAATTCTCCTGCCTTAGCCTCCTGAGTAGCTGGGACTACAGGTGTGCACCACCATGCCCGGTTAATTTTTGTATTTTTTAGTTGAGATGGGGTTTTGTTGTGTTGGCCAGGCTGGTCTCAAACTCCCGACCTCAGGCGAACTGCCCACCTTGGCCTTCCAAAGTGCTAGGATTACAGGTGTGAGCTACCACACCTGGCCAAGCATCCTAAATCTTAAAATCTAAAAATCTGAAATGCTCCAATGAGCATTTCCTTTGAGCATCATGTGGGTTCTCAAAAGCTTTTGGATTTCAGAGTATTTTGGATTTAGAATTTTTAGATTTGGGATGCACAACTGTATAAACACACTAGTTGGTTTTCTAACAGCTCATGATCAGAATGAGAATCCTTTCATGAATAACACATTTTATTTTCTACTAATCAAGTGGAAAAACTAAACAAGACTCATTGATAACCCCTACTCTAAAAGGTTTAAAATGACTTAAAAAGTATTTTTATAGCTTATAAAACTATACTTTCTATAAAAAATGAAAGAACTGAAATTCTTCAAACAATACTTTGTTCATATTTATTAAAAAAAATTTAAAAATATTTAAATGTTGTGTAGAGACAGGGTCTCACTATGTTGAGTAGGCTAGTCTGCTGGCCTCAATGATCCTCCCACCTAGGCCTCCTCAAAGTACTGGGATTACAGGTGTGAGCCACTGCACCCAGCCGGACAATACTTTGGATATTTATTTCATTTGCCTCTTCTACTTTGTCTAGGGCATGCACAATAGAAATATCTATTTTTAAAAATTGATGTCTTAATTCTGAAGCAAAAAGCATTCTGATATTATTTTTAAAATGTGTCAAAGTCCATACCTGATTTCTTAATGATGAAAGAATGTATTCCTTTTCATAACGGGAAATTCTCTTGTGTGTTTGTGGTGTGTCACTAACTAACCAGATCCACAAAAGAAACCAAAATATTCCAACAGTACCTTAAAATCGAAAAATAATCGTTAGATAAAATTAGAATGTAACATATAAAAGACAAAACAGAAACACAAAATTAGAATGTACCAACAGCAATTTTTACATGTCATGAAAACATTATGTAACTATAAAATCAATGTAAAACTAACTTCAGTTTGGATTCATTTTCAGGTTTCTCTCAATTCTTTAATGAGATAATTGCTATAATTGTGTTACCACCTACACATTTTGAAGAAATTTTTTTTTTTTGAGACAGAGTCTTACTCTGTTGCCCAGGCTGGAGTGCAGTAGTTCTGTCTTGGCTCACTGCAACCTGCTCTTCCTGGGTTCAAGCAACTCTACTGTCTCAGCCTCCTGAGTAGCTGGGACTACAGCACGTGCCACTGCGCCTGGCTAATTTTTGTATTTTTAGTAGAGACAGGGTTTCACCATGTTGGCCAGGTTGGTCTTGAACTCCTGACCTCATGATCAACCTGCCTCAGCCTCCCAAAGTGCTGGGATTACAGGCATGAGCCACAATGCCCGGCCAGAAGAAAACAACTTTTAACTACATGACTTTGCCTATCAGCGTCTACCAGACAAACCTTTTTGAAGATACATTTCCACAATCTACATATTTCCAAAGGTGTCTGTTTTTGTAAGTTGATTTTTAAATTTTGATTGCAGATATACTTCTTGCATGACACATCCATGTGAAAAGTTAATTTATTAAAAATGTGTATCATGCTGCCAATGAAATTGAGAAATAAAATGCCTTGGGACTAGATAAAAAGAAAAAAAAACATTAAAACTACCAAGTGAGAACATCCTACTTTGCTTGAGAAGAAACTGAAAATATCCAAGATAATGATTTTTTTGATAACAAATGTGTGTCCAGGATCAACAGTCATTAGAAATTCTACTGAGAAATATTCCAAAACTAACATCAGGTCATAACTCAGATAGGTCAAGTTAACCATACTAACTTGAAAAACAGGTTATCAGTAAGTGTTTTAGAACTTTGAGGTTCGGTGATTTGGAATGTATATTTTTAACAAATTATTAGGCTACTATTACATTTTGAATTGGTTACATTATAATTTAGTTAAAATTTTAAACTTACCAAAAAAGTAGAAGACGTAAGTCCAATTCATATAGTAGCAAATTATTCCAGAAAGAGGAAGAGAAATTACTGTCCCAAGCTGTGCTCCTAGAACAACACATAAGACTTTATAAACTTTGGAGACAGAGAAACAAAAATAGGACAGACAGGTCTACTGCTTACAGAGGATGGGTAACAGGCTGGGCACAGTGGCTCATGGCTATATTCCCTGCACTCTGGGAAGCTGAGGTGGGTGGATCACTTGAGTCTAGGAGACCAGCCTGGGCAATATGGCAAACTCCTACCTCTACTAAAAATACAAAAATTATCCAGGTGTGGTGGTGGCAAATGCCTGTGGTACCAGCTACTTAGCTACTTGGGAGGCTGAGGATCACTTGAGCCTGGGATGTTGAGGCTCCAGTGAGCTGTGATTGTGCCACTGCACTCTAGCCTGGAGTGAGACCCTGTCTCAAAAACAAAAACAAACGCAAACAAAAAAAGGCTAAAATTTGGTCCCAGAGAAACAAGATTAGAAAAAAGATAAAGAGTTAGTGTAACAGGACAAGCAAAGGAATGGAAGTAGGAAAGCAGACAGTAGGCTTGGGAACATCATTTGGGTAAAGGAAAGGAAAAGAAAAATAGATAAGACTGGAAAAATAGGTTGAACACTCAAACGGTTACTGAATACCTACTCCATGCTAGGCACTATATACCAGAGATAAGAGGCTAGCTGCAACAAAGCAGTGAAGACTGTAAAGAGTCTTGCCCGTCATTCAAGGAGCTTGGGATTTATTCAATAGGTAAAGGGGAACCTTAAATAGTACCTGTTCTTGAACCTATCATCAGATTTCTCATGTCAATCTCTACATAGCTGCAAGAATAATTTTCTTAAAATGTAACTGAATCATGCCTCTTAAAAAAAAAATCTACATTCTTTCCTGTAGCCTGTAAGACCTCATATAACCTGGCTCTTGTCTCTTTCTCTAATCTCATCTTATGCCATTATCCTCCATACTCACTGAGTTCTAGCCACCCACAGTAGTTTTCCATTTCTTTGAACCCTTATGTTATTTCTTGCCTGAGAGCCCTCATACATGCTGTTCTGATTGGCTGAAGTGCTCTTCTCCCTGCCTGACTGGTATGATCTTATCCTTCAGATTTTAGCTTAAAAGTACCACAGAGAGGCCATTTCTCAACTACTATATTTAAAAAGCAGTCAGGTGGAAAAATTTTAATACAGTCAATGAAAGAAAGGCTAGAATTTCTTATGCAATCTGGTAAAATTATAATTCACATATATAAATCTCATGTTATCTTACCTGTAGATCAAAATGATGGCAAATAAAGGTGCATGGAAAAAAGATGCATGAAGAGAGGGGTGATATATTCATTAGATAATCAAAAGAGAAATCACAGTTTAAGGACAAAAACATTCCATTTTCTAGCTTCTGGCCTTTTTTTTTTTTTAATAGCATCTCCAAACAAACAAAAATAAATTTAAAAAAACAAAAAAATAAACAGAAAAAGAAAAAAAAATAGCAGCTCTATACCAGTATCTGAAAAGGCAACACACTTTGAAATAAATGATGGCAGATGGGAAAAATACAGTCAATTAAGCCACATTACTACAAGTTGTTGAGCCAAAGAGAAAAATTGGTAATAAAGATATACTACTGAAACTTAATTTTCTCCCCAGAGGGGCATCCAATCCAACATTGCATGATTCTGCTATGCAAGTACTTTTTCTCCAAGGGTGATATATACGTAACATATTACAGCAAAATTTGATAATAGTTATCTCACCTGCATATGAAATGCTAAGAAGCTTGCTTCTTTCAAGAGGGGGAGCCCAAGAAGACCACATGGCATGCATGGCTGGAAATGTAACACCCTGAGAGAAGGGAACATGATATTTCTGATGAAATACAAGGTAGTTTTGTTAATATTTTAAAGTAAGTTAAGTATTTTGCTGCAAAAGCATTATCTGGATAAGAATCAAACCTGAATCAGGTTCCATGAAGTGAGACATTTTTACAGTGTTAAGTGAAAATACCTTATAATGAAGTATTTTCAAACTTTGAGGGCTGAGTACGGTCTATTGTGTAAAATGTGTTTCAGATCTGGGCATCAATGATAGAGCAGAGTTAAACTGTGACAAAAGTACAAGAGGTAAGGGTGGCCAATCTTAACCACCCTTTTTTCTTTTGAGATGGAGACTTGCTGTCACCCAGGCTGGAGTGCAGTGGCGTGATCTTGGCTCACTACAACCTCCGCCTCCCGGGTTCAAGCGATTCTCCCACCTCAGCCTCCCAAGCAGCTGGGATCACAGGTCTGTGCTGCCACGCTTGGCTAATTTTTGTACTTTTAGTAGAGATGGGGTTTTGCCATGTTGGCCAGGCTGGTCTCTAACTCCTGATGTCAAGTGATCTGCCCACCTTAGACTCTCAAAGTGCTAGAATTACAGGTGTGAGCCACCATGCCCAGCCTATCTTAACAATTTAATAATGGTTTATTTTCTTCTCTTCTAAAATACAAGTTACGAAGTTTCTTCTGGAAAAACGTTTTCTCTGGTTTTTGAGTAAAGGTTCCAATTTTGGGGTGCTCCTACCCAAGACCTCATTTACCACAAACAAAATCTATTCAGGTAATTTTCTAGTTAGTCCTTTCTGTAAAAAACAAATTCCTGTTATCATCCAATGTTATTTTTGGTTTATATTTATACCAAAGAGTGAAATCTTTAAGAAGAAGAGGAGACATAGGGTAAGAAGTAAAACAAGAGAGAAAAGAAAATTACCTCTCCTAGTCCTTCTAGTGCTCTGAGTACAATGAGTGGTCCAACTCCTAAATCTGCAGCAATGGGAGTGAACAGGGTGAGAACAGCAGTGCCAAGGATCCCAAATCCTAGCAGCAATTTCCCCCCTATTTTGCTGGCAACATATCCTCCAGGAATCTGTGTGATGATGTAGCCATAAAAAAAAGAACCGAGAATCCATCCTTGAGTTTCTGCATCCCATTGGTACTTCTTACCCTACAAAAAGCAGAAGAGAATAAAACAACCCTTTAAGACCTTCACGGAATAGCTCTTTTCTCTTACTAGCCTGTAAGTACATATAAATGAGATTTTGAATTACTATTTTGGACTGAAGAACATGCAAACTTTCTAGTAAGTGAGTGAGTCCTAACAATACAGACATACAGCATTTAGAAGTGAATGGAATGGAACTGAAAAAGTCGTAAACTTCAAGAAGGCTTGCAATTTTATAAAACTAGACTGCAGGATGAGCTGCAGAAGCTTTGTAATAACTATGAGCAAGAAGGCTCACAAAAGAATCACAAAAAAGGTTTAAGTATCTCTGAGCCTACTATGGCTCGGGAGGCTGCTGTTCCCCAATACTCCAACCAAAAAAAAAATAACAGGCTTAATCTAGAAACCTATTAAACAGAATTAAACTGTAGTGGTTGAGCTAGGCTTGGGAACCAGGCCTGGCTGTAATCCTAGCTCTATTACTTACCGGATGTGTGATCTGGGAAGAGTAAATGAAATAGGCACATAAAATAAGGCTTGATGCACAGTTAATGTTTACTTAATGCTGGTTATCGACATGTATAAATATAGATATTAATAATATCTTCCCATTTCAGACCAAGCACTTAAGCATATAGAACAATATCAAAGAGCAAGAATTTAAATCAACCAACAAACTTCATGTGAGTAGAACCTGTGTTTTCATTAGTAGAAGCACATAGTAAGGTACTAATGAAAATTAATGACTGATCTGAATATCTGACATCATCAATGCATGCAGCTGTATAACCAAGCCAACGTGTCAAGAACCATTCCTGGATTTCTTTCCACTGCTGACATAAGGCAGATGAAGATAAGTAGCAGGTCAACAAAAGCACTTTGCAAAGGAAAAGACACAAAGCAAACTCCTACTTTTCCTTATTTAGGGTACCAATTTGCAGTTTATCTGTGGAATTCTAGGATTTCATGTACAATCCAGCAGTATTGTCCCTGAAGGTCACAGGTTGGAGTGGAGAGAGTGAGTGAGGTGTGCCCAAATGTTATTCAACAACATTACTCAAGTCAATATATAAAGATTTTTGGAGAGATTTATTTTGTTTAGAGAGAAAACCTCTTTCCTGCTTGAATGCACTGCTTATAAATGACAGAGGAGACTCACCCAAGTATGAACTTTCATGAGCAGTGAAACCCAAATACCTTCATGAGCACTGAAAATGGATGAAAATTTACTTTTTTTTTTTTTTTTTTAGAGAAGGAGTTTCACTCTTATTGCCCAGGCTGGGTCCAGTGGCACAATCTTGGCTCACTGCAACCTTCACCTCCTAGGTTCAAGCGATTCTCCTGCCTGAGCCTCCCTAGTTGCTGGGATTACAGGCACGTGTCACCACACCCAGCTAATTTTTTGTATTTTTAGTAGAAATGGAGTTTCACCATGTTAGCCAGGCTGGTCTCAAACTCCTGACTTCAAGTGATCCACCTACCTCGGCCTCCCAAAGTGCTGGGATTACAGGTGTGAGCTACTGCACCCAGCCTTGAAATGGTTAATATGGCAAAGCGGAATACTCAGCCACCATTGGCCCCTGTGGTTGGAGAAGGTCTTTGGTTCCTCTCCTTCATGGGAAACTCAGTTGAAAACATCTGCAGGTTGAAAGTCACACAAAGACGAGGGTTGCTCTCAAACTGGGGGCTTGTACAGGCACTTCAAAGTATGCCTACAGCCTTCTTACTCATCAGGTTCTAGACTTACGGTTTCCGTTCTCGGTCAGTCCCCGGTCTTCCTTAGGCCAGGGTGCCACATCATGTTAAAGTCAAATCCCAGCTTCTGGAAGGAAATACAGCTTCTCGCTAGCGTCTCAAACAGCTCTCGCCCAATTAATTCTCTCGGTGCACTTCCCTTCAACATCGACATTTGTGTTTGATTCAAGGTTTCTCCAAGTGTGGTCTTAGAAAACCTGCAGCAAGATTGTGAGTGGACACATTTAAAATGCAGACTCTCAAGCGCCACTCCGATGATACAGACATGAGAAATTTGACTCTGGTTTACAGGTCAGAGAATCTGCCTTGGAGCAAGTGAGTCAGGTGATTTAGATGCACACAAACGTGGAAGAACCACTGGTCTGGGTGCAGTGATGAGTGCTAAGATCTCCAAACTCTAAAGACTTACCTGTGTGAGCCACATGCCTTTTAGCTTGCGGTATCGCTTCTATTTCTCTTGGGTCATAGTTTCTCAGGTGGAGGATTGTGATTCTTGGAAATCAATTCTGGCTTCAACACTTACCAGTTGTATAATTTAGGCTGCTGTGCTGCTTATAGGAGAATATCCTTGCCAAAGTTCTTTGGCTGTGCCTATCACAGACTGTGTACCCCAAAGTAGTTCCTTTTTCTTTATTCATTTAATTTATGCTGCCTATATTTTATCTAATGCTTGTTACAAGCAAGGAATTGCACTCAAGAGGCCCGAAGTAGACCCACCTCAAAGCTGATAAACTTAAACTTCAGGACACTTCATTTGCACCAGCCTCTCCCAAAGCCCTGAGAGTGCCCCTAGTAATTTGTTTTCATGGTTATAAGTTTCTGTAATATTTGCAAAAGGTAGGTATTTTAAAATTCTTTCTTCTTAATGGAAATCCTGTAACTTGTGTAAGCTTCAGCTGCCCCAAACCTAGATCTGTCCCTGAAAGAGCTCACCACCAGTGGGATAAAGAAACACACACATGGATTATCAAGAAATGATATGGGTGGTTGCAAGGCAGACCTAGTACTGAGGATTCTAAGGAAGCAGGGTGTTCAGGGAAGACTTCCTGGAGGAGGTGATGCTTGAGCTTGGCCATGGAATAGAAGGAAGACTCTTCTAGAGAAATAGCTTGAGCAGAGTTACAGAAGTAACTTTGTGTTTGTATATGTTTATGTGATTAAAACACTCTGCTGTTTGAGGACATTTTCTTTTAGGCTGCGATGGCCTCTAATGCCAGGATGAAGAGTCCTTTTCCAGGGAGCAGTATGGACTGTGGGGCTATGTTCCTTGGGAACATCTGATCCTGGGAATCCTGGCCTCAGCTGGCTCTTCTTCTTGGCCTTTGGGAGGCCTAATGGTGACAATTTTTCTTCAAGGAAAAATCACTCTTACATTCCTTGCTTCTTCTCCCATAGCCCTCCAACCCTTCTTTACTGTCAACCTTGCAAATCAATATTTCATTTTGAAGAGCCTTGTTTGATGCCAGTTCTGCTTATTTGCTTCGCAGCCACTGTGGGTAATGCTTTGTGGGTCTGTCAGTATGTAAATTAAACCAAGCATAGATAGCTTTGTGTTGCTTAATGTTCAGCTGATAAAAATTAATGTGGTGTGAAATGAGCATTTTATCTGACTGCAGATACAGTGACGGAGTTAATTAGACAGGCAGAGGGAAAATGTTATTAAGCGGGACAGGGGCTTTCTCATGGAAGGAGGCTCTGACCCTCAGACAGCAGGTTTGGGTGAGCTGTGGGTGTGGCCGAGGTACCTGGGCTGAGGCCAGCTAGGAGCAGTGAGGCAGGGAGGGTGCCTTCTTTAAGCAATAAGCCCCGTGGTGCTGATGACTGTGTGGATCCTGCCTGGGGAGGAAAGGAGGGAGGCAGAGGCCAAGCCAGGCCGGGCACTTCTAGCTCACTGCAAAATGCATGCATCAGCGTTTGCTGGGGCGGCTGCTTCTTGGTGCAGCAGTACTGCAACTGATAGAGAAAATAGTTTCGTTCTTAAGCAAGAAAAGGAAAGATGATAGGTCAAGCACACCTCACAAGGCAGTCAATCAAGGGGAGTTTGGAACCCTTAACTTCCCACTAAAACGTCTTGAGCTTTGCTTTCCTGGCCTTTGCACGCACTGTTCCCTTTAATGAGAAAGCATTCCCCACCCCACCAGCCATGAACTTAGCACATCCTATTACAATCATCTGTCTCCCTACTCGACTGCGTGCTCCTTGAGGTCAGAGATGTGTCTTGCGCATCATCAGCGATCATGGTGTGACAGCATGTTCTTCATAAATGTCAGTGGAGTGGATGAATGCATGTGATGCTCGCTCAGCCCGGAAGTCTCAGTCTCCCTCGCTTTCAACCCCTTAGCCTAGACCACTGCTGAGCACGCTTTCTGTCTCAGCTCCAGTGTCACATCCCACTGAAGCTCCTTCTGCCTCTCAGACAAGATCAGTTCCCCAGGTAGATACTCTTGAGACACCTTGTCCTTCCTCTTCATAGCACTCTCCAAGTGCCTATCACTCCCACCAGACTCAGCTCCATGCGGGTAGGAACTGGGCTGTTGGACCCACTGCTGTATCCCCAGGAGCCACAAGGATGCCCAACACAATCAGTGCCTCTTCAGTATTTGTTGAATGTTAATCAATGAATGAATGGTTTTTCTGAGGCCTGATGAATTTCCACCCTTTCATCAATGCCTTGTTTGGGGAAGGTTTCCCGGGCTCTTCCGAGAGTCTCTCCTTCCCTGAAGTTCCCGCAGCACCTTGTAGATTGCAGTGATAGGCTTGCCAAAAGGCAGCTGTAAATTTTGGGTTGTATCCTCTCCTAGCCAAATAGGAGAGAGCTCCTTGAAAGCAGTCAGGGTGCCTTATTCAGCTTTGCCTGTTCAGTATTTCTCACAGGGCCTGGCCTTTATACGTGCTCAGTATGGTTTGCAGAATTTGTAAGAACAATTGTACGTATCCCTTGGTTAGTTAAGCTGTATTTCTGTTAGATAAGCAAATTCTTAGCCCACTAACGTATGCTGTCCCCACTCCACCCCTTGCAGAGGAACACTCAGAAAAGATGACTGGTTGTGGCCATCCCTCCTCCGTCTTGACCGCAGTTGCAGGGAAAACGTTGTGAGGAAATGCCATAGTTAGTGGCTCCTTCATGGTTCCTGTTAGCATTTGAGGCGGGTGTAACCTTTCCAAACAAACAAGAAAGGGACTTATGCATTGTTGAATCGCATGATTGCCTGCCACATCTGTCTCTCAGCCAGGCCAGCGTCCTTGAGCTCGCAGGCTCGGTGGCAGCTGCTTGAGCAGTAATAGGGCCTTCCATTCTGATGGCCCCATGCAGTTCCCCAGCATTTCTCCTGAGTTTAACTGTTAGATCTCATTTGATGGACTGCACCTTTGCAGCATTAAATGACTTGCTGTAGATTTGCTTATTAACCTCTCTGTTTCTCATCTGTAAAATAGGATGACATTCTTAGAGCTAGAGAGTGAAAGTCTTAGGTATCATCACAAAACAGTGACGAGATTCCACTCACATGCCACCCCATGGTTCGTGAGACACTGACCATGTTCTCAGGTCTCTGAGAAAAGCCATGGTTCTCGCTCTGTGATCATTCATACTCTCCACACCTCCGCTGGGAAGGTTGCTAAAGGCTTATCAGGAGCTGAGACTCCAAGAAGGCTTTACCAGCGCTTGCACAGCTGTTGCTGAGTGAGATCTGGATCCAGTCACCTGAGCATCAGAAAGGGGGGAGGCTTCCTGTTTGTTTACCAGTCTCAGGCAAAACAGAGCCCAAGGACCACTGGAAGAAGGACAGACCTCAGGGCGAATGGGCAGTGTGCTTTGCAGCAGGATCTGGCCCTTTGCTCCTTTCCTCTGATCCTCTATGCCTCACGAAGCTGATGAGTAGCTCTGTTTCAGGGAGGCCACCCGACCCACTGTCCGCCCTTGCTGGACCTGGTAGCAGAAGGTTGGTATCCCTCAGCTTTCTAGTGTAGCCCCATCTCCGTCTTCTCACCTGGCTAGGCTGAGCCCCCAACTTGGCCCTGACCACTCCTCCTGGGTAAGCTGCATCTCACAAAGAGGGTGGCTTCTATCCTGTTTCTTTCTCTAGCAAGGCCCAGGACTCTTTGTGGAGTTGATTAAGGAGGTGGGTAATTTTAGGTAGAAGATATTAGTAATATTTATCTTTTTGAGGTATTTTTGTTTCTGTTATCTCGTTTGATTCCTTGACCATTCAGCAGGGAACACACTGATATTGTCACCATTTGACCAGTGGGGAAATGGAGAGACAGAAATATTTAGTGGTTTGTCCAAGGTAGAACATGCTATCCAGAGCACTCCTGGATTCACTGATACCGTGTACAGCCCAACTCTCAACTGTAGTGATGCTGTGTATCTATTAACTTGACACCTCCCGCAGATGAAGACCCCAGAGGACTGGAACCATGTGTTCTGACTCATTTCACAGGGTTCCTTAAAAAGGCAAGTCTTTAATAAAAGATTTCAGTGACGTTATTTGTCAGGGATCCATTCATTCCATTCATTTAGTGCCTAACAAATAGTTACTGAGTACCAACCGTGTGAGGTGCCAGAGATGAGATGGAGAACAAATGGAGACACAGGCCCTGTTGTGCAGAGCATACAGTCTTCTGCAGGAGACAGAGCTTGTCAGATTGCCACCAAATGAATGTAGAATAACAACAGGGAGAAACGCCATGAAGCATTTGTCCCCTGGAAATACTTTAAGCTCAACGTGGAGGGGAGCAATGCTTCCCCGAGGAAGAGATGATCGGAAACATGAATAGGACTGAACCAGACAAAGGGAGGGTGATGTGCAAAGACCCCGTGGAGAGAGGAAGGATTATGTATTTGAGGAATTGGGTGAAGGCTGCTGAGGCTCCAGAGGAAGTGTGACGTGAGATATAGCTAGCTTGAGGGGGCAGATGGGAGACCTGGCTTGAGCTTCCTGGGCTACTACAGGCAGAACATCTGACATTTCCTTATGCCACATTCGTTTGCAGATGACTCTGTTCAAAAGAAAGCATGAGATTGTCCTGGCAGTTACAATTCTCTCTTTTCCTTTGTATGCTTCACTTACTGGCAATTAAAATTCAGATCCCTTCTCTGTTTACCTATTCATTTATTTAAAGTGTTTATCACGGGAAAGGGGAGGCTGAAAGTTTCTCCTTTGTGTCCATCGGTGACCTCAGGAAGAAAGTTTCGAACCCACGCAGGTCTGCCTCCTGGAGTCTCTGGTAGACCATCTGAGGGCATGGATCAGGCCTGTTAAAAAGATGCTCACTGATGTTTACTTTTTGACTGCATGAAAGCAGACACTGAAACTGTTCATTAAAAATTCCTGTGTTCACAGACAAAAATCATTTTAGAAGCTCTGTAATGAATGTACACGTGGGTACAGGTTATCTTGTCAGACGCAATAATCATGAGTAAATGCAAACGGATGCTGCTTGTGTTTGATTTTGTCTTTAATGGAAGCGTGCTGACAGCTGCCTCTGGACTTCCACCTCCTTGGGTTAGGAGATCTGGCCTTTTGCTTGGTGATTTCCTCTGGCCAGGGCTGGGACAGGAGTGGCATGTAGATATGAGAAGCCTCTGGTCAGGGAATAAAATGGAGAGAAATCAGTGAAATTAACATGTGGGCCCCTTCACATGAGCCTTCACACAAGGACACAGCTAGGATACCGGGGAGGGCATAGGAAACATTTCTACTATATAGAGGTTAGGTTGGATTTCTACTTTATAGAAAGGAAATTAGTTTGAGAGAGAGTCACTCCTCAAGTCATACAGCTGTTAAATAGCAGAACCAGGATGGTAATTAGGTCTTCTGAACCAACACTGAAATCTTTCCCTTCAACTTTACAGCTATTCTTCACACTTCGCCCATATTGTACCTCCAACTATGGATTCAATCTAACAACAGGATACTCAATGCTGTGCTAGTCACCAGAAACAAAAGGGTGAATCAGGCAGGGGTTCCAGGGCAGAGATGCTCACAGCCAGGTAGGGTAGATAGACACAGTGATGGAATCAAAGCTCTGTGATGGTTATACAGCACAGTTGGAAATGCCAGCAGGACCAGAGCTTTTTGCCAAACTCTTTGGAGTGGCCCGCTTAGAATGTCAGGAATCTCCATCTCCCCATTGAATGGAAGATCCAAGGTTAATATGCTTAAGGAGACAGTATGACTTCAGTAATATTTGGGGAGGTCAATCTAGGGTCCCTATATTTCACTGCAAAGGAATAAGATGAACAACAACAACAAAAAACTCCATCTGTTTTTGCCATCTTTCCCCAGAAAGGTAGACTTTGGGGACTGAAAAAATGGAAAGGTCATTATCTTAGAGTAAGGAGTAATTCTCTACTTCGAATATATTTAGCTTCATGAAAGTGTATTCTGTTATCCTTATTTTCTTCAATTAGATACAGACCAGTGAGAACCAAAGCATGGGTCTGCCTATACTGTTTCCTGACCAGCATGTGGAAGCTGCTGATATAAAGGAGGGATGGCTCCTCTAGGTTTGACCAGAAATCCCTGTGTTAAGCTAATTGTGGGAATAGTTTACCATGCGTCGAGATTCCCTTCTTTGCTAGTGTTGAAAAGATGATTGGACACGCGGATTGGGGTTTCCTTCATTTCAGGATGGAAAACAGATTGTTGATCTGGAAGGTTTGAAACTCTGGCATTTAGAGTTTTCACAGGCCCTTACTGGAGGTAATTCCAGGACCTGAATGGATGTGAGCTCATATGGCTGGTATGAGGAGAGTAGGGCCCCGTTTTAGCACCTTTCAAAGTCATCCCATGTGGGAAAATGGAAGAGGTCCTCTGCAAAGGTGAGACTCAGAGGTCAAGGACCTAACTTAGACCAGAGACTCAGGGATACGACGTTTTAAGCCCTCTTCCCATATCCAGCATGATCTTGGTGACCCTCTGTGTTTCATTATTTTCATTTTCAAAATCCTTAATAAAAGCCCCTTTGTGTTTTAAGTGTTCTCACCACAAAAAAATACTGTTTGGGAGGTAATGCATATGTTAACTCAATTTAGCCATTTCACAATGTTTACATATTACAAAACATTAGCACGCAGTAAATATTTATAATTTTTGTCAATAAAATTTAATTTTTTAGTACAAAAGAAATAAACACCCCTTTGCACAGATTATGTGGGCAAGAAAATAATTGTCTTATGAAATTCCTAGTACAGTCTGTACAAATGCTTTTATTTCGTTTATATATTCTTAAAAAAAGGTAAAAACATTCAAGTAAATCCCATTATTCCAGTGAAATTAGATCTTACAGGTACCCCCTTTGTATTTGGAGTTTGGTTTTGTTTTTTTTTTTTTTACTATTCTATTATCAATATACCAGAATTTGCCAAGCCATTCCCCATTATTGAACGTTAGTCTCCTTCTGGAATTTTGTGTGTATGTCTGTGATTAGATTTGATCATTAAAGGCAATGCTGCAATTCGTGTGGCATTTTGCTTCTGTTGGATTATTTCCTTAGCGTATAGTCCCAGAGAAGGATGCTGGGTCAGGGTATGCACGTCTTAATAATTATGGTTACCAGTTGCCATATTTCTTTCGGGAAGAATTATGCTGCTTTAACTCAATGCCTACAGCATGTGAGTCTGTCCGTTTCAGTGCAGCTTGGCCAGCATTAGGGTATTATTTCTGAAAACTGAAATGTTACCTTTTCAAAGCTGCTTTAATTTGCGTTTTTTATTACTAGCAGGGATGAACATTTTCCCACATGTTCGCTTATCTAGGACTATCCATTAAAAATGTTTTAGGGCCACATGTGATGGAGGGGTTGTCTTCGGGAAACTTTGCTTCTCATAGCTGGAGGGGTAGATGGACAGTGTGGACGAGTCTCCATAAATAAAACTTGAATTGATTTCTGCGATATGAAGTGACTGCATATCATATGACCGCCTTGATAGTTAAAAAATGAAAAGATGGTTTTAATTCTTGTGGCCAAAAGAAACAGGCTTACCAAAATACAGAACGTGAAAGGAGAACTCATTTGTTTACTCTGTTGTCCTTATTGAAAGGTTTCCAGAAGTTTCTACAAGGCTGTCAGTCTCAGGTCTTTCTGTCTTTCCAGTTGTGTACTTTACGATTTGCAAAGCAAAAGAGTGGTTACAAAAGGTACACTTCCTTAGCTGCATTTGTGTGTTAATTTTCACGTGCTCTTAATCATTGGTCTTCTGAAAACCATCGTGCAATGGGGCATTTCTTTTTTTTTTATTTTAGTGAGACAGAGTCTTGCTCTGTCACCAGGCTAGAGTGCAATGGTACGATCTCGGCTCACTGCAACCTCTGTCTCCCAGGTTTAAGCACTTCTTCTACCTCAGCCTCCCTAGTAGCTGGGACTACAGGTGCGCCACCCCACCCAGCTAATTGTTATATTTTTAGTAGGGACAGGGTTTCACCATGCTGGCCAGGATGGTCTCGATCTCTTGACCTCTTGATTTGCCCACCTCAGCCTCCCAAAGTGCTGGGATTACAGGCGTGAGCCACTGTGCCTGGCCTGGGGCATTTCTTAAAGCTAAGTAAGCTCACTGTCTAAAAGGGGCTGAGCCCAGTTCACACTGCTGGACTCCCTTCCCACAGCTGCCAGGACTCCAAAGTCTGGGATTTGAAGATTGTAGGACAAACTGGGAAACAAACTAAATGGAAAACAAGCAGCTCCAAACTCTCAAACTCTGGAGGATGTCAGTCTGTTTTCTTAACATTACACTAATAATGCCTTTCCTGCTCCCCCGTTGGCCCCCCCACCCCACCCCAGGGAGGCACTCAGCCCAGGGGTTATATAACTGTGACTTGACACCACAGCCAAGTTAAAGGAGCTTGCGCTCGGCTCACTGAACTGTAGCAAAGCCTGCGTTCTCCTTCCCTGCACTTGCCCGTGGAGCAGCACAGTTAGGGGATACATAGATGACTTGGAGTTACAGATCAGCTGCACTTAACTCTGTAGGCTGGCTGGGGCCCCTCCGTGCCGCAGAAACACTGGTAAGCAGGCCAAGCAGAGTCCTGCCCCCAGAACTGAAATGAATGACTCTCAGGTACCAAATTAAGCCCCAGCACGAGGACTCTGGGCTGGTTATGTTTTCTTTCCTCGCTTAAGTGTGTGGCCTCAAAGGCACTGCTAACCATAAAGCGTGCAAGTTCAAGGGGAAGGGGATTCCTCAACACCAGTCTTGAAAGCTGCAGGCAGCAGAGATGATGAGTTTGCTCTTACCTGGAGCAGCGCTGACCTAACAAGAGGCAAGGATAAGCTCAGTCGTCCCCACTCCACCCCAGCACGGCCAGCCAGCCTCAGCATACCTTCTGTGTGCTTAAGAGGCAGAATAAGAGGGAGGTATATGTTTGATCTACTGAGTCCAAAAGATGCAGCTCTCCTTTTTACAGGTTTTGTTACCTTCAAGAAGTCACTTAAGTCCTCTAAGTCATAGTTTCCCATCTGTGAAATGGGGATAATAATAGAACCCACCTACTAAGATTGTTGTGAAGATAAAATGAGATATGGAACAAAAAGCAGTTGGAAGATTGCATGACCCTGGTAAGAGGCAAATAAAAATCAGCTTTTATCAGAGTGCTTTTTCGTTTTGCTTGTCCTTTCCCTTGAAAGACTGGGTGACAGTAGCAAATAGGGACCGTGTCTGCGTCACCCCGGCACTGCTAGGATCATGTATAGTTCCTGAAACACTATAGATCCTCAATAATTTTTCTACTGCATGGCTACGCAGACGTGGATCGCAGGTGGCAAAGTGCGGTTTTTATTTTGTTGTTTCAATATTTTTTTATTTTCAGTTAATTTAGGGTCATAGAATCCATCATTCTGATCATCTATCAAGCAAATTGTTTCTTGTGAGTCCATTTAAATGAGAATAAGAATGAACGAGTTCTTGTTTTAAAATGGTTTTCTCACATGAAACATCAAAGAAAACTACATTATTAATTGAACACTGATGCTAGTTGGAAGCTATTAGGAGAAGCACGCCTGATTCTTCTTAAAGGAACTGCCCTCTTAAATGTTCTCTGACAGGTCATGTATCTTACATGTGGACGTTCACTGTCTACACTGTGCTCCCTAGACCAGCCCAGTGGTTCCCAGGCCTGTCGCACATCACGTGGAAGTTAAAAAAAAAAAAAAAAACAACTCCTGCTTAGGCCCTAGTTCTAGAGAAGGAAATTCAATAGGACTGAATTAGACATAAGAGTTTTCAAAAGTTCTCCAGATGGTTTTGATAAGCAGCCAGGGTGGAGATCCACTAGACCAAACTTTTCCACTCCCAGCATGGCAAAAAAGAAAGAAAATTTTTTCTCTCTGTTTATCTGTAATTTCTCATATTCATTATGGCTCAGCTAAAACTCCTCCTCCCCATCCTCTCCCCACCTAATAGACCCATTTCACATGTATTCTGTGAAGTATGAGTATTTTCTGTTCTTACTTTCATGAGATGTATAAAGATTTGCTGAAGCTAGGCACGGTGGCTCACACCTGTAATCCCGGCACTTTCGGAGGCTGAGGCGGGTGGATCATGAGGTCAGGGGCTCGAGACCAGCCTGACCAACATGGTGAAACCCAGTCTCTACTTAAAAATGCAAAAATTAGCCGAGCGTGGTGATGCACACCTGTAATCTCAGCTACTTGGGAGGCTGAGGCAGGAGAATTGCTTGAACCCGGGAGGCAGAGGTTGCGGTAAGCTGAGAGCATGTCATCCAAATGAGGTTATGTGTTTTTGATGAGGGGAGGCTGAAATCTGAGTGTCTCCACCCTTCAAGTTGAGGCGAACCTCCTTGGTGCGTATCAGCCACAAAGAATCATTCCTCCCGGGTCTCAGTTGACTGTACCATGATGTTTCAGTCAATGGAAAGAATATCAGTGCTTATCAGTTTATGGCAATTCCTGGGGAAATGTAGAACCATGTTAAGGTTGTTGGAAGCTTCATTGCTAGGACTGTCTTGAGGAAAACCTTGTAGAATTTCCTGCAAAGTGACCACCAGCTTGGCTTTTGTGAAAGAAATGTGGATTACTAACATCAGCCAACAGGTTGCAACCTTTCAATAGTGAAAGGTTGCTAAATGTGTTGTCCTATTAACCTGTCTAGTTACTTACTTGTGCCAAACAGCATTTCCCCTTCTGTAGTCCTTCCCGCTCCTATTACATCTTCCACAGCTGCACGTGCAGTGAGTGATCTGGATTGCAAAGGGCATCCCTGGTAGAGCTGGGCTGGTAAAACCCAAGCCTCCATTCAGGGAGTCTTATGGAGAGATGCATTACACAGGCTTGGGCATTTAAATGGCCCACTGGCGAGCCTTTGATCTTAACTCGTTGTGGTTATGTTGGAGGAAGGCAATTCTTTCTGGCCAGAAAACTGAGAATGAAAATGGTAAGAGTTGGGCAAAGATGGGAGAGACCACTCTGATCACTCCAGGGAGGCAACGAGGCTTGGGTTCCTGGGATAGGATTTTCATTAATTTTTGTGAATGAGAAAAGTCTGATGACCCTTCACTGTACACAGGAGTCCAAACTGCTTGTCCCTCACTGACTAGAAGTCCAATCTGGGCTTGAAACGAGTTATTCATGCTCTCTACCTACACGTTCTCATCTATAAAATGGGAGTAATTCATACCCCACACAGTGTTGGGAGGAGGAATTGATTAATTAATGTTTACAATCCACTTTGAACTTGAAAAGGCTTCTTGGGAAGTTGTTATTAAGTCTATATCATTTTTACTTTGAGTTCTGGGGTGTGTCTAAACCTGAAACTCAAAAGAAACCTCACAGTGCGTCCCACCCGCCACCCCGAAGGAAAACAAACTGTAATAAGATTAATGCAAGTTCCCTGAAAATGGCTACCCTTTAACCAGTAGACACTGTGCTCTTATAGGGTTCTCCAGGGATCCTGACTCAAAAGGGGGAAAAAAAATAGTAACTGTCTTCCATGCAAAGAAGTAGGAAGCAGTTCTTTGAACTGAGAGGGGTAAGGGTGGGAGGATTCTGTTTTTCGCTAAAGGGAGCTGTCAGTTCTCAAAAAATTTCGTTCCTGACCCCCTGCCTTCAAGTCCCTGAGGAAGCCAAACAGAGAATCTGGCAGCCAGAAGAGTTTGTACATAAAGCATTAAAGAATACTCAATATAATTTAATTTATATCCCTGCTAATCCATCCTCAACAGCAAAACAATCAAATACAGACAGTTGTCTGCACTGAGGTAATTGGGCTGTAGTCTGGGGTTAGGTTTGCCGCATAACCTAATGAAATGCATGGCAGAGGGCATATTAAGGGGCACTGGCTCTGTGGAACTCAGTGGGGATACCCTTTCGTTAAAACAGAGGAAGGCTATTTCGTGTGGGGAAAAAAAAATCACAATAACCTAATCCTTTTAGAGAGCCATCAGACCCATAAAGATAAAAGAAAACAAAATCTGTGCCCAGCTGTTCAGTAAGCCACATCAGAAATTACGAAGCACATTGATCTCTCGGCACTGACCATTCGATCATTGCTTCTTGCTGAAGAAACAGCTACCTGTGATATGTATCAATACCAGGCCTGCGCAGTTGTGTTACATTTTTCTTGCCGGAGGCTATAGCTTGAGTTTTAAGTCAGTTGAGTCTATACAATAGAAGCTCATATTGACTATTGGATTAAACAGCAAGTCAATTTATTTTTCTGGGTTCAATATTCAAGGATGTAAGAGAGCAAAGAGATCCTCCAGATGTGCTTTTGTGAGGCAACCGTAACCCACTTACATTGCTGTGATGCTTTTTAAGCCATTTGAAATAGCATTTGCACACCCCTTGCTCAGCAGTTCAATACACTCCTCGACTGTCATGATTTTACTCATTCCCTGTGCTGCCAAGATTGCGTTTTGATTCCTGGTTCTCCAAAGTGGCTGCTAGAGGTGAGCACCTAGACTCTGCTGCATGAGGGGACTCTTTCTACTTCACCTCTTAGAGTAAATGCGTACCCTGCTGAGTAAGGATGTTAAAACGAAGGTGTAAACCATCTGGGGACTGCAGCCCACAGTGATAGGGGGCAGGGCATGCAATTTTAATTTCTCTCCCAGAAATGATCAAATTTAGGCAGTAGGCTATTTCAGCATCTTAATATCAGGTGGGACTAGGAAAGATTATGCCGTTTTAGAGCTAGAAGTGATGAAATGGGCGCACATTAAATATTTGAATTAAATCAAACTTAACTGGAGAAACTGAGGCCCAGAGAGGCAAGGTGATTTGCCTAAGGTCACACAGATGTGTGCAAAGCTGGGACTGCAACCAGGATCTCGTGATATCTAGGCCATCAATTTTCCATGATACCAGGAGGCTGTTCCTTGCGATTTCTACGTATCTGTGTTTCTTCCTGAGCTCATGTTCTGGGTCTTATTTTGTTCTGTATTCAGCTTTTCACTTAACTAATTGGAATATATTTTGTTAGACAGGACTAAATCGTGAACATTCTTATGCTTTGTTTCTGTGTCGTTGTATTGGCTTTCTTTTTGCTCATCTTAAAGGACTCCTGATGTTTTACAGTATGGGACTGCTTGTACAGAGCAATAACATTCATTCATTTATTCAGTAAATATTTATTCAGCACCTGCTATTAACTAGGCACTACTCCAGGTACTAGCGATATGTCAATGAAGATAAACAGACAAATATTCATGGCTTTGAGGAGCATATATTTCTGCAGAGAGAAGACAGACAATTAGCAGTAAATATAAGAAATAAATTGTATAGTGGTACAAGGTGATAAGTGCTAAGGGAAGAAGGAAAAATAGGACAAGGAAAAAGGGAGGCAGGTTGCAGGTTTAAACAGAATGGTCAGGATAGGACTGCATAAATCCAGAGATGGTAATTGCACTGTTACTGATGCCATGTCTAGACAGTGGTTGGTACAGAGAAAGATTTAAGGACTCTACAAGAACTCCACTCCCCTAACCAGACACGGACCCCAAGCTCTGGGAACCCCACACCTTGTTTCTCTGCATTTTACAGCCATGGCTCAGTTGCAAGCTTCTTACCGTTTTAGTGGAGGATCTAGGCTCTGCTGTGCCTAGCTCAGTTTGGTTTGCATAATTTAAGAGGAACAGAAGAGCACATGTACTTTAATAAAGCCTGGTTGTGAAGTCTTTGATGCGCCTTCCTTTCTTTCTCCCCAGCACCCAGCTCTCTGCTGGTGCTCACTAGTTCCCAGCCCTTTGCTCCCCACCAGGCAGCCTTTTGCATCTTTAAATGCCTGGATAGAGTTCCCCCTGTTTTATTTCCCTCCTCTCCTGGAATCCTTGCCAGATTACCTAGCCATCTGACAGACTAATCCAAGATGAAGGGGAAGGGGCTGATATTCTGGAACACATCCCTCCTGCCTGACATTTGCATTTGAACAATAAGAGCAATAGCAAACACATCGTTCCCTTTTGATGTGTGCCAGGTACTGTACTCAGCATTTTCACAGTATCAACTCATTTAATACTCGCCATATGAGAAAAAGACTGTAGTTATCCTCTTTTTACACTTGGTGAAACAGAGACACAAAATAACTTATACAAAGTCCCACAGCTTTTAAGTGGTGGAGCTGCGATTCAAACCCCAACAGTCTAGGATTATTCACTGGAACCCAGAACTGTGAGTGGGATTCAGGTCCCATGTCAATTTCATTTGATTGGGAGGGACTGCTTAAGGTACTGTGGTGAGAAAGATTCATGGACTATTTGGGTATAAATGGGAAAGAACACTGTGACTGATTAGCAATGTCTGCCATGGGTTCAGGATGGGGTAGGGTCAGGCTCTGCTTGGCCAATGAGGGAGATATTAGGGGGCTTGTCCTTATTAACTTATACTATAGAGTCTAGTTTCCCAGGTAAATCCATTCTTACTCTCTTATTGTATGCTTTTTCTCCCGCAAAAAGTGTGAGGTCAGGAGCACAGAGGATTCAGTCTGAAGTGCATCTAGTGGCGGGGAGGGAAAGGGGCTAGGAGTTGGGATGAGGCCTTCACCTCAAGCTGATTGGTTATCACAATATCCTGGGCGCTGTCTAAACTCAATTCTAGCCGAGCCAGCAAAATACCTTCCCCATCGACAAAGTTTCAGGTTCCCATCGAATCACCGATAAGGACTAAGCCACAGAATTGGAGGTTGAACTAGTTCACACACAGGCATTGCTGACTTCTGCAGATCTGACGCCTCCTCCGGCACTTAGGGATGGAGGAGATGGAGTCAAAGGGTAGAAGGAGTCGAAGCCCCAGATAGGAGATATGTTTCCCCTGCCACATTGTATTCCATAATGACCCAGCCGTGAAAGGATGAGGTGCTTCGTGAGACAATTCTTCTATGTCAGTAATTTTAAACCTAAAGAGGTTTGCTGTCCCATAAGCATATTCGTCTTTCCATGTTTATTAAATTAAGCCCTCCATGAATCTGCAACACCATACTGTTCATTAATAGGAAAAGAGACCATTGTTTCCCCCCAGGGAATATGCTGGCTCAGATCTGTTCCAAGGTAGGCATAAATGAATTGTGTCTGTATGTGCTCGTGCCTTGAGTAGGGGGTAATCGGGGAGGGGAAAAGAGCAAAGAGGGGAAGCAGGAAAAGAGATCCTAAAGCTTAGACCAGAAATACCCAAGAAGGATTTTTATCGGGACTAAATTTCAGTACTCCTGGTGGAGTGCCTAGCAAGATACTCGTTTTGATAAAGAGAAAAAGGAACGTGTAATTGTAGTGTCTCCATAGGAAGAAAACTGCAGATCTCTTTGGGAGAACCCCCACGCAAGTTTGAAAACAGCTTACATATAGGAAAATCCGGTTGGTTTTTTTCCCCCTTCTAGAAACATTAACACAGTCAAACAACTGAAGAGAGAATTCTATTAATGAAGTCAGTCCCATCAAGTTAAAGCCTAGTAATACTGCCATCAGGGCTCGGTAGGGAATCTAATCATTTATAGCTTGGACCAGAGTAACATGGAAAACCCATCCATTTAGAGTCATGTTACTGCTAGTGCTGAAGGCAAATTCAGGAAGCCTGACACGGTTTAGGGGACTTAAGAGAGGAAGGATTGAAAGAAGAAAGAAGGTGAAAGAGACTTTGGCAGCCGCATGATTCATAGGTGAGAAATCTTAGACGTGTGGGGTGTCTTAGGCCTCACTTGTTTCAGGACAGCACACTTTCTTCAACGAATGTTACAGTAACATACTCAAAATATCAGTCACAAAGGAAGTTGAGGAAATGTGTTGAGTAATCATGAATTGATACTATAATTACCCTAAATTTTCAAGTTTCCAGTTAAAGCCAATGGTTGTTTTGTAATAGAATCTAAGGAACATGGTTATACTGTGGGTTCAACACAAGAAAAAGCTTTCATCCTCAGTTCTTATGCTCTGCTTTAGGAAGAAATTACCGTGGGAGTGGCAGACTACAACCTTTAGAAAGAGACCAGCAAACGACCGCTGTCCATTCAGAAATACCGGTGGCCAGTGTGGTACATCTCAGGACTTTAGTGTAAAGGAAGATAAAGACTGTGGGGTATTTGTGTTACCTAGTTATAGGTGTATCTGTTAGGACTCCCAAATACTACTAAGACTGGTAGCCGCCCAGGGCAGTAAGCAGGGTTGGGAAACCAGAGAGGGGCTTTCTGTTTTCTTGGCGTGCACTCTACTAGCAGAAGCGGGAATACCCACAGCCATGTGAGAATGAGTCCTTAGAAAGGGATGTCTGGTGGGGGATCTGCGAAGGAGATTGGGGCTCTGTGATCCTTCTGAAGTCTGCTGATGGCCTCTCCGGGTAAAACAGGATAAAAACCATTTCCAGTGTTGGCTCTTGGATCAGGACAGATTCTCAAATGGAGACATCACAGAATGGGGCAATACATTTGATGATAAGTATCATGACTGGTTTGACATTGAAAAGTGCTACACAGACTTATCTGACCCAGATCTCTGACCAAAGCCGATCCGTTCAGAGCAATAACATGATCAGGTTACCTGGGGTAGAAAGCAGGGAACTGCCCTATTAGGAATCCCCAGAAGCCATGGCCATGGGTGTCCACCACCAGGTCCTCCAGTGTGAGTCAGGCCAGAGGCACGTACTGTTATCAAAAGGTCTCACAGCTGTGCCACATTAGTAATCTCCACATTGCTGCCGAATGCTCCTGACTTATGCCTCCCCAGAGGACCAAACCGACTTCCATGACCAATTAGTATCTTAGAGCTGGGAGAATCCTTCTTTCAGTGAAGCACCTATCATCAAGTCTTTCTTATGTATCACATAAATGTGAAGCACACCCTTTCAAAAACAGCGCTCTTGGCCTCTGCACTTGGAAAATTTCCATATCTAGGTAGGGTAAGGTCAAGTCTGGTTGACCAGGTAGCTCTGGATGTTTCCAGAGTCGATACTGACCTGACTTTTCTTAAGTCTTTATGACCTTATCAATTCAATGGCTAGAAGTTGCCCCTGAGTTCCTGAGTTAATCTGGACTCTTCTGCCACGGTGTGACCTTCAGTAAGTAACTTCTCTTTTCTAGGTCTCATTTCTTTACCTCTAACATGCAGAATTCTCTTGCTCTCAATTCCCACCCCTTTTCTGTAACCAGACTTAATAGGTATGGGGGTATCACTTAGTGAAGTAGATTTTGGAGTAAATCAGTATTGGTAAAAGTATTGGTAAAATCAGTACTGGTAAAAGTACCAATGTAAATTTTTGAAGTTCAAAACTCAGCTGTGGTTATGTAAGAGATTATCCCCATTCTCAGGAAACACACACTGAAGTACGCAGAGCTAAGGACCATGTATATACCATATCTTCAAATGGTTCAGAAAACAAATTATGTACCTTCATATAGAGCCAGAGAAAGAGAGAGAGAAAAAAAGGTTTTAAGTGAATCACTATGAATGATAAAGCCAGCACCGAGTATATAAAGAAGATCATTCTTCAAGTCAAAGTTCACTGTAGATATTTAAAGCCAAGAGCCTGCCAGAAAGCCTGCGACTCCCTATGTTCCAGTTTTCATAGACTTGTCAAGAGGGATCAAGGCTTCATCCCCCCAACCTTCAGGTGCAAATGAGCTGTCAAGGGAGATTTTCAGAAAGCAATAAAGAGCCCCGTCCTTAGATGCCAAGAGAGTCTGGGTCTCCCATTTTAGTCAAAGGAAGCTAAATGGAACTTGCAACTCAAAATGTGTAATGATTCACCCCATGGTAATAAAGCAGCCCTGGAAAACTCCCTAGCGGGATTAATCTTAATCGGCAATTAAGATAAAGTCTGGGCACATGCTAATCCAGGGCTTAATCGGAGACATTTTAATGTGCTGCTGTGGTATGGATGTAAGACTGGGATTCCACTAATTGAGCCTGGAATGTGGGTGTGAGGGGGAGGAATCACAGTGCACGGGTTGCGTGTAGGTCCAGCAGTGGAATGATGTTTTGCTGGGCAGTTGTGGCTAGTATGGCCCCGACGCGTGGCTCCCCTTGCCGTTACGGCACACGGGTGCATGAACGCCCCACCATCTTTCCTGTAGCGCAACAGTAGCCAAAAGAAAAACCAAGTTCCTAACAAGATATACCGTAGATGTCTTGCTTTAGTTACCATATTTTGAAAGCCCTGGTGCCTGAGATGATGACTTATACAAGGTAAGTGTGGGGACCCATATGAGGAAAAGCAAAATAGTTTTGTTTTTTAAAAAAAAAGAAAAACATTTAAAACAGTTTTTAAAGAAAGTTAAAGCTGACATTAATACTCTATTGTTTGCTCCTAGAAATTTATTTTTGCATAATTCTCAAATCCAGACAATCATATGTGAAGTAGTTTGTAAGTATAAATTTCCAGTGGCCAAGACATAGTACCCTAGGTTAGCAAGAGAATCCTGCCACCTGCTTGCCAGCTGCTTTTGTCTCCAATTGTGTTGTTTTTTAAAATCCCACCTTGTCAGCCATAATCTGAAAATTTGATGCTGGTGTGTGCCCTAAAATTCTCATTAGAAACTCAAGCATCCGGTTTAAACAGAATATACTTAGAGATGTTTATTATGTGTTCTTGGCCTCACCATTAAATGCACTCCAGCACCATCCTATCTACGTTTTTCCAAGATCTCATGTATCCTCATGACCCTTAGAGGTAGGGGAGGAACCAGGCCCTTCTCCCAGATGAGACAGCTAATCTACAGAGAGAATAATTGGCTGGCCCACATAAGACTGAGTTTGTATTACTTTTTCTTCACTTGTCCATAAGAAATGAACCTGGCTCCCAAGTTTTTAATGAGGTATGTGATGGAGTTCGTGGATGGAGTTCATGCTCACATGGTGGAGAAGGGGTTGAGCCTTCCCTCAATGCAGGGAAATAAGTGTGAGAAACGTGAAGCTGCAAAAGAGAGCAGCTCAGTGACAATCAGTAGTGGCCTTTCTATCAGTAAGTATCTCATGAGCACCAACTATATGAAAGGCCTAGTGCTGGACACTGCAAAGCACACGAAGAAACATAAGGCAAGGTCACTGTTACCCAAGAGCTTGTGCCTTCTTGGAAAGGATGCAGTGTACAGATGAAATGTTAGCTGAAGCTCCCAGGCAAGTGTGTGAAATGTACCAATGAATGGTCCACCCAGAACGAGCTCCCTGGTCTAAAAGAACCAAGAGATTACTTTTGGCTGAGTGTTCAGGGAAGGCTTCCCTGAGGAGGCAGTCTTGAGTACTCCAGGGCGAGAAGGAAAGGAGGCATTCCAGATGGGAAAGTAACTCAAACTCAGTGGAATGGAGGATGCGAGGATAGGGGGAGTTGGATATGGCAGAAAATAAGGCAGAAAGAAAGGAGAGTCAGCCTAAGTGGGACTTAGAAGTCCTACCTTAAGAGTTAAAGCTTGTTCCTTTATGCACTGTGGATATAGTTGCCAGATTTAGCAGATAAGAATACAAGATGCCCAGAGAGGTTTGAATTTCAGATAAACAAAGAATAATTTTTGATACAGTTATGTCCCAAATATTGCATGTGACATACTTACACAAAAATATCATTTGGTGCTTATCTGAGATTCAAATGTAACTGGGCATCTTGTATTTGATCTGACAATCTTAACTGTAGAGTTCTTAAAGATTTTGGAGTAGAGGAGTCCCATGAAATTAAATCTCTTCCAAAAAGGAGCCTGAGAATCATACAGCAAGAACTGTGACAACTAGCCAGGCATGGTGATGTGCTCTTGTAGTCCCAGCTACTCAGGAGGCTGAGGCAGGAGGATCTCTTGCAGCCAGGAATTTGAGGCTGAAGTGCACTATAATTGGGCCTGTGAGTAGCTGCTGAGCTCCAGCCTGGGCAACATAACAAGACTAGGTCTCTAAAAAACAAACAAACGTAAAGGAGCATGAAACCTCACTCATCCTACGCTTTGCTTTATGGAAAAGCTCATTAGAAATTTTATGCCCCAGCTAAGGGGTTCCCTGTAGCTGAAACTCATGAATTACCTGGTTGTGAGATATAAGCTTAATATGAACCGTAAATTCGATCATGACACAAATGAGGCATCTGTCCCTGGGAAGGCTGGTTAGTGTAGAGCTGAACTGGGCTTTGAAAACCTCATTTCTTACACACCCCTGACTTCTAGGCTTTCCACACCTTCCTATGTATGCTGGTCAGTTAAGAAACACAAAAGGAAATCAGACATAATAGGCATGAAATAAAAAACATAATAGGAAAATTACACTGGACTACAATTTTCATTAAAACCTTTTTCTCTAAGAAAAAAAAAAGGAATATATTTTTTGAACATTTGTAGTTTTTAGAATTTAAACGGGCAGCATTCAGAAACAAAAAGCTCTTTAACGAAGGTGTAAATTGTGCCTTTTTAAAATGACTTTTCTTCCCTACCCTGGTACGCACAGTAATGAACACTCCTACCCAATCAAAATATGAAAACAAAATTGGAGCTGTGTCAGCATCTTGGCTGCAAATAAAACTCAAAACAGGTTATAGCACATGCTAGGAATACAAAATAAGGTTAGAAATAATGCTTCAGCTGTGAGTTCTTCAGGCGGTGGAAATAATAGAGCATAATTTAGTAGAAGAGGAACTAGGCAGTCAGCATACACAGGAAAAATGAAAGAAGCAAGAAAAATGCAAGGGGTAGGAAACAGGGTTGGAAGAAATTGGAGGGGGACAATGGGTGGCTAATTATTACAGGAGAAGGAAGGCCTAGCCTGGTCAGAGAACGTTCAGGAGCATAGAGGGTGGCCTGCTTGAAGAAACTGCTGATCATGTTGAGTTTTCCAAGGTGATTCCAAATGGATATCGGACCTCAGAGAGGGATACTCGTGGCGTGAGGGTTTATAACAATGTCTGACTCCTGACGAGACCAGAAGGAAGGAATCCACTGAGACCTAAGCAGGTTTTTGCTACCTGGTGACCAGAACATTCAAGGATGGTTTATTTTATTAGTCTAAGATTATCCCCTAAACCCTAACCAAATTTGCAGAGCAGCTCTGTAATTATCTTGGCTTACAGGTGCAGATGTCAGCTCCAGTGCTCTAACAAATGGGTTTTTTTTTTTCTCTTTTTGCAACTTCATCAAGATATTACTAGTCCAGATTCCCCCCACTCTGTAAGAGCACCTAACCCTGGTGAATAAAGACGAGAACAAAAGAGTTAACAGACTTTCTGCCTTATATCGTATTTGCAAGAGGCTTATCGAGACATTTCTCTCAAATAGCAGTTTGCACATTTACTTTCGTTCTAACTCAGAGTATTTTTCTTAAATATTTATTATGGAAGTTCGTTTGCCTTTGTACTTTACTTCCTGGGACTAACAGTTAAGAACCTGTTATTAGAAGAAAGGGCTGGCCTTCCTTTACTCTCTGTTCATCCCAGGTAAAATAGTTCTCAAATGTGATCGCAAGCATACACCAATCTTGAATAGGGCATCAGTTGGCTGATGAGGATGATGACCGAAGTTTCACAAGCAGTGTTCACTGTGCACGTTTTAAAAATAACCACACATGCCGCGCACATTCAGTGAAGATTTGTTAGGGATTAGAAATGAAATAATGACTCTTGAAACTCCCGTAAATGTACTACAGCCTCTACTCTGCATGCTTTTTGAAATAATCATTTTGTGGGGAAGACATATTGCCAGAGTCAGCTCTTCCCTCCCACCTGGTCAGTTCTTTCTCGTTGTCTGCGTGTGATGAGTTCATTAGACATAACAAAAATCCATTTGATCAGGACGGCCTTCACCTCTGTCTGTCAGTGCACCTGCCCTTAATTTTACCACTTATGATTCAGTTGTGAGATGGATTTTAAGCTTCGGCCTCTGGTTTGGTTTATTCCACACCTGTACTGCTCCGTATTGATTTTTGTTAAATGAGGCCTTTAGCGGTTAGCTGTAGAAGCAATTATTTAACACTTTCAAAAATAGTATGGGAGTGGAAAATCAAAACTGAAAGTTCAGTTGAGGTCCAGCCAGTGATTTGGAGGCCTTTTGGTTTCCCATAACCCACATGAGAAAGAGATATTCAGCCAGCCTACAGCTCACACCTGAGCAAACCTGCCCATCCTTTCAGGTACGTTCACAGGCTCTTGGTGGAATTGTCTCTTTCTTGATTAACTTTACAGCCCCATCATGATCCCACGGTGCACATATGCCATTTCCTCATTACCCGTTCCATGCCCAGCAAGTTTCTGATGTGTTTCAAATTTGAAGTCGCTTGATGGATGTATCTGGGTGTTGGAAGGAGTGACTGCATTGCCATCTGGCAAAAGAGGAGAGAGCGGCAAAGTCTTGTTAAGCAGAAAGTTTGGAGGATAAGCAAGGGTGTCATGATGGGGGATGAGAAAACAAATGAAAACACAAATGGAATTTACTGTTGACCCTTCCAATTCAATTTCACTTCCCCCAAGGAGACCTTGATAGGTGTGTGACTCAGCCTGGAAAACTCCACCCATAGGCCACCCTGTGTGGAGTACTTCCTGCATGTCAGGCATCTGTGCTGGGCGTGGTGGTGTGGAGTGATGAATGAGATTTGGCCCTCCCTTTAGGAACTGACAGTCCAATGAAAAGCAACCAGTATGTTGACCTTTTACCACGAGACACTTGAGTAAAAATGGAGCCTCTAGGAGCCCCAGTGTTAGAAAAACTGACCCAGCGGTCATGAAAATCTTCGTAAAGGAACTAGCAATTAATCTTGGTCTTGCAAAGAAAGAAGAAGGTTGCAGGTCCAGAAGGGAAGGTGAAGACAGGGAATAGAATATGCAAACACAAGAAGTGACGAAATGACCGAGAATATCTAGGGTACAGTGAGAAGTGCGGTGTGTCTAGACTAGAGCAGAGTTGAGTGACGGTGGGAAAAGACCTGGGAGCCCATATTGCACCCTTCCTGGGGACTTTCTTGTATTTCCAATTGGAAAGAAGGATGCTTCAAAGCTCATCGCTCTAGTTCCAACACCCAACTCCTCTATCATCAGCTGTGTGAAAGAGGGCAAGGTACTTAAAAACAGAAAGCCTCAATTTTTCCTGTGTAAAGTGGTTATTATAATCCCAGATTTGCAGATGTGTTGGAAAGATCAAATGAGATGACATGTTTAGAGTACCTGCTGGTGTTCCCCAAATATTCCACTTAGTATTATTTGCCTTTGTGTGTGTCTTTATCATGGACCACAGACTCAAAAGGCCAATGTCCCAGCAGGTAACATCAAGATATCAAGAAAGCCAAGGCTAAGGTGCCTAAAGGTATCTGTCCCACCAACTCAGTTTAGAAAAAAATACAAATCCCAACTAAAACGAGACCCATGCAGGCAGGAAGCCCTGTATAATCACACCTTCCAATTTTCCAAGAGGAGCTTGAAGCACCACAGATTTCTAAGTGAAATTTCCCATCCTTTCTGTGTTCATTACTAATCTGAATTTAAAACACAGTGTAGGCAAAACAGTGCCTGTCTATGGGCCATACACAACCTATGGGCTGCCGGTTGACAGCCTTTGATCTGTCTTCTCTCCTACCACATTACAGGCTCTTACAGGGCTAGTGCTGTGGTTGTTAATGATTCATATCGGGGCTGGCTCATGGCAGATGCTTCATGGTTGGAGGGCACTGACTTTAGCCACAAACAGACATCGACACCAGGGGCGAGGAAAAGCAAGCCAACAAGTGAGGTGTTCAAAAGTGCAGAATTCAAAGAGTGACCCAATGCCATAGCACAAGCCCAGGAATGAAAACTTTTAAAACTCGGCCCCAGCAAGAAGCTCCTGGGAGAGGAGCAGATCCTTGGGAAAAAAAAAATGTGCAGTCTGTGAAGGGCAAAGTTTGGCAATCTATTAAACAGCAAGTTACAATAGGCGAGTGCAGAGATCACAGAGGCTGGGATTAATGTACACACATCTATACAGGGAACTTTGATGCTTTCAAATGCCTCCTCGCCATCTGAAAATCAGGCAGCAGGCATCGCCTACATATTTCACAGCAGTCTACCTGTCTGGGTGTTTGGGCTTGACAGCAGGAAGCTCTTTGAAATGAGGCTGAGGCATTTCAAACACTTGTGCTTGAATATCCAGTTTGTATATTCTGTCAATGCCTTTTTAAATTGGCTTTATTTTACTTTATTATTTTATTTTACTAATTTTGGAATCTCTTATTAAGTCGAAACTGCAAAAGAGCAAATTACAAAGCCAGGATGCCTTTTGGCGATCTCAAGTGAATGATACGGACAGAGGCTCACAGGCTCACACACAATCCCATGTAACAAGGAAGGAGAGAAGTTACATTCACAGAGCACGACTGTTTTCAACAAGAGTCCAGTGAAAACTGCCAAATGTTTGAACCTTTTGACTTCTGCCCAGATAATATCATAATGGGTTAGGGAGGGATGTTTACAGCTTTCTATGAGTAATAAATAATTTAGAAGCCATTCATTAAAACCTTCTAAATTATAGACACTGCGGGCAAATTCCTTCTTTCAAGAAGGAAAGGATGACCTGAAAATTGGTCCCCAGTTTCTTGCCTTCTTCTCTTTGATTCTTTTTGTTTATTCTTCTTACTGGAAGCTAAGTGAGTAAAGTGCCAGTAATGGGGGGTTTGGGCGGGCATGCGGGTTGCAGCGCTGCAAATACTTAGAGCTACAGTGCATGTAAAAATGAAGCTGGGCTGCCTTGGCCTGGTGAAATCATGCAATGGAAATCTGAAGATCTTGCATTTTATTCTGAGGTCCATAGAGGTCTTGTTCATGCTTCTCTGCTCATTTTAACAAGAAGGTGCCAATATACTGGCAGCGAGGAGGAGAGTGGAAAGATTTGTATGAGGCAGATTCTGTGACTCAGGTTTTCAAAGCTGTTTCATGGAAGGAAAAAAAAATACTATCCTCATCCGAATCGTGATAAAGGTGTGGTAGCTTGGCTATCTCTTCTAACACCACATTGCAAGGCCTTGATTGTGGGGTGTGGGAATCTTACACAAGACCTAACCAAGCCAGAGAGGATTAGCTTTAATATCATTCAAAATCTGTCAGTAGGAGAAAAGATTGTCAGTATCCTAAGGCAATACTTAGGAACAGGTAGAAGTAGGTAGGAGTGTTTTGGGAGTGACAGAAACACCATGATTCTGAGTTGATCTCCAGAACTCCCAGGCCTGGCTCAGTGGGCATACGTTGAATTTATTTTCATTTGGTTTGGTCGGGGATCTTGGGAGCAAGCTACTTTGACTCATAGATGTAAACAGTAAGAAACCAAACTGTTGACGTGGGCCAAAGTCCTTCTCTTTCAAAAATAGCCTGTATCAGGGAAAGCGAGAAGGGGGAATTAGAAATGGGCCCTGGGTTCAAGGATATTCCCACTATAAAGCCATCCTTACTTCTGATGTAGACGTTTCAGATTCCCATGGCTTTGTTGTCCATATTGAAATTGGGCACCAACTTTCCAATTGAATAGAAATCAAGGCAACACAGGATGCTGTCTTTTGTGGTGGCAGTCTCCAGGCTGGCTTCCTTTCATGGAGGCATACCACCTAGAGGACAGGCTTCTGGTTCCAGGCACATAAGCCATCTCCAGCTAAATGATGATCCCATTTTTAAAGATATCCTTTTTATGGTTTCTTAAATGACGAGGCGTTTCAAGTATAACATGGTAAAGGGGCACGATCATAAAGTAATGTGGATAGGAAGAAGGTATTTCAGTGTGAGCAGGGGTGTTGAAGCAGAGCTTTATCGATAAGTGGAATTTCCTGTAAGTAGAAAGATAAATGAATTAGTAACTCAGAGTAATTTTTAAAAAAATACATATCCAGATGAAAGCTCGGATAAGTTTGATCCCTTTTAGCCAATGAAGTATGATCTCTAATTAGGTTTCCATGCAGACAGTGCAGCCTTGGAGTACATTTCTGAATCTAGTTGACCTTTTCAGCTGGAGAAGCCAAATGATTTCCATTCCATGCTCTTTAATTCTGGAGGAATTTCTAATTTGTTGCCAGAGATAAAAAAACTCACTCCAAACATGAAAAAAGTTTTAAATAGTCCAGAGTCTCATTTATAGAATATTAAAATTTTAGAGCTGAGAGAACCCTAAGAGACCATTTTATTCCATCCCTTTATCTTACTGATAATAACATTGAGGACCAGAGAAAACTCAAAGACTTGCCCAAGGTCACTCAGGGACTGAAGACCTAGGATTAGAACCCATGCCTCCTGCTTCCCACCCCAGCCTCTCTGCTTGACGGGCCTCTTATTTGCCTGCCAGGCTTTTTTTTAATGTGGTCCAGATGTTGCTGCATCAAAGGCCCCTCGCTCAACTCCACCATCAGACCTGCTTCAGGGAAACTTCCACGGGCCAACACCTACCCTCTTGCCTTTCTTAATTTCTTTTGGAAATTCTCTATTCTCTCACCTTATTAATGTTAAAACAAAAAGGGTTCTTTTATTGCCACAGGCAGCAGGAAAGTGAAGTTCTTGATGGAGGCAAGTGTCTTCCCTAGTGAGAGCAAGTAAATTAGTTCTGAGGTCCTCTCACGCGCTGTAACTGTAATGAGAGACACCAGCCCTTCTTCATTAATGAGATGCCAATCACAAAGGGAGCAGCCTCAGAGAGCCTTTGGGGAAGGGGGCGGCGGGAGAGAGCAGTGATTGGCACTGCACTAAGAAGGGAGGAAGCAGAAAATAAAAGCGTCCAGAGGTGGGAAAACACACGTGGGTGATCTCAAATCGGACGGGTAGGTCCAGCGGGAACGTGAGGGGCGCCTGAATGGGCGAGTCAGCCTAGTCTATGGCAAACATCTTTGAGCAGTAGAACTGGGGAGCCACCCCACCCCCGGCACATTCTCCCATATATGCTTTCCGAGGCAAGGTTGTGTTCATGCTAAAGTGTGTCCCACATGGGGATCCATATGATTGGTGACAGTTGGGGCTCATTAATGACTGGGTTCTCTTGGAAGGTTGTCAGCAGCGAACCTCCTCGCTCCTCTGCCTTAGATCTCGTCAAGAGTTTAACATGCCGTGTAACCTCCTAAACTTTTGAAAAGGAGACTTTTTAAAATTTCCTTTGAGATGGAGTCTCACTCTGTCACCCAGGCTGGAGTGCAGGGGTGCGATCTCGGCTCACTGCAACCTCTGCCTCCTGGGTTCAAGTGATTCTCCTGGCTCAGCCTCCCGAGTAGCTGGGACTACAGGTGTGTGCCACCACGCCCGGCTAATTTTTGTGTTTTCAGTGGAGACAAGGTTTCACCATGTTGGCCAGGATGGTCTGTCTCTTGACCTCATGATCCACCCACCTCAGCCTCCCAAAGTGCTGGGATCACAGGCGTGAGCCACCGTGCTGGCTGAAAAGGTAACTTTCTAAAAGAAAGTTAAGGAACAATAATTTGTTGCTTAAGGGAACTTTTTTTTTCTTTCATGAGATAATTTCCCTGGTAGGAGACACTGTTCCTCAATTTGTCCAAAGACCAGTTAACCCAAGAACTATGTTTCTAGGGCAGGGAAAACATCTAAATCATATTTGCTCAGCTCTTTCTCTCAAAAGCGGCTTGAGAGTAGGTTCTGCCCCTGGCAAGATGATGCTTGCTGTCTTTCCCTCCCAGCTACCCAGAATGGCATTTGCAGCATCGTTGAGAACGTTTTGGGAAAATATCTGTGCAGTTTTCCCAACTCAGTTTTTACCATCTGCAGCCTGCCTTTGCTTTGGTAGGCTGGCAGAAAATCTGTGCATATTGGAAACAGTACTTTTATTTGTAATTAAATGCCTTTTTCCCTGTTATTTTTTCCCTGAAAACATTTTTTTTAATGAATATGGGTCTATATGAAGGTTAAAAGACTTTCAGCACTCAAAACAACTTAATAAAATGTCTGAGCACACAATTAGGCATGCTTATGTCCTTCAAGAATCAGGTAGCGGAAGTTCTAATTGGCAAAGCAGCATCTTGAATGTCATTTTCTAAACCCATTAGACCATATCTAACAGAGAAAGAGGAGAAGCAGGAGCAGTTTACAAAATACCAGTAGTGTCCCCCTTGGAGACATAATTTTAGGGTAGCAGTTAGATGATATTGAACTTGTAACAAAATGTAGCTACAAAGCCAGAGTCGCTTCAAGTAAAGTGACATTTCTTGAGATTATGTGTAGGCTTACCTAGTAATAGTAGGAGTAAATATGTGTATAAGCAACCTGGAGATGCTCCTTTATTCTCTCTGTGTGTGTAGTGTGTGTATAGTGTGTGTATAGTGTGTGTGTGTGTGTGTGTGTGTGTGTCATGCAATTCTTTAAAGGCACACAATCAGCTGTAGTATATCCTCCTTTCTCTGAATTCTGGTGACCTTTCACCATAGATTGGGCAAGGCCCAGGCCTGTGGTTTTGGTTTGATAGAAATACAGCACATCTGTTTTCAGTTATTCACGTATAATGCCATAACCTTTGTGTCTGGCTGCTTCTGGTCTGTCACCGTTAAAATTTACATTAAGAAGCGGAAGTTTTTAATAAATTAAAGCCAAAGTTGAGCCTCCCAGAGATGTCTTGCCTGGAATCCCCTCATTTAGTTCAGCAGTACTTTTGGAAAATCTGACGAGACTCACCTAGAAATTCCATTCTGTGTTGAAGACCAAAAAGGAAGAATCACCATGGAAAATAAAGATGCATAAAGCCAACTGAATTTTATTCTAGACACTGTGTTTCTGCTGGAAACCTGTTTTTCAAAAACTTGGTGGACAAAATCTCATTTATTTATTTTTCCCCTTATGTTTTAGACACCTGAGTTTTTAAAGATAACATTCTTGCAGATGTTTTGGATTGGTTTGTTTTCAAAAGTGCTCAAGGACTTGATTTCCGAGGACCAGACTTTTTTCTTTTCATTACCAACCACTGTACTTTGCAAAGAGGGAGAAACTTAGCTTTCGATTGACCTGAATGCAATAGAATCACACACCCACCTGGTTTTAAGGAACATTTGAAACCAAACCATGCATGAGTGTGCCACCTGACCGACCTTTCCAAAAAAAAATTGTCATCTTTGTCAGACCAAACTTCTCATATAGTGTTTTGAATTTAATTAGAGCCATACTTAAATGGTTAGGAAGAAGGACAGAAGTCTACCCCGGAAATGGCTCATAGGAAAATGAGAGAATCTCCGTTTTACTTACTCAGGCACACCACAGAAGAGGTACTTCTCCAAGCTGCTAAGTGAGCCATTTTTGCAAAAATAGAAGCAACGTTCTGGGTAAGTGCTTGAAAGTAGAAAAGGCCTGGGATAAAACATTATTTTTTTAAAAAAAATCATAAAAGAGAGTTGCCCAGCTCTTCTTAACTAGTCAACTAGCTCTTCTACGCATTTACCATAAGATAATTGATGTTTGTAATGCTGCCCCTAAGGCACTACAGGATCCTAAAATGCCTTCTGAATCATCAAAGAGTGATTCATTGCGTTCTGGGTGGTTTTCTTGTTGAGTGTATTTTATTGTACGCTAATCCCTTTGAAAATTGGTAATACATCTGTGATGGGTACCAGAGGTTTGCAATCCAGAGCACACAGCCACAACTGGTGAGTGGGAAGTGTCTTTGGTGTACAGGCTGGGTGCCACCCCCACATCCTCCATCCTGCTGCTTCGAAGAGGCAGTGTTGCCCATGGAATCTGCAGAAGTTGGTCTCTGTGAAGGTTTCATTCAACTCCTCCCTCTCCTCCCTTTCCTGCTCAGCTTGCTAGAAGGAGTCCACATGTAAACAGCAATTCCGTATTCCCACCCCTCCCTGTGCCCAAAAGAAGAAAGGCCAGAAACTTAGGGCGGCACTAATTAGGCAGAGTCATACAAAAATTCTGATATTGGACCTCTTTTTATCTACAAAAGCCACGTTTTCATATGACCAGTTGCAGTGGTTACAAATATGAGGCACCTGTGTGTGTCTGTGTATGTGTCTGCGTGGATAGACATGCAGAGATCATTCAGTTACCCAGAAGACGTGATTAACAAGAACACCAAAGCTCCACCGGATCACACGATTTGCTGCCCCCTCGTTTGTTAAACAAATAACTTTTTCCTCCTTTGCTGTTCCTTAGCTGATAACCGGGAATGGAACCCCAGCATGTTCACAGCACTGCTATGTATTCAGTGAAAATGGCCTTCCTATTTCTTGGTATGCTCTGTTTATATTTTAATGCTATTTACAGATGAAATATTCCATAAATATTCATACAGTGCCTGTACAAAGGAAAGGATCCGAAGAGCTCTTTATTAACAAGCTCCCTTATGTCAGGGTAACTATGGGAGAAAGGGCTTTAATCCATCCTCCCGAAGTTCCCACACAAAAACTGAACTATCCTCTTTACACATAATATTGGGGTGACCTGGGATTTACCAGCTAAATTCACAGCTAAAAGTGTCAGCTAATGAATTATTCCAAGTAAATTAACAGACTAAGGGAATCCTGTTTTTCAGTCCCATACCAATGCTCTCTTCATTAGCAAGTATGCTTAATACGGGTGAGATCAACTAGGTGCCACAGAATGTTTAGCCCACATTCATCCTCTGCACGGTTCCTCGACTCCAGTGATCAATTGACATTTGTTAGAAGAGCAGTTGATTCTTCCAAAGGAAGGCTCAGAAACATTAGGAAAAAAAATGTTTTTAAGCTCAGAGAGCTTGTGATGAAGCAAATTAAAACCTTTTTTTTAAAACACACATACAAATTGAACTTTTTATAAAATATTCAGGACCTTCAAATTTAAAACTCTAAAAAACCCCACATGCACTTCAAGGTCATGCTTTTAAAAAATTTAAAATACTGAGTTGAGTGATGACCTGTCCAAAATTCTGTCAGAGTAATCTTTGTAGCAAAGAAATTAAATCTAACAAATGATTTTTTTGTCTCCTCGATGGGAGAAAAGAGGATAGCAATTCATATTTCCCCCTCCCATCTTTGTATCAAAGATGGTTAAATACTTCTTTCCGTTCCATCAGATTGTCTCAACTGGCAAGATACTACTTGGGAAAAGAGTAGGTAGAAGGGAAAATGAAACTGGCAGCCCCTGAGATCCACAGGGCATCATTTGGCACGCACTTCTTTGAGGCCTACCCGAAAGTGGTTAATCAGAGAGTAGGGACGATGTCAGATTACATTAGAGGCAGATTTCTCTATGTTTATGGGCAAATCTGAGACGGCCAGTCTTTCAGGTCTAGAGCTGCGGTTGCACGCAAAATGTGATCCTAAAATGAAATGCCAGTATCTAATCCTTCCAACTACTCAGCTTCCTCATTATTCTCTTGTGGGAATTGTGGTTGCTACTGACTCAAAGTTGCCCCCCGTTCGATGATGTATTCATTGCTAGAGGTGGCTCCTATGTCCCCCTCAACCCGGTTTCCTGTTGAGGATCCTGTAGTGAGAATTCAATTAATCTCAAGATAAAATCCAGCAACAAGAACTTTTAAGCCTTGAAATGCACAAAGCTGTGTGTGTATTTACGTGTACTCTGTTGTCCACCCTCAAACATAGTCCGGGCTGTCCTCTGTGGGGCAGGATTCTCAGTGTGTTCTCTCAGGCTCTCCTTGGGGAATATTTCTTAGCAGAGCGCATTTTTGTTACATGAGTCCAGAGCTGCATGTGGCTACTGAATCAACCATTTTGACGTCAGTTAGTTCTTTCCAGTTGTCCTAATGACTATTCATTGAGCATTTGATTGGATTAGGATAGGTTGATGCAGTTCAACTGAATCAAGGTGTAGCAAGGAGAAAACCCACTGGATTGTAAATCTACAGAATGGTTTGAGCCTCAGCTCAGCTGCTAACTTGCTCTGTGACATTCAGATCTCTTGACCACTCTGAACCTCAATTTCTTTGCCTGTAAAGTGGTAACCGTCTAGCCTCTCTTATCAGTCTTTCAGAATTGTTAATTCAGTGCATGTGATTGCTTCTGAATCCGTCTGAGTTATCAGCTGGAACTTTGTAGCGTTAGTTGGCACAGTGCTTCTGGAGATAATTTGAGGATGACTTTGCAGGGAATTTCTATGCCAATCAGAAAGCATTCTTTTATTAAGTACCAATGGCATTTAAAAAAATGAGAGAGACTATTATAACAGTTGAACTCACTTGATCATCACCACTTTAAAGATGAGCAAAAAATAGTTGAGAGAGTCATGGCAAATCTTTGGCATTCGCTGTTACAATGGAGGTGAAGAGGAAAATTCCCACTCTCCAATTGTGTTTGAAAACAGAGGTCTAAAGCCTTGGAACAAGTTGTGGCAAATCGACAGGATGTCCTAGAATGACACCCTCGGTGTAAATACATCACCGGAACTGATGGCAGCCACCCAAGGGTTTTGAAGGAACTCAAGGGTGAAATTGTGGAACTATTGGCCAAAACGTGTAACTTGTTACAAATGGGTATTGTGCTCAAGACCTGGCAAATCGCCACCATGACTCTGAAAGAAGAGAAGCACAAGGAGGTGAGCCTCCCTTTTATACCTAGCAAGTTGGTAGAGACTATCTGAGTGGGTAGTGTCACTGAATACATGATTATCGTAGCATGGAGATTTAGGGAGCGTTCACCCTGTGCCAAGCATTGTGCTGGATGCTAGAGGTGAACAAATGAAAGTGTCTAGAAGGCGGTTTGACAAAGGGGTCTGAAAACTCCAGTGCTGCAAACATAGATTTGGGAAGTCGTTGACGTATAGGTCAAATAAAGCAAATAGCCTTCACCTAGAGATGCTGGTCCTATCGATTAGAAGATCCTGTCTGGAACAGCATGCACACACTGGGAGTAGACTATGTTGAAAAGAGAGTGGAGATCTACTAGCATTGTCTGCATTGCTGGGCTATATCACGCCCTGTGTTTGCCATCTCCATGTGGGTGAATGTTGGAATTCTGAGGGTGAGGAGTGGCTGCGATAACCCAGCAAGAGTGTGAAAAGGAAGAACAGAAGGGGTTGAAAGGCAGACTCCTGCACAAAGCAAGCATTTGGGGGTCAGGAGAGAGGGAAGAAACCAGCAAGGGAGGCTCAAAGGGTTCATCATGTATTCGTCTGTTCCTTTATACAACAAGTAAGCCTGGCCACTTTCTGTGTGCCAGGCACCATTTTACACCCCTGGAGTCACATCCAGGGATGTTCTCTGTTTTCAGAACAGTAAGAGATACGACAGATAGTGATAAATACTCAGAATCAGAAAAGGGATTGGTTGGGTACTGTAGCAGGATTGGTCAGCTGTTACCGGAGCTGAAACCTGAATGGCAGGACCCAGCCACTGATGCAAAGAGTTGTGAGAAGAACATGCTAGGCAGAAAAAACAGGCAGTGCAAAGGCCCTGAGACAGAGAAAATGGCAGAAAAATACTCTTTCCAGAGGTTTGGCTGTGTAAGGTAGCAGCTTGAGGGGAAGACAGGACTGGGAAGGAGGAGGTTTTCTGATGCTGTGTATAGTTGTTTGACTGGCTGTGTAGAATAGAGAGACCTGACAATGTTTGTGGATTTTAGGGAAAAAAAGAAGTGGAAAAGGAAAGACTGATAATGGGGGAGAGAGAGAAAGGATGATCAGTGGTGCTGAGAGGGACAGTTGTCTTAGAGGTGGTGCAAAGATGGTAAGGGCAAGGGCAGATAGACAGAGTCTAGAACAGCATTCCCCAACCACTTCTAAACTTGTAAACTCATTTCATAGTCATATATATTACTTGAACATTTTTTTTAAACATCTAATCACTTTGCATATAATGCAACATGAAGTAAGTTAATGTTTTTAAATGTATGTGTCATTTTAGATAAGTATGTATTAAAGATTTTATTACAAAATGAATTGAATACAGTATTTACTAATATTCATGGATTATAATAACAAAATCTGAATCAGTTCCATCTAAAACGTGATGCTCATGGTTTAATTTACTTTAATTATGTAAGAAATGACAGTTTATGAAACATACATTAAAATGACATCCATTAGTATGCTTAGTTTGGCAACTAAATAAATATTGAACTGTGGGTTGAAATTTAACTGTCTCATAGTATCAAAAGTAGATAAAAACAGGTCAAATCTGATTTAAAACTAATGGTAAAAAAGCTTACATTTTGGGTAAAAAATGTGATTTATTTTTATTCTTTGTTTCTTTATTTCTAGTGAAATGAAAGGATTTCTAGCTGCTATTAGTAAACACATCTATACAAAAAATTAAAAGCTAAATTGAACATAACACCAAATCTTCTATTATTTACATTGATTTTTGAACTTATGGAGGGATCTTAATGGGTTATGTGAGAGATAAATGCAATTCTGAAATCCTGTGAAGAATACCTTGACATATATTTACAAAGTTACCATCAGATGCACACTATTCATAAACTTTTAAAATTTTTACTTCAGAATTCTTCTACTATTTGTCTTTATCAAAAACCCATTGTGGGTAAGAATTAGACAACTTAATTAAACAATTAACCAAAAATAAACTTTTTTTTTCTTTTTTTTTTTTGAGGCAGAGTCTTGCTCTGTCGCCCAGGCTAGAGTGAAGTGACATGATCTTGACTCACTGCAGTCTCCCCTTCCCGGGTTCAAGCGATTCCCCTGACTCAGCTTCCCGAATAGCTGGGACTACAGGCGCGTGACACCACACCCAGCTAATTTTTGTATTTTTAATAGAGACGGGGTTTCACCGTCTTGGCCAGGCTGGTCGTGAATTTCTGACCTCATGATCCACCCACCTTGGCCTCCCAAAGTGCTAGGATTACAGGCGTGAGCCACTGTGCCTGGCCAGAAATAAACATTTTAAATTGCCTGGTGGTTCAGTTGCCACAATAACTGGTAACATTCAGCTCTTCACTCAGTGGTGGAGAGTGAGGAAGTCATGAGCACAGGTAGCTAATGCCAAACTCTGTACTTTTCAATGAAAACCATATGTAAGTAGTCATTACATTTATTCAGTTATTTACGTAGAAATTAAAATATCTGCTATTATCACCTTTAATGACATGAACACTGCAGAAACTTTTCGTGAGGCTCTGGGTTTCCCTCGAGTTGGGAGCTGTCACTTAGGAGAAGGTGGAGATATTGAGGGATGATAAGCTCCATAAAAGCAAGGATTTCATTTTGTTCACTGCTGCATGCCCTACAGACACTTTGCAAATATTCAGCGAATGAATGAATGCAGCTTAGGTAGAAGTCAGAGTTTTCCGCAGAGGTGTAGAATATAGTGGATATGATTTGAGTTGAGGAGAGAAACTTCTGTAAGAACAAGAGAGGAAACCAACAGGAGATGAGTTTAGCAAACAACCTTATGGGTGGAAAGGCAGATTGTTTCCATAAAGAACATTTATCCCAAAACCATTTATTGAACAGCTACTATGTGTTGAGCTTGTGAAAAATGCTGTGGGATTCAGAGATGAGAAAGACTCAGCTCTCATCTTCAAGAAGTAGTCTGAGTTTATGGGGATGATAAGAGAGACGTCCATTCCAGACTGAGCGTACACAATCCACATTCCACCGACTTTAGAAGGAAAGGAAAAGCAGTCTAAAGGAAGCAGTTCAAGAAGCAAGAGAATGGAGCCCTCGTTACAGCTTTGGCACCAACTGGAAAGTCATTTGCCCTCTCTGGGTCCTAGTTTCCTCATCTGTGTAGGAAGGAACTGGGACCAGAGCTCCTCAACGTGCCTGTGCAGCAAACCTCTGACAGTCTATGGGGTTTGGAAATTCAGAGGAGGTGGATGTTAGTGTTGGCAGAGGTATTGTGGACATGTATCCTCAAGGATGTGGAAGTTCAGTTGTCTCTGGAGAATGAGCGAAGGGTTGTCAAAGTTGGGGGTCAAGCATTTCAGGTAAAGGAACCAAGCCATGAGAGTAAAACTGTCCAAATAATTTTTTGATGTCTATTTTATGAAGTAAGGGAAGTATGAAGAAGCACAGTCAGGCGATATGGATTCTACACTGCAGAAGGAATGAGCAAGAGTTTGTTTGAAACAAAGGATCAAATTCATCTAATTGGAATAACCCCAACTTTGGAAGCCCCACACACTGGTATTAAGAGGAGTCTTCTAAAAGAGCTAAGTGAGAGGAATGCACCGTGAAACCTCCGTGTTGGTGAAATGTTGATGATGTTAAGAAAAGGTGATGGGAAAATGTGACACGTTCTCATAAGGTGGAAAAGCAGTCGATGATTTTCAAAGCAGACAAATATAAAAATAGCTCATGCTGTGTTGCAAATATGGATTTCTACCAAAAAGCGATGCCGTTGGGACCCAAAAGACCAACGCAATCTAGGAAGTACCCATAAATCTATCGAGGCCAAAACTGAAAACATAATCCTAGCCTTGTTCAGACCCATTGAGAGAAAGTTGAGGGTAAAGAGCAAGTGAGTAGCCACTGACCAGTGTTCCAAGTGTGGGTCAAGGGCCTTAGCCAGTTGCGTAATGTTGGTCTCTTCATCTGTCCGGTGGGAGTAATAATACTTGCTCCACGTGTATCACAATGCTGTTACAAGGATCAAATGGGGCAATGGACATGGATTTGCTTTAAAAAGAATCGAGTGCTGTAATCACTGGAATAAAACAATAGAAATTCGTGCATTTGTGACATCTGTCTAGTATAGGAACAGCTTGTGCAGACACACTTAAAAGTAGTTCCTTATATTTGCAGAGTGCTTTAGAGCTTGTCAGTTTCCAAAAAATATAAAGGGATGTAGTATGGCTTTAAATTCTGAAAACCTAGGATTGAATTCCAATCTCTTTGCTTGCTAGTGTGATTTGGCATAGTGTTATTTAATGCATCTGGGCTCAGTTTTCTCATCTGTGAACTAGAGATAGAGATACGTACGCTTGCATGGTGGTTGTGAGACTCAAAATACGATAATGGGGCTGGGCGCGGTGGCTGACACATGTAATCCCAGCACTTTGAGAGGCTGAGGTGGGCAGATCACGAGGTCAGGAGTTCGAGACCAGCCTGATCAACATGGCGAAACCCCATCTCTACTAAAAATACAAAAATTAGCCAGGCACGGTGGCATACTCCTGTAGTCCCAGCTACTCAGGAGGCTGAGGCAGGAGAACTGCTTGAAGCCGGGAGGCAGAGGTTGCAGTGAGCTGAGATCATGCCGCTAAACTCCAAACTGGGAGACAGAGTAAGACTCCATCTCAAAAAGCAAACCAAAAAACCAAATACGATAATGGATGAAGGGTGGAGAGTCACTCCCTGCCCATGCAGGCCCTCAGAGCAGAGTGGCTGTTTTTATTTCCATCTTCTGCTAGAACATAAGGTCCTAGGGCTGAGACCGCGTCCGTTGGTATTCCCAGTTACCTGTAGAGTTCCTGAGACAGAATTGGTGTTCAGTAAGTACTTGAATGGATGGATTAACAGAATGAACGGATGGGTAAACACCAACCCCGTAATAGAGATGAAAGACGGTAATATCTGCTTTCTTGGGTACAAAAACCAAGGCTCAGAGAGTTTGAATAACTGTCGAAGGTTAGCGTCAGAACTAAACTGGGAATAGGACCTAAAGGCATTCCTTTTCTATGCCATCCACTTGCTGTTCCCTGTTCTGAACCTCTAACCTTTGGTGGGAACCCTTGCAACAGTTTTCTGAGCTGTTATTGTCCTATCTTTTAGAAAAGCAGAAGCTTTTTTTTTTTTTTTCCTGGATTTTTGTTCAGGGCTCACAGAGTGAAAAAATTCAAGTCAACTTTTACATTCTTTTTGTTTTTTTGAAAAGGGGCCAAAAAGCAAAGCAAAGAAACATAAGCAAAATCTCAAATAGCTTTGGTTTTGACAGTCCCTGGTTGGCTGGACATAGCTCCAGGAAAATGGATCTAATCTGCACTGAAAGGTACAGTTTGTTTCTTTCTCCCGCAGACAGACGGAAATGTGTGTTTGGGAGGCTGATTCATCCGATGGCCCCTGCACCAGGCCTGGGACCAGCACTATTCATTATTTGCTCTGTTCCTCTTTCGTTTACAAGGTCAGAGTCGATGTTTTGGTTGTTTTCCCAGCAGTGCTCTACTGACCGAGTTCGCTCTAATCCCTTGATGTCACTTAAATAAACTCGAGGCGGGTGGGGGTAGGGGGAGCAATTTGAGAACTCCAATGATTTCCTACCGCTGTTGTTCTCGGCGGCAAATTAATTTGATGCTGTTATGTAAGTGTAATCATCCTCTCTAATCACATCACAGGATTGGGAACTGCCAGAAATAACAGAAGGGAACATTGGAGATATCAAAGGGGAGCCACTGAAATAGATTGTTTATTTAGGTACCAAATTGAAACTCTATTATTGGAAGATGGAAAACAACCCTCACGCTTTCCTTTCACACGTCCCTGCGCTTTACATACTGTATTTGTCAGGGTGCATCAGCCAGAAGGAAAGGGAAATACGAAATCAGAGCTTCCAGTTGTGCCATTGGGAAGGAAATGGGGAAAGTCAGAGGTGTCTGAGCATCAGTGGGCTTGTGCTGGTGCCTGAAATTTTGGTTGTGATTGCTGCTCTAAGAGGCTCTCTCTTTGCCCGATGTTCTTTCCTCAGTTCTGCCTTCTCTCTTCTTCTCTCCCATACTGGCCCATTGCCTTCTCCCTCACCATTATTTTAGCAAGTCAAAGAAGACTCAGCCTAGCTCAGATGACCCTTCTCCCCCTCCTTATTGATGGCCCCTCTGTCAAGTGATGGGAACCCCGGGAGATATGTTCTTCGTGCACATGGCTTCCCTGTCTCCTAACACAGGTTGTCGGATCTGTTTCCTCTCCCCAAACTCTTCTTCATGTAGTATGGCTTTAAACTCTGAAAACCTAGGTTTGGATTCCGATCTCCTTGTTCGCTAGTGTGATTTGGCATAGTCTTGTTTAACTCATCTGGGCTCCATTTCCTCATCTATGAAATGAGGATAGAGACACGTACACTTGCATGGTGGTTGTGAGATTCAAATACGGTAATGGATGAAGGGTGGAGAGCCAGTGCCTGCCCATGCAGGCCCTCAGAGCAGAGTGGCTGTTTTTATTTCCATCTTCCACTAGGACACAAGCTCCTAGGGCTCAGACCGCATCCATTGGTATTCCCAGTTACCAGCAGAGTTCCTGAGACAGAATTGGTGTTCAGTAAGTACTTGTTGAATAGATGGATTAACGGAATGAACATTGGAGATATCAAAGGTATCAAAGCCACTTTGATGGCTCCCCTCTCACGTGGTGGGGGCCCCGGGAGATATGTTACATGTGTACAACTTCCCTACCTCCTGACACCTGTGGTCGGATCTCTTTCCTCTTCCCAAACGCTTCTGCTTCTACCTGGACACGGAGTCATAGGGGTGAGAAATAAAGTCCCATCCTTACTCAGAGTGTGTTTCACAGAGTGGTCTATGCAATTGTGGTAGAAGAGCTTAGAGGCCGTTTTTGTTCCTCAGCTCTGTTCCTCCCCATGAGCAGATTGTTTACTGTTTCTGAGCCTCAGTTTCTTCATCTGTAAGAAGGGAGAGCCACACTCAGTTCAGCCTGGTGCCGTGAGGATGCAGGAAGCTAACACCTGTGAAAGTCAGGCACGTGGTGGTCAAGATAGCAGGCACCGGAGTCAACAGTCTGCAGTCAGAATTTGGGATCTAGGCCCCAGCACTACCACTCAGCTGCCCAGGACCTTGGTCAAGGTACTTATCTCCTTACACCTCAACATCCTCATCTATAAAGTGGGATAATGAAAATACTGATCAAAATAGCATAAAGTTTAAATAAGTGAGCATATTTTAAATGGTTGGCATAGTGCCTGGCCTACTAAATGCTAGTTTATGGTCATTATTATTATTCTCATTATTATTATTTATTATTATAATAGCAAAGCTTAATTAAATAATAATGACGCTAATGATGATGATCATTAGCTTTCTGCTAGTCTCACTTCTTGCTCCCACCGCCGATCTTCACGCAACTGCCAATTCCTCCTGACGTTATTTGCCATAAGTAATCAGTGCATGACAACGGAGTTGGAATCACTGTTGCAGAACAAGGTGAACATGGACAGAGTGTGGAGAGAGATGCCCCACTGTGGGGAGGGAAAGGACGTTCAGCTGAAGGCTGTTAGGAAGCATACTCCCTGGGGCCTCCAACTGTGGCCTCTACCTGTTCTCCTGGTCTCTCAGGCCCTCTGCACTGTCTTAAATTCAAGTCCCCACCTGCCATTTTTCCCTGCTTTCCTGACTGCCTGCTTGAAAATACCTTCTGCCATCCAGGTCCTCACAGTGGAATGAAATAATCCCTATATCGTGGGGTAACGAGACGCCCAACTTGAGTTGGAACTAAGATGCTTGAATCCTCTCCCACCCTTCGCACCTCAGATGACTGTTAATGGACCCAGGTGGCTTTGTGTATGAAGCATGCATGGCAGAGTGCCAGCCGATTTCCTCTTTCTGAAGCAACTGCTAAGATACTGAGTGCTACTTTTTCTTGCCTTCCCTGAAGGGGGTACAAATATTTTTTTCAGTAAAAAATGAAAATACATTTCTGAAACTGTTTTCTACATGCTGATCACAAAAGAGAAAACATTACAATCTGTGGTCCTCTTTCACTCTTTTTCCTCTAATCTAATCTCAGTTTGATGTCCTCTCTCCTTGAAAGATTATATACATGGAGAGTCTAATTATTAGGCTGCCCAAAACAGCTGCTGTACCTGGACAGAATGCTCACTGTGGTTTGGTCACCAGATTCAGACAAGATTGAACATGGTAGCAACTGGGACAAAAATATGCTTGCAAAAATATATTGAAACTGAAATTTTAAAAGGGATTCTTTTTGTGGTTTCTAAAGAAAATTATCTGCATAATTATTCTCTGTATGTCACTTCATTTGGCATGAACTCTTCAAACTGCAGGTTTTAGCTAGCTAGTTTACGCCTAAAACAAAGGAAATACCGATTGAGGAGACCAGTGGCAGCACGGAGAGTGAGTCCTTTCTCAGCTGTAGAGGTGACCTGGGTCTCCTAGGCTTTGGAGTCAGATTGGGCTATGACTTTGGGCAAATGACTTAACCTTTTTGAGCCTCCATTTCCTCAACTGTAAACTGGAGCTGATAATAGTATCCATCTGTAGGGATGTTGTGAAGATAAAACGAAAGAACAAATCAAAAGTACTTGGCACGTAGAAAGGGTTGGATTATTATTAGCTATATTCTTTTCAGGACAGGGTCTTGCTCTGTTTCCCAGACTGGAGTGCACCGGTGTGCTCACGGCTCACTACAACCTCGACATTCCAGACTCAAGTGATTCTTCCACCTCAGCCTCCCGAGTAGCTGGGACTGCAGGTGCACACTACCACGTCAGGCTAACTTTTTTATTTTTAGTAGAGATGAGGTCTCACTATGTTGCCCAGGCTGATCTTGAACTCCTGGGCTCAAGCAATCCTCCTGCCTTGGCCTCCCAAAATGTTGGGATCACAGGCACGAGACACTGCACCTAGCCCTAATAGTAGCTATTATCATTATTCTTTTTGTTATTTATTGGACATCTAAAATCAGGGAACAGATTTCTGTCTATCTTATCTCCTGGTAAAAGGAGACACTGTCTTAAGTGTGCTAACAGACACCCTGCAACATTTACCTGGGCAATTCTGGTTTGCATTTACTTTTTCCCACAAAATTTAGTCTGTTAAGGCAAGGGTTACTTAAATTGATCATCAACTTACTCTCCCTCTCTTAGCTAGTATAAAAATAGCCTTTAAATTAATCTCTTAAAATAGCTGAAACAGTTCAATATTTGAATACATATCATAACTCACCACTATAAAATATTAGTTAGAAAAAAATAAGCATTTACAGAAATCTCATTAATTTGCATTTCATCCCTGCTTAGAGCAATTTGCGGTAATTCATTCTGGATCAGGGTACGTTAACTTTTACGTCTGTGTTTTATAGAAATAATTTACTGGAAGAATTAATGGTGCAAGTGAGATTGTAAGGGATACACTAAACTTTTTTAAGACAGTAAGTATTTTTATAACAATAATAGTCTATGAAATTAAAATTTGTAACTTATATATGGATGTTGCTCGATGAAGGCATAGAGCCATCTTTCTCAAAATTCCACCCAAGAGAGAATAGGGGGAAAGTCTACAACTCATAAACTACACCCCACAGCTTCTGAATCAGGACCCCTGGGGATGGACTCTAGGAACCTAGGAATGTGCTTTTTTTTTTTTGAGATGGAGTCTCGCTCTGTTACCCAGGCTGGAGTGCAGTGGCATGCTCTCAGCTCACTGCAACCTCCACCTCCTGGGTTAAAGGGATTCTCCTGCCTCAGCCTTCTGAACAGGTGGGACTGCAGGCACCCGCCACCACTCCTGGCTAATTTTTTTTTTGTATATTTAGTAGAGACAGGATTTTACCATGTTGACCAGGCTGATGTTGAACTCCTGACCTCAAGCGGTCCACCCACCTCAGCCTCCCGAAGTGCTGGGATTACAGGCATGAGCCACCGTACCTGGCTGGAATGTGCATTTTAATAAGCTCCCTGGGTGATTCTTATATTTACTAAAATTCATGAGTATCTATTACACAAAATATTGACAATCACTTGTACCTTGATTACGGTAACCAGGGAACTCCTTTGCAGCTATCTAGCATTCCTCTGTGTACCGGAAAACACTGGAGCTTCCTCTTTTTAAAATATTCTAGAATTCAAACATTCTCACCAGTGCAGACTTATCTCCCCCTTTAATAAGGAGATATTGCTGAAACATACACCAGCTTCCCATTATCAGTGCCATGCTTCCTGCACTAGAACCCTGTAATGGAAATCCATACTGCCTAAAAATTACAGTGGTAAGACTGAGATTCAAAGGAACCAGTCTGAGACCTTAGAGGCCTCGAAGGAGAACCAGGATAGAATAAACAAGGACTCAGTTACTGAACCAGGAGCTGGATTGGCTGTTAGGGACAGGGTGGGAATCTAGTCAAGAACCCGGCCCAGGACAAGTTGACTGAGGCTGCCGTGATATGAAACCACTGCACAATCCACCGATGAGTTGACATATAAGTAATGTTTCTAAGAACCACGCGAAAAAGAACTTCTTACTTTATTTGCCTATGGTCTTTAGAATGCAGATGATTCAATCTCTGGACCATTTCCTTGTTAACAAAATAATCCCTATATCTGAAGGCACGAGATTATATCTCCTTATGCCTTTTTTTTTTTTTTTTGCTAATTATGCCAGTATTGGGTTAGGACTACTTTTTTTTAAATCTATTTCTGTATAAACTACATGATAGAGATGTGCACACACATGCCAACACACATATTGTAGGCCAGCACATATATGTACATACTTAAAATATTTTAAGCTAGGCTTTGACTTAAAAACACATCTTTTCATCTTACTTTATAATGGCAAAGAATGTACGGCAAATACAAAGTTGACCCTGAGGTTCATTTATGCCACCGTTTGCTGGAGATTAAGACCATGGGGTGAGCAAGTTTGCTTGTAACTAAAGCACAGGCTCTTGGCTATTTGCAACATTTTAAACTTTAACAAGTGGGCAATGCAATATAAATGATATTTTAAACATTTATACATTGGTTGGGAATCTGTATTAATTATAAAACAAAGGGCCAAGTCCTAGAAACAAAGAAGCATTATTTTTTTTTTCTTCCTGAGTTGCTTTACCAAGAATTAGATCCCTGAAGGAGAGGCATAGAAACAAGAAAGGTTCTACCTACTTGATTTGTAGCTTAACTGGGAGCCCAAGACAATTCATCTGAGAGCTTACCATGGCCTGTTTGTGTACAAAACTGCCTCTCCTAACGCACTGTAGTCATTCTTGTGGTCCACATGGGACAGCCTCGTCTATTCTGAGATTTTGATATGGTGGAAGCAAGTCCAAATGGTAGGAAGTTTATAAAGTGTCTTTGGCAGGTGATTGGGGCGTGTTAGAATTTTTCTTTCTGCATGAAAATAGTTGTATATATTCTTCGATTTAATAGAGCGAGGCTAAGTAAAGAGATGCCAATTTAAAAACATCTGTTTCATTATCTTTGCTCTACTTCCAGTCACTGGAGCCCTACACTTGATTTAGGGAGTAAATCAAGTTCATCCATACACTGCCATCTCCCAGGCAGTGTTCTCATACTCCCTTGAAGCTGGCGGATAACAAACCTTGAACATGCCCATCTCCCAGTTAAAAAGATCTCAGCTTCCCTTGTTTCCAAGGATTTCAGCTTTTTTGGAACTCTCCCTTAAGGATTAAAACGTTGCTGTTATCTGAGAGGTGGGCCATGCTCAGCTGTTTTCACCTTAACCGAAATCACTTTATTGGTTTTTTAGAGAAGAGATTGAGCAGGGGGGATATTCCCCAGCCCGGGGTGCTGCCAAGCTTTAATAGAGGGTCTCTAACGTTAGGGGTTAAGAGGAACAAAAGGGGAGGGCAGAAGGCTGTGAACACAAATGGTAATCAGTTCCCAGTTCAGCCCGAGGCTGACACTAACTAGAGTTGATCAGTGAGTTTGTACTCACTATTTTATTCAGAGTAATTTGATATGGAATTCGACTCTTCCCCACTGGAAGTGAAGTCACTAGTTCCTTGGGTTTAACTAAGGTAGGCAACCTACAGCATGAAGTTGAAATAATAATCTGAATTATTTTTTCAAAACCACCTAAGGAAAGATATTTTCATGACCACCTATCTGAGATGGTCTACATAAGACTAAGCATCCGTTTAATTGTACCACCCTCTATTTCATCTCGTCTGTCCACACATAGTCTCAGTAAGACATAGTCATGCACAGTGAACCTAGGCTTAGAATCTTTATCTCTACTGGAAAGTCGGTAGAAACTTCTGTCTCCTTGGGTTTGTCTTTCAAAATTTCTGTTTTCTATTTGGACCAGCTACCAGGAGTCTGCATCGTTGAGCACAGGTAGTTTAAGGTCAGAACGTTTTTCTTCTCTCCCTTTCCAATTTTTAACCATGCTTATATTGTGAGTTCCGAAGACTAGAATTTATGAATCTCAAGGCTCATAAACCACTCTCCACCCACCATGCAGTTGTAAGCTGCAGCTATACACATCTGCAGGGCATACCTGACATGTTCAGCTTCTGAAAAGCTGCAACTGGGCAGCAAGCTGGAGGAGCAAACCTCCATTCATTAAATTAAAAAAAAAAATGCACATTGCCCACCACCCCTGACAGCTGGCAGCCTATATTTTTACAGCTGGGTTTTAACTTAACACCTTTTGGGATGCTGTCTTCCAAGAGTATGGATTTGTGCTTTTCAAATCTGACTTTTGGATTTAAAAAAAATGGAGCCCAGAGTCTGTGTTGGAGACATACTTATAAATCCACGAAGGCTTAGCCTACAGAAGCCACAGGAAATACTATGATATTTTGGAAAAGGTCGAGTTTCATGGATTCCGTAAGGCACTCAGCAGGTTGTAATTATTTCTTTTATTTAAAAGCCCTCCAGGTATTTTCTTTTTTCCAGAGGGTCTGCAATTGAGGGTAGTAGACATTTTTTTCATATTGTACATTCTTTTTGGCTGAGTGCTGGAAATACACAGGAAATAAAGTGGCTTTGAAAGACCCAGCAGCGGCCAGTCCAAGGCATGAAGTCATTGAAACAGAATGGGAAATCTCCAGATCAGCAGCATCAGTTTTTGGCTGCCTCTGTCCCTGTGTTTGTGCAGGAAGGAAAAAATGAAGCAGGTGAACACACCGATCTGTTCTGTTTTAACAGAAACCAAATGTCGCTGTGTCTACAGGCATGGCTTAGCAGCTGGAATCGCTCAAGAGGTTGAGACACAGGCCGACAAGACAGCTGTGTTGAGGCGGCCAGGAAAGTGAAATGACTTGCCTGTGTCTTAATTCAAGATCCTGGTGCTGCTTTGGGCCCTGGTCTCTGCTGGCCTGGCTCAGAGCGAGGGCAGAACTGGCCGTGCCGAGGCCAAGGAAAGCAGGCCAGCTCCTTATTGACCAGCCTCTGGGCTGCGTCTTAGGAAAATCAGATGCAAGGACTCTTGCCTCAGACCAGAGACAGAATTAGCCAAGTTTTTGGTCTCAGCAACTAAAAACAAAAAGAAAAGATCTGCTTCTGAGGCAGGAGATAGATACCCGGACACGAGTCTGACTACTTTTGCACAGGGAGGTGCAGATCCCGGGAGTGCCGGGAACATGTTAGGAGAGGCCTCCACAGAAGGTGGGCTCTTGGCTCCAGCCTAGCAGTTGCCTCTGAGGTTGGATGAGATTCTCTTGGAATCCTGGAAAGCAGAGAAAACTCCCCTGGAAACAAATTTGGAGTGTGCAAGGTCTTCACTCACTCATGTCTCGTTCGATTTCTTTTCGGCTGCCTTGGGCTGAGTAGAGTTAATTTTGAGCAAAGAAGAAAGAACTTCAGCCAGCATGAATGAAGCACTCTCAAGACGAGTCACAAAATGGCCTTTCAGAAAGAGCCGTCCATTGAGAGGGGAGCCAGAGGGTGAGGTCACCATCAGCACAGGGCACGGTGGCCAGGCATAGGCTGGATTCAGGAGAATCCTGGCCTGGGCCCATCATGCCCTCCAGCATTTCCATTTAATCAGTGGTGGAGGCCCCGGGTGAAATGAGGTGGGGAAGTTGTCCAGTTCCCAGTAGGTTTCCTAGGACTGAGTTTATTCCTTCCTGCCTCCCGACTCAGAGAAGGTACCAGGAAGGAGTAGAGAAGAATAGCTAATAGCCCTGGGCAGACACAGTCTCAGAACCATCCCAGCCACCATGGTTATCACCAGGACAGTAAGTTGGTGAATATCGTGCTGTCCAGGAGGCCTTCATCAGTAATGATTTGGGTGGCTCTTCACAGTCCTCAGAGCTAGCTGACATACCCTTACCATACTTGATTCTTATAGAAGTCCAGGGTGCGGGGAGATAGCACCACCCTTGCCCCAATTGGTGGTGAGGACACTGAACTTAAAGGAGGGTAGGTGACATGTCGTAGGCCACTCAGCTGGTGAGAGAGAGAATCAGGACTCAAATGCAGGTCTTCAGGTTCCTACTTCAGAGCTTTCGTAACTGTGACAACATGCCTCCCTGAATATAGCTGAATCAGCTACATGAGTATGGGTGCCTGTCCTCTAGAAACCAAGACCCCTAAGCAAACAACACAGGGGTTTCTACCTAACTTGTATAAAATGGAGCTGCCTCGTGTCCCCGTGTCAGCACAGTGTCATCCCCAAAGAAGCACACATTGGTTTTCAAAAATCATTTAAAAGCGATGTATATCTTTATTGCAGTCTTTCAGAAAATGCTAAAAGAAGAGTTCCATCCACAGCTTACGGCAGATTTTCTGAAAAATCTCTTTATCCATCTATCTCCTCAAAATTCCACCTATCACAGTATGACAGCTGCCTTAATCACTTCTCCTTCTCAAAAAAAAAAAAAAGAAAAAAGAAAAAGAGAAGTTTCCCAGAACTTTTTTTTTTTTTTTAATTTAGTGCTTTCTGATTCTTATATTTTTCTCACCTACCCCTTATCTTACAGACATAGCGTTTCGGCTCCTGTGAGTCTGGTTTCTCCAATGTAAACTAATCAGATGGTCTTGGCTTCTTTTTATTCTTCTCTTTCATCCCCGTTCCATGACTTTGATGGGAAAAACAAGACCCTGGATAAAATTGGACGGAGTTTCTCTTCTCCCTAGAGGCAGGACGGAAAGAGAAGCTGCAAATCACTTTTTCCTTGTCATATATGCATAAAACAGAGACAGTGACCGCGAACTCTAACCAAGCTCAGCCCTACATGAGATGTGACAGCAGTGCCTCCCACTAAATTTGGGCTTAGAATCAAGAGTCATACTGTCTGGAGACGGGCAGAGAAATCGGCAGATTGACTCACCATGCCTTGCGGGTACTTCTTTTGTCAACCTCAGTCATTTTTTTTCACTCAAACTAATGTTTCCTGCCTTTATAAGACTCATCAGTGTCTGTAGCAGAGTGACAATGGGATTGAAGCTCACTCATCTTCCACTTCAAGTAGATACGCTGTTCACGGTTTTCTTGTGATAGTCTTAGTCAAGCTTAAGGTTTCCACTTAAGCGTAAAAATAATTCTTTCATGGTAGGCATGTAAACAGGACCAGTTAATAAGTAGCTGCTTTTGCTTTGCTATGGAAATTGGCCTCAATTTAATTTTTGCCAGCATCATAGAGCTAATATCAGTCATGAGTCAGTGCATTTACGGCCGGGTGCGGTGGCTCACACCTGTAATCCTAGCACTTTGGGAGGCTGAAGCAGGCAGATCACTTGAGGTCAGGAATTCATGACCAGCCTGGCCAACATGGTGAAACCGTATCTGTACTAAAAATACAAAAATTAGCCAGGTGTGGTGGCATGCACCTGTCGTCCCAGCTACTCAGGAGGCTGAGGCACGAGAATCACTTGAACCCAGGAGGCAAAGGTTGCAGTGAGCCGAGATTGTGCTGCTGCACTCCAGCCTGGGTGACAAAACGAGACTCCTTCTCAAAGAAAAAAAAAAAAAAAAGAATAAATACATTTACATAAATAGGCATATCGTATAACTTGTTTCTGTGTATCTGCATCCCCATGTTCATTGCGGAATTATTCACAGTAGTCAAGATATGAAATCAACCTAAGTATCCATCAAATAATGAACGGAAAAAGAAAATGTGGTATATATACACAATGGAATGCTATTTATTCCACTTTAAAAAGCACGAATTCCTGGTCATTTGCAGCTACATGGATGAACCTAGAGGACATTAAGTTAGTGAACTAATGAGCCAGGCGCAGAAAGACACACATGACATGATCTCACTTATATGTGGAATCTTAAAAAGTCAAACTCATTGAAGCAAAGAGGAGAATGGTGTTAGCAGAGACTGAGCTTTCGGGGGATTGAGGAGATGCAGGTCAAAGGACACAAAGTTAGATGGGACAAGTAAGTTCAAGATATCTTCTGAACATCATAGTGACTACAATTAATAATGATATATATTTATAAATTGCCACGAGAGATTTTAAGAATTCTCATTACAAAGATGATGTCTATGAGGTAATGCATGTTAAATAGCTTGCTTTGATTCAGCCATTCCGCTCTGTATACATGTATGAAAACACTTTGTACACCAAAAATATATACCATTTTTACCTGTCAGTTAAAAAGAAAAGTTATGTCTGTATGTAGTGGGGTTTGTGTGATTTTCACATTCTTCTGAACAGATGTCTGCACTTACCTATCTGCCTGCTTACGTGAGCATATAATGTTTTTATAATCAGTAAAATGTTAAAGTTATTTTCACTTTTTAAAAGAATAACAGCATTCAATGTGGGTGACAGTGAGGAGACACCAAGAAACTTGGTGGCTGTTGAAGATGATAACTCCTAAAACGTACACTATATATCTATATATACAGAGAGATAGAGATAGATAAAGATAGAGATAAATATATCTCCAGTTGTAGCCACAGGAATTATTTGCATTTCTCTCTCATTGATCTAGAATGGCTTCTTGGAGGAGGTTGGGTTTCAGAAGTTACATAAATCCTATGAGAGAAACTTCTGTCCGGCTGAGAGGGAAGGAACTCACAGGGCTCTGCTGAGGCTTGGCAGGGAATGGCATGTTGGTTCCCAAGGAGATTTGCACAGTTGTTCTGAGGCGGGTTAGGGGGTCAGCTGTGGCCATGCAGAAAGTGTGGAAAGAAGACAAGGTTGCTGAGGACTCCCACTTGAATAATGAGGAGATGAAGACAGTGAGAAGGTCCCTGAGGTTCCGAAATTCCAGGGAGAGGGCTGCATCTCCTTGACCAACTCCCTGGTCCTTTAGGCCGATGAGATGTGGCTCCCACACCTCTGCAGTAAGGCTAGGGAACCAGACCTGCTTTTGGGAATTACAGGGCATTTACTAACGCCCCAGGTATAAACCGCTACATTTCCAGGGCCGGACAGGGAGGAACCAGCAGCAGTCTCTGCCCTGGAACACAACCCTCTGAGCAGTGTTGATAAGAATTTTTCGTCGGTCTGATCCTATCCTTTGCTCTATTCCATTCTCTAGAAGCTCTTACCCAAGGAGGCATAGACTCATCTTACTTTCCCCTGATCTTGGTTTTCATAGCATCAAAAAAGAACCTCTGAAACCCATGGCCTGTTGAGTCTCATATTATCAGAGATCATGTGAACAGCAAGTAAGCAGTCTTTCTCCTCTGAGGGAGGGAGGAGCCTGAGACTGCTTGCAGCTCCTCCAAGGTGAAGAAAGCCTCAAGGTCGTATTAAGCAAGAGCCACTGTTCCGTAGGACACTGGCCTCTGTGCACCATGAAGTTTCTGGCTGGGAACTGAATTGAGTCATTGGTTCACTGAACTTTCTCTTCCTGTCCCACATTATTTGTTAATGGTCAGTGTTGTAAGTTAGTCGCTTGAAGCGTTTGGAGAGGATTTGGGGATAACTCAAACGGTTTATCACCGGCCTGGAGCATGGAGTGTCCATTCACTCTCAACTACACCATTGCCACTGCCCAAGAAGAATGCCTAGGGCTTATATTTTGCAATTGTTAAACACTATGGAAACACAGGTGAACGGATTGCACAGCCTCAAAAAGTACCACAGCTGCTTTCTCACTGGGGTTTGCTCAACCTTTCAGGTTGGTCCAGTAGGTTAACCAACCCAAGCCCTGTTGGTAACAGTCCAACCAACAGGATTCTGCTAGCTCCTTCGATATGGTCATAAAACCCGCAAAGCCGTGAGAGAGAGGCGCTACGTGAGAGAGAGCAGACAGTTACAAGAAATACATCATTCGGTCCTGTGTATGTACCTAGCAATGTCACGTTTCTTTAAAAGTGAACCAAAAAAACCAAAGAGATTTATGGTTCAGAGTGCCACTGCCATTTTTCTATTATAATTTGTGCCGAAAAAAAAATTCTTCCTGGGGTGGTTTCAACAGCTTCTCCATGTAAATGTCAGGCTCTTTGTTTTTGGCACGCACACTCTCACAGCAATTACTGTTATTTACCTCTGCCTGCTCAGAGAGAACCGTTTCACAGAGACAGTCCAGCTTTCGACACAGTCTCACTGGCATTGTCCTTGGTGCCTTTCCTGTCGTAGGCTCCAGTTCACATCCAGGACTGTGAATGGTTTTGCCAGACCCAATTGTGTGTCTGCGAATGAGCTGGAGTTTTTGCAATTTCAGTGGCCAGGCAAAGTTCATGCACTGTTTCAGTTCTCACTTGATAGGCCTTCTCAGACTGTGTGGCTTTATTTGCTGTTTTTGTGTGAGGTGATTTTTCTTCCGAAGTGGAGGGGTAACAAGCTGGGTGGCCCACACGTTGTTGGGGTTTATAGAATCCTTCCATTGAGCCACAGACTGAGAAGGAATTGAGAGGCCTTTGTTGCCATGGACTGATAGTAACTTTAAAAAACTGAAGCGAAGAAAAAGGGAGTGATAATCTCAATCCTTTCCAGTTCCCCTGCTGCCTTTCTCTCCTTTCTAATAGAAGAGGAGTCAGGTGAGGAGAAGAGAGGGTGGTGTCCAGGGGAGATGGACAAGTCTCTTTCTTTGGATGGAACCTCTCTTTCTTCCCCCTCTGTTTTGGAATGTCAGTGAAGACCCAGGAGCAAGCTGAATGTTTCCTTCAGGAGAGGAAAAAAGCTAGTTAATATGGGGAAAAGAACATGAAGGTACATGGCTCCATGAAAATCAGATTTCTTTAAAAAAAGAAATCATTTCCTTTCTCATTACCTAATGGGGCTCAGCTCCCAGGACAAGTGGTAAATAAGCAGGATGAGAAAAAGCTCAAGGTGGAGGAAGGTTTGCTCCTAAATCAGAGACTGGGAGGGCCCCAAGGCAAGGCACTCTTATGAAGCGGGGCATTGAGAGATGTTCACCTTCCCCCAGACTGAGTTAGTCCACACAAAGTCTAACTGAAGTGTGGTGAAGTATTTCCTTTACAAAAATAATTTGTTTTTGAGGTGAGGTCTTGCTGTGTCACCCAGCCTCGAGTGCAGTGGCGCAATCAGGACTTATTGCAGTCTCTGCCTCCTTGGGCTCAAGTGATCATCCCTGCTCAGCCTCTCGAGTAGCTGGGACTACAGGTGTACGCCACCACCACACCTGGCTAATTCTTGCATTTTTCTTGTAGAGATGGGGTTTCGCCATGGTGCCCAGGTTGGTCTCAAGCCTGAGCTCAAGCGATCTACCTGCCTGGGCCTCCCAAAGTGCTGGGATTACAGATGTGAGCCACTGCACCCAGCCCCAAAACAAAAATGTGTCTCTCCCAACCCCGGGTGTGTATCTCATTTCTGATGCTACTGAAGACCCTGGGTTTCTATGTGGCCTTCAGAATCCCAGAGAAGGTCCTTGCAAGAGGTTACTTTCTCATTAGACACAAGGCCACAGCCCTGTGTTATGAGTTGGACTGTGTTCCCCCTCCTCAAAACTTATATTTTGAAATCCTAATCCCTAGTACCTTGGAGTAGGATCTTATTTGACAATAAGACTGTTCAGAGCAATTAGTTAAGTTAAAATGAGGTCATCATGGAGCAGAGTGGGCTCCTAATCTGACATGACTGGTGTCCTTATAGAAGGGGGACTTTTGAAGACAGACACACACAGGGGGGAATGCTTTGTGAAGATCAGAGTTTTGCTGCCACAAGACAGAGGACTTTAAGAAGCTACGACAGAGAACTGGCACGGATTTTCCCCCAGCACCTTCAAAGGAAGCGTGGCCCTGCCAGCAACTTGATCTTGGACTTCCAGCCTCCAGATCTGTGAAACAATGCACTTCTGCTGTCTTAGGCCACCAGTGAGTGGGACTTTGTTGCAGCAGTCGTAGGAAACAACCACAGGCCCACAGGGCTTGTAGGGACCAATGAAATTGTTTTCATTTTTATTTCTTTTCAAATCAGGACAAAATAAATATAAGAATAATGAACACATAACCAGTCTGTCTTAATATGAACGAAATCATAAAATGTAGTCTCTATTTTTATTTTTTTCTTATGGAGAAAGGGGCTTGTGAAAGCAAAAGTGCTCAGGACCCACAAAAGATGTGATGTGTCCCTGAGACCCCGAGTTGATTTGGAACAGGGGAGTGACCCTATACGTCCTAGGGCAGCCCAGGAATTTGTGGTTGAGACAGGAGTTAGCCCCAGGGACCTGGGAAAAGAGAAAAGTGTCGAATGGTCTGTGTGACTGTGTTGTGAAGTATTCCTCAGTCTTTGCTGATGTTCCTCCTTCCTCCTTACCTCTGGTATATTGAAGAGTCGTTTTTGCTTTTAATGTCTGAGAGAGGAGGACACTTTCAAAAATGTCTCCATTTGGTACATTGCAGCTGCAGCACAAAGTGAAACAGAAACCGCCATGGTCTCGGCTTATCCCTTGTGGAGCTGCTTGCTTCGCTCAAATGAGAAGGTAGAGCTTCAAATTAAGTCTGGGCTCCCTCATTCAGCTCCCAATAGGTCTCTCTTTTCAAGCGTCTCTTCCCATTCACTTTCAAAAGCTATATTACGTATTTATGATCCAATCCAGTAGAAATAATATGCACTTAACATGCACTTGGAAATGTTATCCTATTAATTACTCAGTTAAAATCCATAAAAGTGGACAGCTGTCACCGAAATCTCTGGTAGAATCGTCACAAAAAGGAGCAGCTTTTGACAAATGTATTAATTAGTATCTTGTGTGTAGTTCTTCGAAGTCAAATAGCCTCAGCTTCCAGGACCCCAGTGGCCTGTGAAGATTATGTCCCATCCTCTCCAGTTGACAGTTCACATGATCTGTGGAATGCAGGGGATATCTCTTCCTGACAAGTAGCAATAAACAAAAGAAACCTAAGCCAAACAAACAGGTGATTCAAAATTGACTACTGATATAGTCACATGATGCTTATGGTCCCCATTCTATAGACCAGGGATTCTCAAACGAGTGAGCATCAGAATCACTTGGAGGAGTTGTTAAAAGCAGATTGATGGGCCCACGCCCAGAGTTTCTGATTCAGTTGGTCTGGGATGGGACCCAAGAATTGACATTTCTAACCTAGTTCCCAGGTACTGCCCATGCCGCTGGTCCAGAGGCCACACCCTGAGAACCATTAGTCTAGATGTTAACCTTCCATTGGTCTTTTTGCCAATAGATTAAAGAGACTTCAATTACTAGGGGACATAATGAATTTTAGACATAGGAATGAGTTACCTGAAGTTATAGAACTTACGTTCCTGGAAATAGGCAGGAGGAGACACCGTCACTTTTCCAGAAGGGCTGTGGGCAGTTGGATCATGAGACCACACAACGTGATCCACCTGATTGTACCCTCTCCTGTTCCATGCAATGTGATACCTTCCCTACTCACCCCCTGGCATCCCCTCTAGTGATGTGTCGCTATTAAATGGTTGTAGCAGGGTGGTCCAGGAGAAAGGCACTGCCGGGGTTCAGGTCTGAAAATACACTTGGATGCTGAGGCGTTTAGGAAGAGCTGCACAGGCAGGGTCTAGCAGAGGACACAGTGGTAAGGAGTGGTGGTAAATAAAGGTTTAGCCAGACCTCAGTCTTCTGTCTTCTAGGCAGTGGGAAGGTGGCAAGAACTTGAATTCTCACTGCTGTGTTCCTTTAGCCAAGGTGTATCTATTTATTCTCCCATTCAAGTACTAACCAGGCCTGACCCTGCTTAGCTTCCAAGATCAGACAAGATCGGGCACATTCAGGGAGTTATGGCCATTGATGCCTATCTATATCTATTTATTGAATGTTTCCCCAGTATGAGTTTTAGACTGAGCAAGGTAGAGAACGTTGAGGTGATTCATCCAGAGTAGCTGATGGTCTAGAAGGGGAGAGTGAGGCAGACCTATAAATCCTTATAATACATGGTAGACAGGGCCACACAAACAGATTCACACTTCCTCAGAGATGCTCTGGAAATCACCATACCTCTAATGTACTTTTTTTCCAGGAAGAAAAAAGCGAATATCAGATCAGAGTTTGTTCAGGTCACAGAACATCAAATCAGAGTTCATGAACTGAGAAACCAAGGCCAAAAGTCTTAAACTGAATGCTGGCCTATGCAAAGGTTTTCCTTTGGGTGCAGGAGTCCTTTTTAAAATAGTACCGAAACTGAAGGGTCTTCCCGATTATTGCTAGCTGGAAGAGGGAGACAGAATTTTGGATGTTTTCCTTGATAACTCTGACTTCTTGCCAGGCTGCTAACACCTCTGCCATCTGGTTCCTGTACCAACTAAGATTGCCACCATGAAAGCTCATAGCCCAACCAGAAAGCACTGTTTCAGGATACATTGGGACCACGGAACAAAAGGAGAAGACTGAATCTGGGCCCCACTCTTAGCCAACAGTGAGCTGACATCCCTAGTGAGAATACCCCAGCCCCGTAACTTCTTCCGCCCCTCCCCCAGACTCAGTCCTGGCTGCTGAGGGCATCGCTTTATCCCTGGATGACTCCTTAGAATTGACAGGTAAGCAAGATAATTAGGAGAGGTGACAGCTGAAATGTGTGTTGTGAAGGGCATGGAATTGGGGATGGAGGATTACCCTGGGCTTGGCTGGTCCAGTCAGTAAGTCTATCTCCGATGGGGAGTTGACCTTCCTGCTGGTGACGCTTTTGCTGCTTCCCAATATTTCATCCCAAATGGAAGTGAGGGATTGAACTTTATCTTCAAAGCCACTGAGCCTTGAATCCATTGTGTTGCCTCGCTGTGTTTCCTGCCAAACTGCCTTGTGAAATTTTACCCACTGAGCAAAGTTCACCTCTTCTATGAAAGCTTTTCCTGCCACATTTCAATTCACATGGAGTTCTCTAAACACAAACAGTTTGAACTCACTTTCTGTTTACCTTGTCTCTTCTGGAGGCCAAAGTGCAACCTGGTTTTTCTTTTCTTTTTTTCCCTATGATGCTTAGCATAGTTCTAAAGGTTGTGGGCTCTCCGCAGTGTATCTGGTTTTATTTCAATTAAGTAGCATTAGTTTCTATCCCTAAGTAGCAAATTAGGCAGTTATGATGGAGGTGTCATATGCTTTCCCAGACACAGATTAGAATGATGTCTACCACAGATTTAATAACACTTGCTGTTCTCTTTCTTCTTAAAAGAGCTACCGAAATAGTGTTTAGCAATATTATATAAAAAAACAACCTTTTATAAAGCAGCTATGTTTAGTTAGGGGTCAAATCATGCTTTGTTCAGTATGTCTTGTCACAGATGTCTTTTATCATAAGCAACAAATCTTTCTGTGTTGGTGAACATCTCTGAGGTAGATGTCCTGTGACCCAGGGTGGAGGTTTATTCTTTGTTCTGTGATATATTTGCCTTCTCTTGAATTGCAGGCTCAGTGACTCAGCTTCTTTCTCTCCCCTGAAGAGATGTCAGTGAATGTTGTTTTGCCCTCTGATGCTTTGTACCTCACAGAGATTTACTTTTGTAAACTGCATGGCTAAGGTACACACCTTAAATAACACCATTAAATAACTCTCTTTTATACCCAACTGTGCTGCCCACTGTTGTCTGTAAGTCAAGTCTGAGTGTGAATAGCAGATAAAATGAACAATAAAAGCAGGATAGAAACAAATACCAGAATGATGTATTGGAAATGCAGGAACACAGTTCAGTTAGCCGTTGCCAAAAGTATCACAGCGATTTCTAGCCCCATCTGCCACCTCAAAGTCTCTACGTGATTGCCATCACATTATACACCATGCTGAATAGTCTTTTGGAAAAGTATGTTAGATCTTTCTACAGCATGTTATCAAGGTGTGGATCTCTTTCAAATCCGGGAAACCTACTTTTCTGTAAGTGTGTGAAAATGGAGAAGTACCCACTCAGCACATGGGGGGAGGTCAGGTGTCCCAAGAATCCTAATGATGGACCATTAACTTGGTGACTGTCTCCCATTGGCTGAGGCAACCTTTCAGCTCCACAGACTCAAAAACTTGTCTTTGCAATGTTCAGGGATGAGAGGGAGACTCAAATCTCTCAAGTTCCCAAAACGAATGTATAAAATAATCAGTTCCTGTGTTAAAATCAGAATGTTACAGTGTTTATTTTAAAAGAGAGAGTTCTCCAGCTGTTTTTTCAGCACAGCTCCAGATGTGGTAGTTGGTTTGTGTTTAGGGGAGTGATGTCCAGACTTTATCGTGCATCAGAATCGCTGAGAGAACTTGTTAAAACACAGATTTCTGGACCCCCACCTCCAGAGTTTCTGATTCAGTGGGGCTGGGGTGAGACTCAAATGTGCATTTTAATAAGTTTCCAGGTGATGCCGATGCTGTTGGCTCAAAGACCTCCGTTGGAGAACACTGATTCAAAGGTCCTGTTGAATTAACAGCAGCTGTAATTAAACACTAAAACTTTTGCTGAGCACAGAGAGATGTTCATCTTCTGAGACGCTGAAGAGGCTGATGAAGGATTAAGAGTTACATCTCTCATCTCCATCTCACTCTCTGTCTGTCTCCTCCCACTCTGTTGCCCTCTTTCATTTCTTCTTCCCTTCTTCATTCCCATCTCAGTCGTCTCTCTCTTTCTCTTTCTGTCTGCCCCTATTCCAGCGACTCACCTGTGTGCAGAAAGTTGGATACATGGAAGTTAGGCAACTCAACTTCCCAGCCACTGGGAACAACTGGTTGGATCCTTAGGCCTGAAAAATCCTAACAAGCCATTGCCCATATTTGTTTCCATAACTCTCCTTTCTCTCTGCGTCCATGGCCAGGCTTGATTATCATTGCTCCTTCTGATGGATTTGTAAATTCAGGCCGGTTCCAGTCAAATTTTGCCTTCCAGAAGCTCCATAAGGTGACTTTGCATGTCTCTGCCTGCCCTTTTTATGGGAGCTCATACAGTTTAACTTTCAGATTATCGTCTTCTTTCTTCCTCGGTCCTAATTCTTGGGGAATACCCTCGCTAGTTTCCAAATATTGGCAACATTAATATTTGCATTTTAATTAAAATCTAAAGATCTCGTGTCAAAGTGTGTTTTTTCTTTGGGATCTCACGGTAACCCTGTTCACTTTTCAGTGGAGTGAGGCATGACATGAGTTGGCTCGGCCCACACAGAAACTGCTTGCCCTGGGGATTCACCCATACATTCTGGTCATAGCCATGTATAACATTGCCATTTGTTTCCTCCTTCTCCACTGTCTTCATTCCTATCTCAATATTGTGCCTTGTTTCTGGCAAAAACTAGTCAGTAGTTTTTACCAATTTGAAGAAATCACCCCAAGAAAGCAGGGGGAAAGAAGATTGAAGCATGAATTGGGGAGGAGGTTGAGAAGGACATTGACTAATGCATTTCCTTATTTAGCTCCATTTCCAAATTTAGGGAACTCATAAGAAACATAATTGAGTCTCCTACTTATAAAAGTTCTGAGCCAGAATTCCTCCAGAGGAACAGGCTAATGCCATCTTGTCAATAAAGGGGCCGGCTGCAGAGCAAGTGTGTGCTTATTTCCCACACAGTCCCTGAGGCCTGATGTTTATGAGAATGTCCCTTTTGCAGATGGAGATTTCTGTCAAAAGAAAGTAGTTTTTGTTTTGAAAGAAAATAGTATAATGGGAGATGGGGCAGTATTTGACTCTGTATCTCCAAAGGCTGATAATAGAGTAGTCTTTATAGGTGCGTGTGTGAATGTGCGTGTGTAGTTGTAGGTATGTGAGTGTATGTGGGTGTGAGTATGTGTAATTCTATGTTTAAGTCTTCATGTGTCAGGGCACATAGGGTTGTGTAAGTGTTCGTGTGTTGGTTAAGTAGAGGGTGGTATGTGTACACCTGTGTGTACATGTGTGTGTGTCTGTGGGTGGGTGTGTATGAGTCAGTAAGAGAATGAGAATGATTTTTTTTTTTTTTAGACAGAGTCTCGCTCTGTCGCCAGGCTGGAGTGCAGTGGCGCAATCTCAGCTCCCTGCAACCTCCATCTCCCAGGTTCAAGCAATTCTCCTGTCTCAGCCTCCCAAGTAGCTGGGACTACAGGCATGTGCCACCACGACCAGCTAATTTTTTTTTTTTTTTTTTTGCATTTTTAGTGGAGATGGGGTTTCACCATGTTGGCCAGGATGGTCTTGATCTCTAGACCTTGTGATCCACCCGCCTTGGTCTCCCAAAGTGCTGGGATTACAGACGTGAGCCACCCTGCCCAGCTGAGAATGAGAATGATTATCACATCTCAGACGAGCTGGAAGGACTTGCTCAACCTCCGTCTGACACAGTTGAACTAAGCTGGCCAAATCAGGTTAAGGCTTTCTAATTTAATTTGCTTAATTTTTTCGAGGACAACTTCTACACTGAAACTCCAGGTAAGCTTCCTGAAATATGGTGGTGGATGTGGTGTGTCCTGAGCGCAGGGAGCTGTGTTTGCTGAAGATTTCCCACAGAGAGAAAAGCTTTGGCCTGACCTCTGCACAGGCACCCCAACTTTGCTGCCTCTCAGGAATCTGGAAGGTGCTGTCTCACCCGCACCTACCTTTCCATCTTACATAATCCAACAATTTGACACATCCTCTTCCTGTTAGATTCAGTCTCTGTTTTCCTTGATGGTTACTATATTTTGAAATGTTACATAGTATTTTTAGATAATAGAACTTTTTAAAAATAATCTAATTTGGGGGTGTCTATGCAGAGATGGCCCTATCCAAACAAGACATTTTAAGGCAACATCTTTTTTAAATTCTTGAAAGCTCTATATACCCAGTATCTGCTGAAGGTGCAGCCTATTTCATATCACAGATGATTTACATGTCCATTCAACTCAGCCTCTAAGACGTTGGATGCTCAGTGCTCTCCTTTTGCATACTCAGAGCTTCTAGTCTGGTATGGCAGGATCCTAATCCATTAGCTAAAAGAGACCTCCTATTTTGCCTGGGACGTGTCCTCCTCTGCAGATACTTGGCTGTAAAAGAACCCTGACAGCAGCTTTAAGCTTTTGCAATTCATATCTACTTGTGAAATTCCAACTCATGGTTGCTAATAAAGGAGATGATGACTCCCATGACTGAATGACAAACTGTGTTTCATTTTGGGCATGAAGTGCAGTCAATTGGTAGAGGCTGCCTGGAGTGCCGAGTCCTGGTTTGGTGAGAAAGAATTCCACAATAGATTAGTGATGTCTGCTGTAAACAAGGAGTGGGGGTGTTGGTGTGTTCGCTCTGCTTGCCCCCTCTGTTCTAGTTCGCCAAAGAAACCACTTACCTTTCTAAAAAATCTAATGTTATTCACCTGAAGTTAACTTTTCCTCTTAGCAGTTGGAGCCATCTCTAGGTAGGGAACTGATTCTTCAGCTAATTTGGAACCCTTGCTGTTTTGATGTTTTGCTGTTTTCTTCTTTCAATATGTCTTCTCTATTTTGTGTCTCCTCCTCTGCAGTGTTAGAATATTCTTTCACCAGAAACACTCAGTGTTCTCAGACTGAATCATGCTTTCTGGAAAGGAAAGCATCACACAAACTAAACTGTTGCTTATCCCAAACACATACGCATGTTTAAAGAGAATGCTTAGTATTGGTCTTGTTTAGACCAAAGAAATGAAATTTTATTGCTGAAATTCAAGTGTATCGTTTGGGGGGTTGGGACATCATCCTTTTCTAGACATACCTGCTCAAATGACCTTATTCACCATCACTGATAGTTGTTTACTCCGTATGGCTTACCAGGGTTCACAAGCTTCTTGAGTTAAAGATGCTGGGTTGCTTTCCTGCTTACTGGGTTAGCCTTTATATGTGACAGATTGTTATTGAGAAGCAGTGAAGGTGGGAGGAAGGAGAAGATTAGGAAAAATAAATAATGGGTATTAGACTTAGTACCTGAGTGATGAGATATTCCATACAGCAACCGCCCCCCCCCCCCATGACACACATTTACCTATGTAACAAACCTGATGTACCCCTGGACTTAAAAATAAAACTATTTTTTAAAAGAAGCAATGAAAATACTGTCCTTTCTGTCAAAAGAAATATTCTTTTCCTACATGAGTAGCTCACTGAGATTTTGTTGAGACATAAAGTTTTTATATTGTAATACACCTTTCTGTTTATTCCTTGTAATACAAAACAGTGTTAGAAAGTAACCAAATATAGATACATTGTCTTGGAAATGAATCCATAATATAATATTAAGTAAAATAAAAGGATCGCAGAAAAACATACAAAGAGAAACATAAGTGAGCACACACATACATGCATCTGTATTTAAGCATATATCTTAAGGCCTAGAAAGTAGCCTAGAAAAAGTTACATTTAAAAGTTTTACCTCCAAAAAGAAGAGAGGGATTCAGGAATGCGGGGGAAGTGAAAAGCTCCTTTGATTTGTATTCTACATGCTACTGTATTTTTAAAGATATTTACAGCCAGCATGTATTCTTTCTATATTTTAAAGAAATAATGGTTGATTTAAATTAATTGGAAGATGATGACAACAACAACAAAAAAATCAGGCCATAAAAGGTTAAGACTGTTTAGCCAAATTCAGTTATTCAGAATGAGAAGAATGGCGCTTCCTACAGTCCTTGGTAGCCCCAAAGTTTCCACCTGCTAACAGTCATGTCCAAGGGTCATGTGCACACACCTGAAACCAGGTGGGAGGAAAGCCATCTTCCTGTATAGAGGAAGACCTTCCAGCATCATTTAGTGCAGATCTTCTCCTGTGGTCATCTGAAGGAAGACAAGATGCTTGCGGCCTCCTTTGGAACTGTGGGCTATTTAAAAGTGGTAACAAGTTCTGCTTTTAAAAATTGCTTCTGCAGCATTAGCTGTTTACTCTTGTTCATGGTTTTATTTGTGCTAGCGTAACAGGAGATAAATGTAAAAAGGGACAAGGGACAAGTCATGACAAGGACCATTTTGATTCAGTGCTGCTGGTGTTGCTATTTCCAGAAATGGAACCATAAAAGAAGGAATGTAGCAATTTTTTAAAAAACTAAATCTATTGTTCACAACTAGCCTTAAAGCAGAGAGGTAGGATGTTCCATAGAAAATACCAACCATAACCCTGACTATATAAAGTATGAGTGAGATTAGACTTTATATTTTAGATTTAATACACAGATGAACAAATCAACTAACAACTGGGTAAATGATTACAATCTCAACTAACAACTGGGTAAATGATTACAATCTAGTTGGGATGGATTCAGTGCTATTTGTTGGCACAGGTCTTGCCTCAGGACAAACCTACCCTACCCAAGGTAATACACACAAGGTTCCTGTGAAAAGATTCCCTGCACCTCACCAACATTTCCTCTCGTGATTGTATTTAAATGTATTTGCATAATTCATGAGAGCTTTATATTGCGTATTACATCCTCAGAACGTTGGGAATCTGCTGCTGGTGAATTCTAACAATGGAGAAAATGGAGGCTCAGGTACATAAACGGATTTGTCCAAGGGTATTGTATTGAGTGACTAATCTGGGACTGGAATCCATGACTCCTGACTCGGTTGTCTCCAGCTCTCCTAAGATGGACTTTCTTTTGGCTTAAGACTCATCTCCGGAACACTCTGTTAAAATATGTATTATTGGAGGTTGGAAATAAGGAAACTGATCAAGAGATTGAGCCTTTCCAGTTAACGTGTTGTCCTCTTTAGTGGCATCCATGAGCCTCTTTGGCAATGAAGTTTTGATGGAGCAGAGCCGAGGTGGGAGGCACTCAGAATATGGGGTGGGGTGGGGGGATGTGAGAGGGAGCCGAGTGTTGGGGCCCGCCTTCTCAAAGCAAGTGACACCAAAACCTGGGAGGTAAAGATCAGCCTCAGCTTCAGCTCCTCCTACTGGCTTCCAGCTCCTGAAGAAAAGTCCAACGAAGAGAGTTGGAAATATCTCGCCTATGGATATAACAAAGTGTTAGCTCTATGTTCAAATGGGACAACTCAAGGGGAGACCTCTACCAGATAAAATTAATAATATCCTACATCTGTATTCTAATTTTATCGTTGTATGAAGTTTTTAAAAATCTGCACCTTTCTTAATAGTACTTCTCACACTCTGACTTGCAGTTGAATTATATGTAAATGTGCATTACCTCTCCTACTACACTTTAAGTTTTTTCAGGGCAGGATCTGTGCCTGCCTCACCTTTAGGTGTTGAGAAATGACTAGCACTTGGCATATACTTGTTGCATTAATGAATGGAGCAGGGATGTTACTGCAGATCGTTTCAGTGTATTTTACTGGTAAATGCATTTTACTTGTAAAATTTTTCCAAATGGGAGACTTATAACCTGTTCTTCATTTTTAATCCACTTGTTCAACTTTATAAGTGAATTGTGTGTCTCTGTAGATATTTTGGATGAGATGAATGATGATTTATTTAGTAGGGATATTTTAAAGTGGAAATGAACTAACGTCCTATGTTTTTCTGTGTTAATGAGCTGTAACTTGCTATTATAAACCAAATGGTTAACTGAAGAGGAGCAACCTAGTCCCTACACAAGCAAGGTCAATATAATTTCTATCCTATATTGCCTAGGTCCAAGGGTGAGTATGGGAGGGGGTGGAGGGTATACTGCAGATACTTAATATTGTTGAACAGTAAGAGAATATTTGTCTCTTGGTTACGGATTCTGTTTACAAAGCAGAAAAGTATTTTAGCCTGGGCAACACAATGAGACCTGAATCTAAAAAAAAAAACAAATAAAAAGCAAAAAAAAAAAGGAAGCATCTTCTTATGTTGTTAAATTCTACATGAGGAATAGTCACCTGGATGGGAAGTAGAAGTAAGGTTTTTAGTTCCAATAACGTGCAAAGAGAAATGGAAAAATTCCTTTGGCATTCATTATTTTGATACAGAGGAAAAATACTAGGCTCAGTGTTTCACAGACTTTGGTGTCCCAGTCTCCAAGTTAAAGTGGGGACATAGCCCATTGTGAGCAGGCAGACCTTTCAGGTACGTCTGTTGTGTATTTGCCAGGAGGAGGTGAAGCCAGGTCCAGGAGTGCATTCAGAGGAGACGAATACCTTCAGAGCGCTGTCAATGTCAGGAGTGCCGGTGAACCTCTCCTAGAGTTTCATTTGGCAGGCAGGTGCCCCATTGAAACTATCTCCCCAGGGATCTCATGGGATCTGAGATCTTGCTCCTTCTCTTACTAGGTGGGATAAGACCGATGGCCAGTTCATGTGAGGACAGGGACAGATTCTTTTCACTTTCACGCCATTTTTTATTAAAGTCCCAAACAACGTGTTCCAGGCCCTTCTCTCTTCTCACTCTGGTCCCAGTTGCTTTGCTTCCGGATATCCTGGGACCCCTGAAGTCTATAACTGTCTGCATTCTTTCCTTGTTCTGTTCTGTACCTAAAGTTTTTCTAGTTGACGGTTTGGAGCTTTGGTTCGTAAGGGATCCGCTGTCGGCGAGAGGAATGTGAGGCTCTTATTTTGGACGGGATTTGAGCAGAGTCCGTCTAAATCCTTGCTTTTGTCTGGAAACGTGACGAACTATTACAGCAATGTGTGCCCTAGGAGTGTAGATAAATCTAAGCAGGGGTCTTTTCACTAAAGAGGGTATGTTGGGAATTTAGTGCGTTTTGCAACCATGAGATATTCCAAGTCATATTAAAGGTTAAAAATGAGCATAGGGAAGCAGTTACAAAGAAGGGAAGGAGGCACAAGGATGGTTGACTTTCGAGCTATTCTTGCCAAAAAAAAAAAGCAATGGGCTGAGTTCAACGAAGCAGTGGAGTTAGCTGAGGGCAGAAATACTTGTCTTTTTGGTTATGAACAGCAGTGTAATCCCCGGGCTTGCTGGGGACCAAAACCAGCCAACCTGTGAGAACTGCTGTTTGTGAGGCGTTCACAGGAGTTTGCGATCAAAACGATTGTGAATGTGAAAGTTATTACTGCTCAAAAAACACTTTATATCAGGGTTAATTATAAGGAGATTCTGTAGTATAATTAGTGTTCTTTCTATTGAGGATTAAGGGCCTCTCCTAAATGGCCTTTTTGATTGCCTTCTTCCCTTTTTTAATTTCCTCCTTGTCCTTTTTGATTATCTACCCCACGACCCTCAGGGCTCCTCAATGTAATACAATTAAAATAACATTTTTGTGTTAGAGGGTTTTATTTTATGAGCTATTAACCCCCTGCTTGCCTGAAGTCTGGTTTCGTCTCCCCGTACACCCGCCGGCCCCTAGACACAGTGGCGCGCCTGCAGCCCCGCGGGAAACACGTGCAGACGGGGCTGTAGGCGGGGCCCACTCAGAATAAAGCCGAGGGATTACCTTGGCTTGGTCTTTCAAGAGATGATTGGATGCTGACTCCAGCGCAAGGAAAGGGAAATGAGTCCTCCTGGCCCAGCTGGCTTTCACGTAAGCTGGAGCCTGGGTAATAGGACGTTGTCCCGATTCTGTTGGTGCCCTGTGCAGTGGCAAACTGCCTTGCACACAGTAGGTGCTCAACACTGGCCATTAATGACCTTAGAACCATTGCCGCCTTCATTTTTGCAATCCCAAGACAACAAGGAAAGTAGACATTTCCACTTTCCTTCCGAATTGATCCTGACCCCATTAGACTTGCCAGCGTGACCTCTAACTAACCTTCATTTCCTTCATTCTGAGCTTAAAGGGGGGATTCTGAACATTGCGCGCAGTGAAAACTGAAGGCGACTCTGAATGCAATATAGAGGAAACAGTATCATTTTGAAGTCAGGTAAACCTGGAGTCACACCCCAACCTCATCACCTAATAGCTATATGGCCTTAATTACAGGTAGAAGGGGAGGCAGCGTTATGTCAACATCTGAGGGTTATGCAGATGGTTAAGTGAAATCAAGGGTGTAAATCTTTTATGTTAGTGCCTAAGCTATGTGGCCAAAGTATGTTGTATGCCCCTCAAACCACCGCCACCACCATTCACCCCTTGCCTTTCTTACCTTTCCCTTGTGGCCGGAATTTCTACATTTCTGACCCGAACTCTGCCTGGAGACTGCTCTATGTGGCCGCTGTCCACTTCACGTGTATGAATGACCCAGTGGAGGACCTTTAATTAGGTTTATTTGAGGGACATAGTCTTTGATGACATTTCATGGCCTTTCCCGAAGCACCGTGGAACCAGTTCTCAAATGACTAGATCGCAAAAGGCACAAGTCACAATCATCACTTGTCAAGAAATTTCCATGGGAGTGGGTACAAAAAAGAAGAGTTAGGAAGAATAAGACCTAGTATTTGATGGCACGACAGGGTGACTAGAGTCAAAATAATTTAATTGTCTATTTTAAACGAACTAAGAGTATATTTGGATTATTTGTAACACAAGGGATAAATGCTGTGGGGGTGGACACCCCGTTTTCCATGATGTGATTATTACACATTGTTGCCTGTATCAAAGCATCTCATCTACCCCATAAATATAAACACCTATATACCCACAAAAATTAAAAATTAAAAGAAAAATTTCCATGGGAGATAGAAACATGGGTACTATGAACTAACAAAGCAGGAATTAAATAACAATTGAACACAATGAGTCATATCACTAAGTTACACACAATTAATCATCAAGTAAATAGTCCAGGTAATAAGAACACAGAAAATACGGAGAAAGACCATGTGAGAGTAGGAAAGACAGGGGTGCTGGCATTGTGCGAAGCTGAATTGGGGGAAAAGAAGACATTGAAATGCCTGAACTCATAAGATAATTAAAAGTGCCCATTCCAGTTCTGAATGTGGCACTTCTGAATATGGTAAATTAGATTGAAATCAAGTCAATTTTATAATTGCTAATCAGAAAGACCTTTTTCCTTGGAAAATGTGCTTGCTTTCTGCTTTGATAAAATCTGAATGCATATGCTTTACCATTCACAGACTGATAGTTGTTTAATTTTAGAAGCGTCACCTAGACAGGTAGAACTTGTCAAACACAGGCAGGTGAAGCTACAGAGCAGTCATGAAGGGCCCAGTGTGAGGAGTGGGGAGGAGGGAGTCGGGACCTGGGCGTGCCTATCTGGGAGGGTAGCCAGAGGATCCCAGGCACAGTATTCACTAGAAAGTGGTGGGACCCTCATTCATTCAGTCAACCCGCACCAACGTTTCTTAAACACCTGCTGTGGCTCATGTCTAGCTCCAGGTACTCACAATTAGAAAGGGAGCAAGACACACTCTTTTCTTAAGGACCTCACCCTCCAGAGACACAGTACTCAGATAGGGGAGCTCCTATTAAACCGACCACAGGATCAGAGAAAATGGAGGCAGTATTCAAGAAGGTCCCTAAGACGAGGTAGGACACAGCATCAGAGTCCTCAAGTGAGAGAGTGGGAAAGCCTACTGAGTCCGACCAGTAAGCAATGGCTTTCTGTCCCATCAGGAGACCTGGAGAGCCTGAATACCGGGATAAAACACAGGGAGCCGCTCCGCACTCAAAGTGTATGGGTTGAAATCTTGGTTCCACCACATGCTGGCATATTACATAAACTCTCTGTGGTTCATTTTCCTTTACCATGATAGGGATCATAATTGTAACAATCTCAAGAGATTATTGTGAAGAACAAATGAGAAAATACGTGTAAGGTGCTCAACGCATATGAGCCCTCAATGAAAGTTACCTGTGATAATAAGAATTAACCGTCTTTGTTATTGTTGTTAGTGATCTAGCAGGGTAATTGTATTTATCCTTTAAGAATGTAGACCCCTTTACTTCCCTAGAGGATTTGAGGTAGCTTATAATACTTCATAGAATATTCGAGATAAAAATTCAGTGAATAAGTCAGGGTGGAAGGAAAACAAAGGTAGGAATAACATGAAGCCAGAGGTAAAGTATTACAGATTGCACGCTATCAGATTTGGTACATTTGCTAAGCATTAAAGGAATTAACACCTTTACCTTAAGCACTTAGTTTCTCTAAGACAAGGTCAAGGGCTACAGAGTTGGCTGTGCTGCCTGGATTCATCTGGTGTCTGAAGTGCTGAAGAAAGCTCTACACAACTGCACATGCTCCAAACGTCTTCCTTTCTCTCACCCTCCTTGTGGACGGAGAGCTTGCCTTGGTCCTTCTTGTAGCCTCCAATCCCCAAGAGCAAGATCTTGCACGTAGTAGGCACTCAATAAATACTTCTTGTTTTGTTTTGAATAGATGAATAAATGGATGTGTGGATGGCAGGATGGTTGGATGGATTTGTGTATACTCTTGGGTACAGTAATAACTCTGACCCTGATAAACTCGCATGAGTTTCTTCCGTATTTGTTTTGGTGTGCAAATCTCCAAGAAGGATTACTTGCAGAGAATCTGTTGTTTATTTTATTTAGGGGAATTTGATCTTTGAAATCATTTCACTGAGAAAGTACTCAACCGGTTTCACTTACCTTCTTCTCCTTTGCTTTTCCCCTGCTCCTGATGTGCCCTGAGGGGGAAAATTTTCCAAAAAAAAAATGTAATTTCTCACAAATTTTCAAAGAAAATGGCCATTTTATGTGAATGGGGAGGTGGTTTTAATAGGATCACATTTGTCAATCTCAACCAGTTTTGAGATAACAAATAGTCTTTATTGTTCTCTTTCAGCAAACCTTCTTCAACCTATTTGCACATCTAAACTAAGGGTGGCTGCTATTGCTAAAATAAAACTTTATCTGTTAAGCCATTTATTTATGTGTAATGATTAGCCTTTTTATAAAATCTAGTCTTGACATTATCTTTCTTGGGCAAGGAGTCCCTATGTATTATTTAAATAATACATTAAATTCTTCATGTATTATTATAATATAATTATTGAAAATAAATGAAGTTCAACTATCTGCATGCCCTTGAAAATCCCAGCAGCCTAAGGACAGATGATCCAGAGAGCTGGGGTTTCCTGAAAGCTAGTTTTCTTCTGTCTTTGCAGAGATCTGGTAAGAAGTTAAATTCAAGGGGTAGCATACATCAGCAGCAACATGCTCACCTGTGGGATTACTTGGGCTACCTGGCTCACTGCACCCTGACCACTTCTCTGGGAAATAGACTTGGTGTCTGTGAGACATGGAGAGGGAAGGACAAGAAATGGGAAGGAAGTCCTTCCCATGTGGTGTTGGAAATGTTCATCAGGACAAGGTCTGCAATGGCCGAGGTTGTGGTCCTCCTTTCCAGCATTCTTCTTGGATGACTTACAAGACAAGACTGGCCAGGAATGAGCAGGGCCCAGCCTTGTTTGTGAGATCTGGCGTGGGGCACAGGTCAGGGCAACAGGAAAGCAAGTCCAGGGAAGTCAGCTGAACCAGGGAGGAGCAGGTGGACATGATGTCCCTAGGTGGGACTCTGATTCTTCCGAAAGACAGCTTTCCGCTGTGTCATCAGCCTGTTGCATGTGGGCGATCTGCGTCCCTCAGGGGCTAATCAGAGCCAGAGGAAGGTCAGAGAGCTGCAGGGAGGTCCTCTATACAAATAAGGCAGAACAGAAACACTCTGTTTATTTGTATATATGTAAAGATGAAAGTTCTGAGAAAGAGTGCAGTGAGTTGATGGGGGTAGGGGACTACTGTTTTAGCTGCACCTTAGTTTGCAGGGTTATCTTTGTCATTTTAGTTCCTCTTCAGTTTCACTTACTGGAACACAAGCTCAGTTTTGTTGATGACGTGTAGAGAATTTCATGTGCTTATGCGAATGATGTACCATATGTTGATAACACATGGAATTCTTCTTGAAATTCGGAACATAAGAAAATAAATAACAAACTGAAAGGGGAGAGAATAGAGTTAAGGGAGAAAAGGGCAAGAATCCATAATGATAATGTGAACTGATGTTATTTCTTTGATGGTTTTTTAGTAGAAAAGGTATTGGTATAGTTCCACTAATTGTGATCATTTAGACTCTGGCTGGGCTAAATCTGTGACAAAATGATTTGCTAAGCAAATGAATACAGGCATAGTTTGTTTAAACAATTGATACGTTTCTAAAGAGTTGGTTGCATGCTGTCTAGGGTGAGTCCTTCAGTAAAATGAATCACCATCCAGTAAGGAATGGCCCCAAAAAAGAGACACTCAGTCTGAGAAACAGGCATCTCTTACTAGGGATGACCCTGTGCAGAAATAATCTTTGCTCAAATTGCAAAGTGTTTTGCTTTTTTGTTGTAATAAAGAAGACTGAGCCCTGATTTTATCTGTTTTAGAAACGCTCCATATATAAATGTTTCCTATATCTGGTTTGTTCCAAATAGCCTTGTGTACTGAAGGTGTAAATAAGTTTTCCCGCCATTATTTTTTCCCACTAGAAGAGCAACTTGATTACTAGCAGTTGAGAAATTGCTATTGACCAAGTTCTTTGAGGGTACCCAGGTCTGCCTGCCCCACGGCACTTCATACTGTGAATTCCACATAGCAGTACTCAACAGATCTGGTCTGTGTGAGTAAATACATGTACACTTAAATAATGTGCATGAGAAAACATAAATAAGAATATGATTGTAATGGAAGCCCAGCCTTGCTCTCCTCAGGGAGGTGCTTGGCCAGTATGGTTTCAATTTCCTCTTATCTCTTTGTGACTTAGAACGTACACGAGGCAAATTTATTTGTCTAGCTCTCGAGACCGTGTGTAAAACAGCAAAACTGTATTCTGATCACTCTGATTTTTTTATTAATTTGCACTGCCCTCCCCCTGGCAACTGGTGCAGCTTAATAAGGTCATTTTTGTGGATCTGCAGATCTCTCTCTGAGACGTGGAGTCACAGAACCCACGGCCTCTGTTTCTCTCTTCTGCCCCTGACTCATTCCATGACCTTTAAAACGAAGGCAACGCTACCCCAAGAAAGGAGATTGTATTGATTGCAGTTGAGAACTGAGGTTTCTGTGTTTCTCTGTTTGTTTGATTGATGGTGGATGATGCGGGGAAAACAGTGCGCGGGGCGACTCTCAGGTGTGGGGGCAGGAAGTAGTAAGTTCGAGAGTACCACAAAGTTCTCCCGGCTGAACCGAGAGCTGGCTGGGGGTTTTGGTTACATGGTGCTTGAAAGTCCTAGCAAGCCCCCAGACACGAAATCTGGCAAATTCAAACGCAAGGAAAGCTGAAGAAGTCGTACCCACAAACTCTGGGAAATTACAACTGACGGTTATTAGTCATTCTTACGGGCAATAGAGAGTGTTGTTTTAAAACATTCAAATCTTGTGCTATGAGCAAAGACCTGTTGTTTCCTGGACCAGGTAATCACTGCCAGGATTGATTCAAGAAATTAATAGGAGGCCTTGTCCTGTGCTGCCAGCAAGCTTTATTTCTTGTCAAGTGCAGCCTGCACATGGGTGTTCGTAAGTTCTTGGGGAACCATCAGAACCCAGAATCCCGAGACACTTCCCTATTTACACACAAATACGGAGTTTCTGAAGGAAGCGGGAAGGGAGGGGCTATGGATGGAAGCAGCCACCAATGGGGATGGTTCCATGTACCATTGATAAAAGGTGATTGGGTCCATTCTAGTGTTTTTATTGGAGAGTTTGGGTTTTTCATTGGTTGGCTTAGATTGTGTTAGCTGTCGTCTGCCTCTTTCTGTTCGCATTAAACTTGACAGCCCAAACAGGACCCTTGCATGCCGTCTTGCTGTCGGGGAGAGGACTACAGCTAGTGGGGTGATGGAGGCATAAGTCTAGCTCCCATATCACAGACCAAGTACTCAGGTGTATTAGGCCCTAAGGGATTCAGAGACCTTCATGGGTGTGAGATGTTGATCCTATATCACAGAAGCAGCACCCAAAGCAGGTCATGGCCTAGTGTTTATAGTAACACACAGCAGTGAGAGAAACTCAATTTTAAGCTCCTGCTACCTGCTTAGTGCTTCTTCAAAATGCTGCAGCTTTCTATTTTATGACAAGGACGGGAAAAGAACAATAAAGGCTGGGAGGTGGGGCTTGGTAGACTTGAAACACCTCTCTCTCGAAGTGGTATATTTTGCATTGCTGAAAGGCACCATTGCAATGTAGCTACAACCCGTATATTTAGATCGAGCTAGCTTCTTCTGAAGCATACAACACATTTATTGTACCTGTGAACCTCCACCCCCACCCCCAAATCCATTTTGCCATTACCCGAGCACCTCCACCAACCCTTGAAGTAGGAGTCTGCAAGGTGAATTTCCTAACAAGCTGACTTTTCAAAGATTTTTCAGCTCTCAAAAATATGAAAGCTGTGTTTAAAAATTTAAGGGTCTGATATGTACCAGTTCTGTGGAGCAGCAGTAGGATGTAGCTTTTTGCAGTGCCATGATTCCCCAAGCCCCAACTCTTTAAATTAAGATGTTTATGACAGCTGCTCCTGCTTAATGGAATGCACATAAGATTGGCCATTAATTATTGCTCTTGGGTTTTTGCACCTATTCTCTGCGTTTCTCGGCAAGAGTCAGTATTGTTGTGTAAACTATTTTTAGTGCTTTTTAAGAAACCCTATTTTTTGTGGGTTGGATTTTTAAACTTTTATTGTGAAAATTTCCAAAAATACTTGAGTTGAGAGAAAGTGCAGCGCTCCAGTGAACCTATCATTCAGCTCCAATGACCATCAACATTTTACCACTGTTATTTTGCCTACCCCTCCTGCCAACACACACACACACACACACACACACACACGTTTATTTTGCCCAAGTATTTTATGAAAATTTCAGACATCATGTCATCTCAACATTAAATAATTCAATGTACATATTTTTGAAATATGTTTATGTAACTATAATGCCATGATCAAACCAACAGAAAATTAATAATTATTTAATGTTATATAATATCGAGTCCACTTTCAAATTTACAGTTGATTTGATCAAATAAAGACCGAAATAAGGAAGAAAAACATTGAATCATAACCAAACAGTTTTCATAAGGTCTTTTTGCATCTTTAACTAGAAATGCCACACACACACACACACACACACACACACACACACACACACACACCCCACACCACACACACAAAGCTGATGATCTTTTTAAAAAGCTCAAAAGGGTTAGTCCTTGAACTGACCTCTACACCTCACTTTCAGAACAGAATGGGAGCCTATACTGACCAGAAGCTTTGCCTAGGTAATACTACATTGCCCTGTGTCAATTGTGGAAATCCTTTGGCTTTAAGAATTGTTTTCTTGTGGTAAATATTTGTACAATTCCTTCTGATTTCCATCAGTGAAAGGCACAGGTCTTGGTGTGTTTTTGAGAGATTCTTTTCCACATATTAATGACTTCCTCATCTGCTTCCTGCCAAGTTTTGTACTTGGGTTAAAAGGAGGTCAAGACATGGATGGTTAGATGAATTCTTTGCTACCCAAGCTTTGTGTATGAAGTTCTCACTGCTCCACTCTGGCTCTTAAGTATTCTTTGTAAGTCAGTTTGCAACATGGTGACAATTTTGACAGGAAAGTCAAATTTAGTAACAACCATTATTCAATCGAATGTGATTAAACCACAGACAGATACCTTTCATTCATTTAGCCAGAAAACCTTTTTACAGAGTGTGTTTTTCTACTCAATTTGTAAATCTAACATTTTTTCATTTGCTGAACTCATTTTTAAAAGTGAGGAATGATGACTTTGTAGGTGAACGTCTTTACTTCTCTGCTGTCACCTTCATTTTGAATTCCACAATAAGAAAACCACCTTTAGAATGTTGGCAGGTATGGCATTTGCTGCCGAATGCAGCATCAGGGATGAGATGAGAAACTTGAGCATTCTAGCACTATCCTTATACCAGTAACTGATAGACAAAATTTAAAGAATAAAAACTCTGCCCAGTGATGTCCAGACCATCATTTATTTTGCCTGTATGTCAAACTAATTTTATTATGCCAACTCTACCATACTGACATAACTTTACTGTTAGGAAGGTCCTATCTATAGAACATCAAATCTTAGAATGAAAATGCAACATGGCCATAATCCCAGCACTTTGGGAGACAGAGGTGGGTGGATCACTTGAGGTAAGGAGTTCAAGACCAGCCTGGCCAACATGGTGAAACCCCATCTTTACTAAAAATCCAAAAATTAGCCATTGTGGTATTGCATGCCTGTAATCCCAGGTACTAGGGAGACTGAGGCAGGAGAATCGCTTGAACCTGGGAGGTGGAGGTTGTAGTGAGCAGAGATCATGGCACTGCACGCCAGCCTAGGTAACAGAGCAAGACTCTGTCTCAAAAAAAAAAAAAAAAAAAAAGGAAAAGAAAAAGAAAATGGAACCAATTATCCAGAGTTTTCCTACCTAAACTCTAGCTAATCTGGAAGCTAGTTGCCTTTGGAGATTTCATTTCTATTTTTTACTCATTGTCTGGCACATCATAGGGGCTTAGTAAAATGTGTTAGTTAATTAATTGGCAATACCAAATAATACCAATTTAGGGGTGATGACAAAAGACAAAAAAACATGATAAAGGTTTTATAACTTACTGCCAAGAAAGGAAGATTTACCTTGCCTTATAACTGCCAATGCCGTAGGACTCTTATTACATGCTGTGGGTATTACGAGCTATGCCCTCCTTAAGTCTGTCCTTCTGAAGAACTGACTTGGGGCATGATACTTGACAGAGGAGAGGGTGATGCTGTTTGTTACACTGTTGCATACAAGGCACTGTTCTGGGTGCTGTACATTCTCTCATTTAGCCACAATAAGCTCAGGGGTGGGTTTCTACTTTGGGAAAATTTCTCACAAACTGATTTTTTCCTCTACTTCTACACCAACACAAAAATTATCAACACAGAAGACTTCCGTGACCAAATGTGTGGGAGTTTTTTCCCCACACACCAAGCAGCAGACACCACCTGGGTATCCTTTGATTCCATTCTGACACTGTTTACCTGGAGATACTGTCAAATCCCACAGCTTGAAGCCTAAGTCCCCAAGACTGCCCCCGACGCTTTCAGACATCAGTCACGAGTCCAGGCCTCCAGAACTTCTGGCCAACCAGCTTCAAGTTGGGGGTCCTACCACCACCACCCTCTCTGTGGGTTCAATTAGTTTGCTGAAGTGGCTCACAGAACTCAGGAAAACATGTTTACCAGTTTATTATAGAGGGTATTGCAAAGGATACAGAGGAGGAGATGTTTAGGGGGAAGGTATGGGGGAGGGGAATGGAGCTTCCACACCCTCCCTGGGACACCATTCTCCTGGAAACTCCACATGTTCATCTCTGAACGCAGCTCTCTTGGTTTTTTATGGAAGCATCATGATACCAGCATTCGTTCCCTTCAGAGTTTAGGGTGGGACTCTCTCTGAGGAGGCCCTTAAGACCTACAAACAGAAAGGTGGGGAAAGAGTAGAGTCCTCCTTTGGGGCAGCTGACCGTACGGCAGAAGGTCAGAAACCTGTCCCTGATGCCTCCTACAACCCACATCATAACCAAAGACTGTTACAAAGGATATGGGAGTTACGAACCAGGAATTATGGGTGAAAACCAATATATATCATAACACCACAGTACCTTAGCCCCATGTTACAGATCCGGCTCAGAGATGAGAATCACCTGGTGTATAAGTGGTATTGATGGAATTCAAACCCAGGTTTGCATACTCTTCTCCCTGAGCCGGTGCAACAGGCTGCCTCCTTTAGGTTTCCAACTGCAAGTGCGTTCAGAAGAGGCGGAAGGAAGATGAGACAGAAGGAAGTATGTTTGAATGAGGGGAAGATTCACAGGAAACATGGTACCTCACTGAAGCCTACCATCCTAGCCCTAAAATTAGCTGTGGCCCACTTCTTGCCCTAGTGAGAGAACTGTGTTAAGTGGTCTTGGTCTAGAATCTTGGTACTCAAAGTTTAGTCCGTGGGCTGGAAGTTGTAGCATCATTCAGGAACTGTAAGAAGTATAGAATCTCAGGGCCCACCCCAGACCTACTGAATCTGAATTAGCATATTTAATAAGATCTCTAGGCAATTTGTATGCACATTAAACTTTGAGAAGCCCTGGCCTGGAGGCTGGTGGGAAATGGTAATTAAAGATGCTGACTGAGCAGTTCTAGTGTAGCGGAAGATCATTTCTGGGTGAAAACAATTCCCTACATTAGGTTGAGAGAAAGAATCATTTTTTTTTTCATTAAAAAAAAAAGGGTGTAGCAGAATTTCTCCCAACTGTGAATTTTAAAACTGATGACTTCAACTAGGAAATGGATCTTTCCTTCCCCTAACATTTTAGAGTACTTTTTGACTATTAAATGGTGAGTGTGTTTATACACATGTATACAGTTGTGTGCATTTACACAAACACAACTGTGTACACAGTTAGAAAAAAGCTAGCTCATGACTTTCTTAGAAACTACTGTTGGGCACTATTTGGAAAGCTAAAGGAACCCCAATTGTGTTTTCATTACATTCCCTTTCTAAAAATAAAATTTTGGTTTTATTTTTCAATGTGCAGAACAATTGGTGCAATTTCTGTGAATGCAAACCTTCAGGAATGAATGAAGTTGTGGTTTTCCTAGCTTTGTTTGCCCAGGCTGCTTCTATTCTCCTTAGACAATCTCCAAGGAATCTCTTTGCAGTCTGCCATGAGACACCATGTGGAGGTCTTTGGAGAAACACCATGAAAGTTTATACCAGCCTGTTGCTGGAAGGCTTTGGAAGAAAGCTAACAAAGGAGGAAGATGTTTTACAGTGGACTGTGCCACATCACTGGCTTCAAATAAGTTTCTCATTATTGGGTATTTTCAGACTTCCACCACTGCAGTTCTTATTTACTTTCATGCCTCTTCCCTCCTCGCTGTGTCCTTGCACGTTGGATTTTTGCTCCTTGTAGGTCTTCCCATGGAAATGATGACACGGGAGGCATGGCCAAGGCCCTGCATGACAGGCTGCTCAAGAATAAATAGGGTGTTTATATAGTTATTAAAGCTCATCCTCTCATACAGAAGGAGCTAGAATCAGAAAGTCTTGCAAGGCCCAACACTTTTCAACAGCATAGTCATCCAACCCACCTATTGGAGTTAGTCTGGTGAAATGAAAAACTCATTTGATGGGAAGCCAGAAGACTTGAATTCCAGCCCCATCTTTACCCCTCACTTGATTTTGGTCATATTCTCTCAACTCTCAGGGGTTAGATGGCTTTTTTGTGAAAGAGGGCCTCATACAGCCTCTTCTGGCCTTCACGTCGGAGGATTATTACATTATTCAGTCTATAAAATAATTTATAGACCACATTTCAAGTGCAGCAATGGTCTCATTAGATGGTCACATATCACTTCAGCATATTTTCAGACTGAAAAGGCAGCGCCCACTTTGACATCCCAAGATCCCCTTAAAAACAAATTTTCTATGTAGGAAGAAAAATCCTTCTTTAAAATGAGAATTCACCAGACACGGTGGCTCACGACTGTAATCCCAGCACTTTCAGAGGCTGAGGCGGGTGGATCACCTGAGGTCAGGTGTTCGAGACCAGCCTGGCCAATATGGTGAAACCCCATCTCTACTAAAAATACAAAAATTAACTGGGCATGGTAGCAGGTGCCTGTAATCCCAGCTACTCAGGAGGCTGAGACAGGAGAATCGCTTGAATCGGAGAGGCAGAGGTTGTAGTGAGCTGAGTTCTCACTATTGCACTTCAGCCTGGGCGGCAGAGTGAGACTCGATCTGAAAAAAAAACAGAGAGAGAGAGATTGAGAATTGGCTGGGCATGGTGGCCTATACCTGTAATCCCAGCACTTTGGGAGGCCAAGATATGTGGATCACCTGAGGTCAGGAGTTCGAGACCAGGCTGGCCAACATGGTGAAACTCCATCTCTACTAAAAAATACAGAAAAATTAGCTGGGCATGGTGACTGGCACCTGTAATCCCAGCTACTTCAGAGGCTGAGGCAGGAGAATTGCTTGAACTTTGGAGGGAACTTGGGAGGTGGAGGTTGCAGTGAGCCAAGTTCGCGCCATTGTACTCCAGCCTAGACGACAGAGGGAGACTCTGTCTCAAAAAAAAAAAGAAAAAGAAAAAAGAGAATTAAGAAAGTGCTAATTCAATTTCTCTTGGATTTCTAGAGGCCCCAGTTTTGCCAAGTGAGAACACTTCACTCGCTGGAAATGACTGGAGAGCTTCATTTCATCACCCCGCAAAGTCTTAGCTTGAAAGGCGAGGGCCAGTGGTCTGCCAGTTGGCAGCTATTACTCTGTATTGCAAATCCTGTTGTAATCAGGTGCTTTCAATAGCAATTTATATGTATTGAGCCCTTCGTCTATGACAGATTCCAGGACTTGGCCCTGTTGTTAACCCCACTTTACTGTTGTGGAGACTGTGGCATGAGACATTCACTTCCTTACCCGAGTCCTCATGGTTAGGTAGGGTGAATTGGGATTGGAACACAGACAGTGTGAGGACATTACGTCACCTCCCTCCTGTGGGAATATTCCTAAGGGCTGAATATGACTTGGTTGAGGAGGAGAGAAAAGTGAGGAGAGTGGAATGTACGGGGGCGTGTATTTTTAAATGTTCTTTTAATTTTGGATCTTTTCCTCCTCGTTGCCACTGTTCAGTCTCAGTTTCACAAAACTCTTCAAATATCCATTCAGTGTTCTCTGAGAACTGGGAATGCTGACAGTAGGAACCAAGAATTTTAAGTGCAGAATTAAACATTCCCTTTGTCTTTTTGCCAAACTGATAAAAGGCGCCATTGGTTTTCTTAGTGGGTAAAGCGGGGGTAGGAGAAGCTGAGGAGCCATTTCCTCAAACCAAGTAACCTCTCCAGCCTCAGGCTGTGAAGGGAGGAATGCCTTGTAAGCTCCAGTGTTAGCCGGACAACCCTAATAAGGGGAAACATTCTTGGGCTCCTCTGGCATGCATTGCTGGCTTTATGACATTTGTTTTCTTAAGGAAGATGGTTATATTAATAACTATCATCTACATAATTTAGAACAATTTGGTATGGTGTTTTATTGCCAGGGAAGCCCTGGCCACAATCTGAAAAAATAATAAAGGAAATGAGAAGTCTGTTTGCCTTGCTGATTAATATAACCTAAATTGTTGTTTTTTCCCTCCCCCGCTTAACCCAGGTTCAAAGTATTCAACCTATGGAATAGGACATGTGTCCAATAGCCATGAACAGACAGAGGTCAGGCTTTCTAGTCCAAGAGAGAGTATTTTCATCTTCAGGGGTTTTTCTCCCATAGAAAGACAAATCTGTTCTAAGTCAAGCAACTGAACGACAATGTGAATTCTCACCGACTGCTGTCATTAGCTCTGGCTGCTGGGGAACCCCACGTCAGGGAAGTAAAGAAAAGCTGAGCACCAGCAGTCACAAGAGGCTTCCTCGAAGCAGTAGAACTGTGTTGGGTCTTGTGCAGTTTGCAAGAAAGGCTTGCCTTCTTGCCTCGGGAAGAAGTACTAGAGCTTGAATTGGGCCCAGTCCATCATGTAATGCCTTGCAGTACACTGGGATCCGAATGCGAATGACTGCAGAAATTAGGTGGATACCTTAAGCTGTCTGGGTACATATGAAAAGGATAAGCCAGAGTAAATCCAAACCATCATGCAAACCCGATGGTAAATGGCAACTGACACATGACCTCAGTTCCATTAAACAATAGAGAGTGCTATGGATTGTGTCAACCAGAGAGTTTGTGTCCTGGCTAAAGATGGCAGCCACCCATTCAGACCAAGTTTAATTGCATAATGCAGGAACAAAGGCCTGTATTCCCTGTTTTCTATATTCAACAAAACACATCTTTTAAAAGAAAACATCTAGATGTTTAAGTGTTGGATTATACTTCAATTCTTAAGAAATGTTAGGCAATCACTTGTAACCCAAAAAGAATATTTAGGGAACAACTGGTATATCACCTCTGGAATAAGTCTTCATCATCCCCAAATTAATGCAATGATATTTTCAACATGTCCTGTGTAGGATATGAGTCCCATCTGAAAGTATCAGCCGCACTTACTAAGATAACAAACATCACTTCTAATATTCATAGAAGAAAAACATACTGTCATTGACATTTCAGATTTCATTTCGTTTTTAAAAAATCAATGTATTATTAGACTATCACAAAATAGTTATATTGTAATGTTGCAGAAAAAAAGAGAATTGAAAGCACTTCTATTATAATTTATAACATCTTGAGGGTGACTGTGGGAAGGCTAAGGAATTTGCTGCTTTATTATCATATAATTTGTTTCAGTGGTGGTGTTTTAAATGTAGGATCTTCCCAGTAAGTCATGGATACAAAGGTGGGTGGCTGATAGGTTTTGAAAAACCTGGAGGTCCAATCAAAGGTTAAATCATCTTTGCCAAAAGAAGTATCGTCTTCCTTTAGCCCTTGAGCTGAGGGCATCAGGACCAAAAGAGACAGAAGGTCAGAAAACTGAAGGATGGATGGGACAGAATTTGTTAGCCACCATTAAGGGTGCTTCTCACAAGACCAGGGAAGGTGATCTCAGCCTAGCTTCCTCTTCAACCATAGAATAGCTCTATAAAGATAAGGCCTTCTGGTTCACGGTGCGAGTCCACGGAAAGAGGGACACAAAAATGGGGAAGAACAGCCATCTTCTATTACGCCTTATTGCAGTTGGCTTCTAACTAACTGCTGCCTGAAGCCGTCCATCTTCTTGAGTACTTTAGGCAACTTTTTGACATTTATTCATTATACATTCATTTATTTAATACATACGTATTTATTACCTGTTCTATGCTGGCAGCTATTTGGACAAAAAGAAGTTGGCAGCTAAGACAGATAGGTAGACCTGGGCCTGCAGAAGTTATGCAGTTTAGAAGTAGGAGTGAGGAGTGTCCGTGAGTGACTAGTCCCAGGGAAAGTGAGAAATACACATAGCCTTGAGGGTGCCGAGACTGTGTTGGGAGCTGCTCAAAGCAGGGACAGGAGTGACCCATCCTTATGAGGCTGTACAGAGGCAAAATCTCTTTCGGAATTAATGTGCCCAAATTGGGCTGCAGGAGCAGAGCAAGGCTGGAGAAGCTCTGATGATGTGGAGTTTGAAAAGCCCAGAATTCTAGTCTCAGCACACCACTTCCCAGCAGTGTTCAGCCTGGAGCATTCTTTCTCATTGCCTTGGCTGCCCACCTCTAACTGCTGGAGTTGGAGGGACCACCTCTGAGGCCCCTTCTGCTGAAAGCTCTACAGGTCCTGACTGTTTGTGTGCCCTGGAGCATAGACGGTTGGAGGTTTGCCTGGGATTCCTCATGCTGGGCCCTCCCTCCCTCTTCTGTGCCCTGGGACCAGTGTAGTAAGCAGAGCCCTGCTTTTCAGAGGCACCACAGTAGGTGTCCAGAAAGCCCACCAACATCATCCCCCTGCTCAGGAAGGAAATTGGGCTTCAACCACGAGAATGTGGCAAACACATGCCAGGCAAAGGCCAGCCTGGCCTTTTTGTCAACTCCTCATCACAGAGCTCTTGCCTGGATTGAGACTTGAACCTCTCCTTCACCACACCTTAGGTTACTTATCTGCACTCTGACTGAAGACTTACATTGGCAGTGTTGTCTGTTCTATTTTTTAATATAACTAATTCTTAACATAAGGAGAAACTTGTCTTCCCTAGTCTAAGTGCAAGGCAAGATAGGGCTTTGTCCAGAGTGGCATAACCTGGATGAGAATCCAGTCTCTCCTGTCAGACCTCCAGCCCTGGGTGTTTCTGAGACAGTGAAACCAAGGTAAAAACTCGTGACAGACCAGACGCATGATATTTAAGTTACTTCTTCCCTCCTCAGCAGAACTTTCAGCCCCCGCCTGCTAAATCCAGTCACTGCCTCACATGTGGCATACAGTGTCAGGGTGGTCTAAAGTAGTAGTCCCCAACCTTTACCAGAGACCAGTTGCATGGAAGACAGTTTTTCTGTGGACTGGGGCAAGGGTGTGGGGGCATGGTTTCAGGATGATTCAAGCACATTACATTTGTTGTGCACTTTATTTCTATTATTATTATTATATTGTAATATATAATGAAATAATTATACAACTCACCATAATGTAGACTCACTGGGAGGCCTGAGCTTGTTTTCCTGCAACTAGATGGTTTCATCTGGGGGTGATGGGAGACTGTGACAGATCATCAGGCATTAGATTTTCATAAGTAGCACATAACCTACATCCCTTGTGTGTGCATTTCACAACGGGGTTCATGCTTCTATAAGATTCTAATGCTGCTGCTGAGCTGACGGAACATGGAGCTCAGGTGGTAATGCTCATTCACCGTCCGTTCACCTCCTGCTGTGTGGTCTCGTTCCTAACAGGCCGCAGACCCATACCAGGGGTTAAGGACCCCTGATCTAAAGGAAAACAATGGGCTTTAGAATCAAAGGAGGCCGAGCTTTAATTCTCAGTCTGTTACTTAATAGATACCAGGTTTTGAATCTTTGAGTTTCTTAATCAGTAAAATGAGAGTGATGCTAACGATGCCTCAGTGTTGTTATAGAATTAAATGAACTCTGTATAGTAATACCAGGTGCATAGTAGAAACTCAGCAAATGGTAGTAGCTGTTAATTACTGCTGCTAAAAACTTAAATGTAGTTAGTTCAAAGATATGTTTACATAAAGTTAATCGAGCTAGGGTATGTTATATTGCAGAATCCCACCACTGATCTTTCTGATATAACTTTTGGAATGTGTAGGCCTGGAGAAGGGGATCGAAAACCAATGGTTTCCTGAAGGCCTCTGGGATTCTCCCCAAGCCCATCGGCTCTCAGGAGCTTCCCTAGGATAAGATTGACTACCTGCTCACGTACTCTTTGCTAGCTCTGCAGGCACTACATCAACGCCTTGGCCCGGTGTGGCCGTATTGTTTGAGGTTAATAGTAAAGCTGACTGTAGAACGTGGGTTTTACCTTATCGTCAGTACTGTTTTCAGCCTGACCCCTGGATGCCCTGTTAGGGAATAGATGTCTCGATTCACTTCCTTTTCATCATTCTACTGCATAAACAAGCTTGAGCTCTGATATATAAATAATTCTAACCAAATACCAGACTTAGTTGCGCTATTGCCCTATACCCTGGGAACAGGGTGGGGAAAAAGCATAGGGAACTGAAAAGGCTTGGTGGGTGGGGGAAGACGTTAGGATTTCTATGGAGAGTCTGGGGAGTTAAGTGCAATAATTTTTGTGCAAGTATCATGGAAAATTCCTTCATAACCCTTTATTCAATTGAAGCTATTTGTGTTTCTCCCACCCACCCTGGGACACACACAGGCATAAAATGACAAAGAGCTCAACTTCTGATGCTAAGCCACAGTTGAATGCCACTTGGATGTGCATTGGTGACATTTTTCCTTTTTTTTTTTTTTTTGGAGACAGAGTCTCACTCTGTTGCTCAGGCTGGAGTGCAGCGGTGAGATCTCAGCTCACTGCAACCTCCACCTCCTAGGTTCAAGAGATTCTCCTGTCTCAGCCTCCCAAGTAGCTGGGACTGCAGGCACATGCCACCATGCCCAGCTAATTTTTGTATTTTGAGTAGAGACGGGGTTTCACCATGTTGGTCAGGCGACATTTTGTTTTAAAAAAGAACACAGGTACCTAGGAAATTCCTAGTTGGGCTATCTACATGAATAATACAGATGGCTCCTCTATTGCCAGAATGCTAGGAGGAGGTTCAAAGGACCTAACAGATAAGTTCTCTATCTTGAGAAACCTAAACTCTAAGCCTCAGTCCAGGGAGCTGACTGTTTGGAAGGAGAGGCTGAGCATACATCCACAAAAAAGGCCTGCAAATGGGTGGTAAACATGAACCCAAGTATATATACAACGTGTTCTATACAAATTCTACAGAGTGGCTGAGAGAAACAGGATGAGAAGCAGATCTGGAAGAACTTAGTTGTGCCCCAGTGGTAAAGAAGGGGAGAGGCTAAACTTAGAAGGGGGGGTGATATTTCAGGCTGGAGGATGGCCAGTGTATCAACCAAGAATTAGGCACAAATGAGAACTTCCTGGAAACAGAAGAGCTGTGGGAGAGGAAGAGGTCAACGAGGTTATTAAAAGAGGATTCATGTCAGTGGGAGGCCTTAAGGACCAGTTGAGTGGCTTCAAGAAATAGATGACCATAGATGCTTAAAGGGAAGTACTCATACTTATACGAGGGGCAAGCTAGGCTCAGAGAACAGACTAGACTGAATTCAGGGGTTGGGTGAGATTTCTTCTCTTTGCAACAGCCAGAATGGAAGCTCTTCCATTCTGAGAAGCTTCAGTAGATGCTCACCTTTCTAGTGGCAAACCAACACCTACACATTCCAGTGGCCAGCTGAGGGCCATCGAATGGATTTATTATGTTCCAATGTTGAATAAATTGGTGTCTTCCCTCTGAGCATGTTGTGTGCCTCCATTTGCAAAACAAGTGACATTATTAGTGTCTTTTTCTTGTAAAACCACTATCAATTTCTCCTGAGCTAGGTAAGTCAGAATCAGAAACTATTTATTGTCTCAACGTGTCAAAAATGTAGTTCACATCAGAGGCAACTAGTTTATTAATTTGACTGAATTTTCTCTTGGGGGCTTTTTCCTTTCTGGGAGGTGATTTTAGCTGAGCGCTGGTTCCCCAGAAAGCTTGTCACTAAAAGAGTTTCAAGCTTAGGAAGTGCTACTTTGGCTTTTATTTGAAGGCTTGCTCACTCTTTGCAGAAGCACTCTCCTCCTGCTCATCAGTTATTGATCAAGACGCTGATATAGGCTTCTGTCTCTAGAGAAGATTTGTGACAATGGGAAGCTGAGTTCTGCCCATGGAATGTTTAAAAATGAAATGGAGCAGCAGTGCAGCAGGGCAAATACTTCCCTCTCTCAAGACTGTCAGGTTGTGATTTATCTTGATACAAAAGATGTAGACCTGTAATGTATCTCCTATTGCTTCAATAGAGAGAGGCCACCAAAACGGATTATTCAAGTCCCCTGCCCCTTTCTAACCATACTACCTTCCTTCATGCCCCACTCCCAACATACCCCATACAAACCCACTTGGCAGAGAACAGTGGACAGACTCCAGGCAAGCAAACTGAAAAGGACAATGAGAAACAAAATCACAGCCACATGGCTGATGTGCTATTAGAGGGGGCTGTGTCAAGCAGCAGCTGGGAAATGGAAGCCATCCGTACTACCCATGCTGTCCTTCTGAAGAAACCACCAGGCGAGAAGTCAGGTAATGTGGCTTCTTTCACTGGCAAGTCTACTAAAACTCATGCTACGTGAGCCCACCGGGTGGAAAAGGCAAAGCCTTCAGTCAAACAATCCTGTTCTTTTGCTCAAATGTGATTAGTTCTTCTTGTCAATGAGTGCATTCGGTGCTTTCAGGTCACGCAGATACAGCCTAAGTAACTAGGCATGTACCCTTTTCACCATGCTTTCTAGCTGCATTTCCTCACCTGAGACATGTTGACGGTGCTGATGAACTTCCATAATACATGCCACATCCCTTCCACCTGGGGACCCTAAGAGGATTAATTAGATATTATCTGTAATATACTTTGCACTCCTTGGAAAAAGAGGCTATGTAAAAGCAAAGTATTACTATTTCTAAGAGAGATGATGCTTAGTAGCTCCTTGTAGGATCATTAAGCAAATAGCTTATACTTTCCTTTAGAGAAATTATCTCCCAGTCTGCCTAATTCTTACAGTCTATAGAACAGAATATATATTTTTAAAAACATTTTTTAATAATAAAAAAAATGTTGGTTGGTTGGTTGGTGAAGGGAATGGGGTGGATTTCCAATTCTAACCATAACTTCAGCAGCTTGTTTTTAAGGTTTTAGTTACCAAAGAAAATAGAGACTACAATCACCTCTGTGCTTTTAGAAAATGCCCTTGTCTCCTTTATAATAATTACATAGTAAGGACAGCTCTACAGTTCTAAGTTCATTCATTTTATGGCCTTTTCCCCCTACAATTGTTGAATCCTTTGATTAAACCCCATTGTAGTTAAGTAACTGTTCAGAAATCACAGGGTCATCATTACACACATGCTTGGGGTGATAGTCTACAAATTGATAATATAAGTTATGAGTGGAAAATCTTAAGTGCAAACTCCAGTCCACAGAAATTTCAGGGAACACTCAACCCAGTGTTCATTTTATATTTGCCTCATTTTCCACATTGTGTAAAAATTCCTTATGTGGCATTTAATACAAATCTAGTCTTCAAATGAAACCAGTTCAGCTTGCCCTGTGTTTTGGATAACAATAAAAACCACCTAGGTTTCTTCACTGTATAGGCAGGAAACTGCTCACTTTTTCTTTCTTTCTTTTTTTTTTTTTTCTGGCACAAAAGTGTCATAATGAGAACGAGACTCTTACCAGGAGGAAAGAAAAGCAAAACACAAAGCAACATTTTTGAGAAGAAAACTCAGAGTGAACGTCTGGCTCACAAAAAGCATTGCCAGCCCTCAACAGTCACATGTGGAAGCTCATGCGAATCAGATCTTAATCCATTAAACTCATTCACAGTCAAACGTAATGTAGGTCAGAGTGGGGAGCAATGTGATGTCGTGTGCAAGCTCATTCACCATCAAGAGCAATATGAGTCAGGGGTGCAAATGTGGAGGACTTCAAGCCAGTATTGTACAATACCGAAAGGTAACCACGGTCGGGAACTGAATCAATAACCAACAAGGCTGGCTGGGAGGGTCTCTCATATAGTGTTCTGTGAAGCGTGCCCATCCGACCTGGATTACGCATTTGAAGCACCCCAAATTTTAGTTCTAGCTCTACATTCTCTCTATGGCATTCCTGGCCATCTTTTTCAAGCTTTTACTTGATTTCCTTTTTATATTTTATTTCATTCTGAAAGAAGGTTAACACTTCTCTATGAAAGATTTAAGCCAAACCCAGCCAAACACTGTGAACAGTATGGGCGAGAAGAAAGAAGATAACAGAAAACCTTGCCCAACAGAGCCCTGGCCATTGTTTTTCTTTTTTTGCATCTCAGCTTCCTCGGCCTCACCCTCTAGGAGTGTGCCTCCAGCACCTTCGGGGAGCCACCCAGGCAGTATGACAACCGGGTTTGTAGGTTGCGTTTGCTCTTAGGATGGGTGTGATGCTGGGAGGCAGCAACACCCTGCTCTCTTTGCAACCGCACGCTGATATGGCCTCTCCCACAACTCACCTCCAAACCAAACCATGAAAAAGCACCAGAGAAGAGCCGCGATTAAACCCTTTGGGAAAATCCTTTAATTTAGACTTTGTCCACTGAAGCTTGGAGCCACTATTTTGATCACGGCTGTGTTGCCTAGAGTCAGAGGTAAAATTTCTTGAGGGTCATAAGGACTTTTAAAGCACGTTGTATTAGAATTGATGTTTTTGGAGAGCAGTTTTAGTAAATGATCAAAATCAAGTTCATTTTATTGTAGCCATCATAAAACAATACTCACGATAATAATTATGGAAAAGACATAAAGGAAGAAAAATACTAGATACAATCACAGTTAAAATTTTGGTATGTGTCCTTCTAGATTTTCTTCCTTCCCTTCTCTCCTTTTTTTCTTTCTTTCTTCCTTTAAAGTGCTCAGATATTTCTTAAATCCCAGGTACTGTGTTTTCGGGTACAAGTATAAGGTATCTGGCAAATATTGTTCTAACCAGAACACAAGGATGTGTAAGAATGCACCCTAAATTACAACATAGACTTCTCCAGCTCCTTCTTCATTCATGTCATCAGAAAGGATGTGTGATGTGAGCTGGCACCCTCTCAGTCCCTGAAATAACCAGAGAAAATGTTAGGGTGGCACCAACCTAATCGCTATTAAGAAGATTAAGCCTCCTAGCTGTAGTGGTAAAACCGGCTTGTGTCTGTCCCCATCTAAGCTGCACACCCCCCCACCTTAGATCCACGGTGATTATTCGTGAATTTGTGTGCATTAAGGCAGAGGGATGAACACGTGTGCCCCTCTGGTGCTCTCTGTGCATTCTATGTTCATTGAGGAACACGGAGCCAAGTGGGAATGTGGCCAGTAAAGCAACTGGCTTTCAGATGCAATTTTCTGTAACACATCTTAGTGCTATATTTGTCAATGGACTTAGGGCCTGAGAGAACTTTCCAAGGTGAAAACCTAACATCGCTTCCATGGGTGTTGAGGGTAAAGCCCTTAACCCTGCGACTTAATGAGAACAAAATTAAGTGCTTCTTTAAGCAGCTTAGATTTATCTTGTCAATATATGTGATGGGAGGTTTCTTTGTGTGCTTTAGAAAAGAGATTGTGTGTGTGTGTGTGTGTGTGTGTGTGTGTGTGTGTGTGTTAATCTGAAGCATCGTCTCCTTGCTCCATTATGTCACCATCCACACTGTTCCTTTATGATCGACAGGGTTCATCTATTCCCCTGCTCTAAACTTAATTACTTTGCAATTAATTCTTTGTTGAAAATAGCAAGGCTCCTAAACTCGGAACATCTCATTGTGAGAAAGGCTGTTTATGGATAGAGGTCAAGAGGACGTATTGGAATATTCCGCAGCACTGCCACAGATATTTTGAATGAAAACGGCAAGAGAGAAAAGGCCCATTCCACACAAGGTGACCATGGAAGGAGAGGGCTTCCTCCCAAACAAACCGAGTTAAACTCAGTCTCCGAGGATGAATTTTTAAACATGGCATCATAGAAAAATCTCATTCCAGTAATCTCAAAGAACTAACATTTTTAGGACCTACCATGTGACAGACACTTGCACGTGCATTGTTTCAGTGAATCTTTGTAAAATTTTCCAAGCTAGGTAACATTAATACTGACTTAAAGTGATGTGACTTCCTAAGGTTATTCACATACCCTCAAACGAGTTCATTCCACACTGGTCATTGCTTAATGGTTTGCAGACATAAGATCCTTGAAGCTGGCCAGGCGCAGTGGCTCACGCCTGCAATCCCAGCACTTTGGGAGGCCAAAGCAGGTGGATCACTTGAGGTCAGGAGTTCAAGACTAGCCCGGCCAACATGCTGCAAAGCCTCGTCTCTACTAAAAATACAAAAATTCTCCAGGCGTCGTAGTGTGTGTCTGTAATCCCAGCTACTCGGGAGGCTGAGGCAGGAGAATCACTTCAACCTGGGAGGCACAGGTTGAGATTGCAGTGAGCCAAGATCACACCACTGCGCTCCAGCCTGGGCGACAGAGCAAGACTCCGTCTAAAAAAAAAAAAAAAAAACCCTTGAAGCTGAATTACAACCTTATGAGAAAGTTACCATCATTATTCCAGTTTCACAGAAGAGAGAGCCAAGGCTCTGAGAGGGTGAGTGACTTGCCCAGTGTTCCACTGCTGGTAAGCACTGATCCAGCCTCCAGCCCCATCATCTGCCTGTGCTCTCAGCTATCATCCCAAACTACTTCTCTCAGAAAGATCTTGTTTTTATCCTCCACCAGCTTGTGAAAACTATCTTTTAGACAATTTCTTGTGTGTTAGTTGATCAGTTAAGTGCTCCTCAGAAAGGTCTCAGAGGGAATTACAGAAGTGTGACCTTGATGAGAAGTTGCTCTTGTCTCCGGGTATTCCAGGCCTTTGAAGAGCTGGAGACTGACGTAGCAGTCCTTGATAACCTCACAGCCCTTTCAAAACTCTGCCTCATCACTCTTCCCTCCAGATTTCTGAAGTCACCGGTAAGCACGTTTGCAATACGAAAGAAGCGGGCACCATCCCTCTCTCCTTTAAAAACAGCATGGGCTCACAAGGACAAGACCAGGAAGAATTACAGCAGACCGAGTCAGGGACAGGGCACTCCCCAGAGCGTGTGCTGCGGGTGGAGGGCCTGGGCACTGCCCAAGTTCTGCATGTGGCAGGTGATGGATAAATATTGTGGTGAGTGATTGAGTGAGCAAGTGAATGCATTCTCACAGTTACAAGGGAGAGCAGAGGCAGTACATTGGTGAGTTCCAAATCCTTTGTTCACCGTGCGCTAAATTGAGAGAAACTGATTCTCCGGTTAGAAGTTTCTCTGTGAGATCCTGTGAGATAGTGACTCACTTCCTCCGTAAAACTTCTCCTAACTTCTTCAGTCCCCTTTGATCCGTAGCGGTTCTTGCCCATGTGAAGCTTTTGTTACAGTACTTCTAGGAAGCTAAGGCAAACTTTGCATAAAGCTGCATGTTTCCTGAAGGCGTATTTGATTCATTTGGCAAATATTCAAGAGATATTTTCCAAGAGGCTATCATGTGCCAGACACAATGGCAGGGACTTAGGATCTAGAGATAAAAGATATTGTCCATGTACTTAATTGGAAGGAGTGGTGTTCTCTATTCTTTGGTAGGGAGGATAGTAGGGGATAAATGTACATGGTGGGGGTAGTGAAAAGACAGACAAGTAAACAAGAGACTACTGAGTGCAGAGGAGAGTAGGCCACTTTTGGGAGATTTCTAAAAGATGCCTCCTTGTTTGGTGGAGGCAAACCCAAACCTGGGCATATGGCTTGGTGAATGAAACATATCCCCACCCATCCCTTCACCCATGACCTTTGACTATGACCAAGCTGCACAACAGACCACAGCAGACTGGATTAAGGATGTGCTAGGGAAAGACAACCAATATACCCTGGGTGTGATGACACAGTGAAGCCCTGCTTTGGATCTTGAAGGATAAATGGGAGTTAGCCTAGTAAAGAAAAAAGAAAGAGCACTCCTAGAAGAGGGAACAGAAGACCAAAAAACTTAGGGTCTTTAAACACATAGAACATTTGGAGAGCTATAAAGGCTGAGAAGCCAGGTGTCTTTCTTCGTTAAGTAACTTTCTTTATGTCTTGAATACGGTGTTATATTGGGGAAACACTTATTGCTGATGAAAGACACCAGTGAAAAGATGCCTGACTTTTTTTTCTTGCTTCGTCTATCAGACTGTTCTTTCCCCCTCATGAAGTAGAGAATGAATGTAAATTACACGCATTCCCATATCTTTGAGGAATGAGTTAAAAATGTCCTTTGGATTCCTGTCCCCTATCAGTGGCACGACAGATTTCCCTTAAGCATCATCTCATTGGCTCTGCTTCTTCCAGTTTCTGCAAAGTTAAGGATTTCAAGGATTTGGGGTATGGTCAGACAGGATCAGAGTTCAGCTACCTTGCTGTCCTTCTCTTTCTTCTCTTTAAGGAATGCATTGCTGCTGGAAATCACGTCCGGCAGTACCTTTGGGGTGGCAGATATCCTGGCAAAAGGGAGTAATAAAGAGGGGTTATTCTATTGTAGACACTTTTGAATAGAGTGGTAAGTTGTTATTCACATCTCATTTGATGGCCAGTGTGCACATTGTTCTTCCCATGCTCCGGATTTTTTAGAGAATATGTGCTTCCCCTCCCTGGCTACTTTTCCTAATGAGCACGGTTCCCATATCTGGGCAGGGTGGACCTCTCTGCAAAGAACTCTCTGTCTCTGTGACCTCCCTGGCTTTCCTTCTGGACAAAAAACAGAAAACTAGTGGGACAGCCTCAGCAGTGTCATTTCATGTTCTATATGTTTACTTTGTCTGAAATCAGCAAATGAAACCCTCTTAGCTTCTGGAATATAATCCTAATCTAAACAAGCTTCGGTAAATAGCACAAGAAGCCTTTTTTTTTTTTAATAGAATCAGCCCTATTTGGAAAACTCTTGGTAAACATTAAAATATCATTAGTAGTTGTTGTGGCAGGCAAAACTAAATACAATAAAGATAAAAGTGAAACTTCCTGTTATACCAGTAATCTGTTACAGCAAGTGTTAAATACAGATGCTACAGTACTGTGCTTCTCTTATTATAATCCCCGTTTTACAAAGAAGTCAGAACTTTCCCAGGTTTACTTGTAAAAACAAATTAAAGAAATAGATGCCCCAAATCTCAGTGGTTGGCCTCATTTTTTAAAGAAGAGGTGAACTAACTCAAATTCTACACGTAAATTTTTTGGGCTAGAATTTGGCTTTAAGCCTTTTTGATAGTCCTGTTTTTCTTTTTTTTTTTCTAACACAATAGACAGAAGTGACGTATCTCTCGGGAGAACAAAGAAAGACATAAGATAGTTGGTGTGTTGTTTAGATTCACATCTTGAGAAGTGGAGTGAAATAATTTATGTACAAGCTAAACTACAGCAAGATAAAACTATATTTAGATCATTTTATTTGAATTTTTAAATATAAAAGGTAAAATCATATATATGTATCTGTTTCTTTTTTTTTGAGACCGAGTCTCACTCTGTCACCCAGGCTGGAGTGCAGTGGTGCGATCTTGGCTCACTGCAACCTCTGCCTCCCAGGGTTCAAGCAATTCTCCTGCCTCAGCCTCCCGAGTAGCTGGGATTACAGGTGCCCGTCAGCACACTTGGCTAACTTTTGTATTTTTAGTAGAGATGAGGGTTTCACCATGTTGGCCAGGCTGGTCTCAAACTCCTGACCTTAGGTGATCCACCCGCCTCAGCCTCCCAAATTGCTGGGATTACAGGTGTGGGCCACTGTGCCTGGCCAAATGTTTTTATGTATAGGTGAATATGTTTTTGGAATAGATAAAGTCCTTATAGGCATGCAAGCAAAGGCAGAAACCATAAATAAAAGATTACTATGTTGGCTATTTTAAAGAGGATATTTATAGAATTATTTTTAATAACCAAAAAGGTAGAAATTACAGAAAGAGCCATGATTATCAATAAGTAGTAGAGCTAATTTACATGCATGAGAAACAACCTAAACAAAATTAAAATGAAAAAAGAAACTGGGAAGAAAAGCAACATGAGTTGGGGAGAGATAGCATGAGGAGAAACACCAGATACAGGTGATGGGGAGGAAGGCAGCAAATCACTCTGCCATGTATGTACCTATGCAACAATATTGAATGTTCTTCCTATGTACCCCAAAACCGAAAATGCAATTAAAAAAAGAAAAGCAACATATGATTAACTATACAGAATTCTTAGAAATTATTAAGTAGTAAAGGAATAATAACACAATACAAAAATGAGCAAAGATTATGAACAGGCAGTTAACAAAAGAAGAAATATAAAAGTAAAGAAACTTAGACAATAAAAACAAATTTTTTTAAATGTAGGCAAAACAACATCATAAATAAACAGAGAAATGTCCATTTTAAAGGGACACCTTTTTAGCCAATTAAATTATCAGAATTTATTTTTTATGATAAAGTTCTGTGTTGGGACAAGTGTACACTAATCTAGGAATTATAAACTGGCAAACACTTTTCACAGAACATGATGATATATATTCAATGCTTTTTAAAAGTTAAGCTTTCCAGAATGTACTTCCAAAAAACCACATAGGCCAAAAGAAAGATATATAACAAGGATATTTATGGTAGAATTACTTGTAATGACCAAAAAAGTAATAATGACATAAAGGGCTATGATTATCAGTAAGTGGTGGAGTTCATGTAAATTTGAATTCTCTCCTAAAAATATTAAAAATTATTTTTCTAGATGTCCTACAGTGAATATATAGCACTTTCAGTATTTACATGATGATGTTTCCTTCTTAAGAAAGATATTGGAGTGCTTTCACAGTGCCATATCAACTAGAGGCAGGCATGGGAGTGGTCGGTCCAGTGATTTATTTTATCGCTGACATTAGAATTGTCAGCACAGGGTAATAATCAAAAGCAGGCCACTTTTCGTGGGGCTTTTTTATTGTTTTTAGGTCATTGCCTGCACACTCCTACAGCATTCCCCATTCTTGAAACTTCACTACAGCTGCTGACGCTCCTGGAAAGAAAGAGGAACAGACAACATCTCAGCTGAAGCATGGAGTATATAAAAATCACTTGAAACTGATACTTGATACAATTTCTGCAATAAAATACAGAATCACTTCATGACTACAGACACTGAAGTGTTTTTTCCAGCTTACCCACGTGATCCTGCTTTAAGTGTCGCATGGCATCATTTTCACTTTGTAGGCGTTTATTTTACACATATGTGTGGGATACCCACAGGAGCCTTGTTTCTCATTATTGTATAGGAACTTCACAAGCGAGAGTGCTGTTGGCTGACTGAGAGGTATGACTCTGTGTTTCTCTCCCGGAGGAGCCGTGAATGAGATACCATATAATATGAATGAAGATCCCCTTAGGCACCCTATAAATTTATTATAAAGCACTGGATTTTGAAATAACAAAAATAACATGAAATTTGAGGAAAGTATAAAAATTAGAAATTTATGTCTCTTCAGGGTCACCCTAGACCACAGATTCTACTGAGTAACTGGCCTGATTTTGTGAACACAAGAGCAGGCCTTATTTTACGTAGAGCAGACAGAATTACTCTAACGTGTGAGCGGCCCTGAAGTTTCCAGTGTTTGGGAAGAGGAAGAAGACTTGAAGGAAATAGCAAACGTAGATGAGTCTGCAGGTGAAAGCAAAAAGAAGACATGGTTTGATAAGCTTCTGTTCACTTTCAACAACCACTTTGTAAAGGATCCTTCAAAAGGTTGCCTTTAGGGTTTTGGCTGTACTTGGAAGATGGGAGAAGGGAGCCTTCACTTGAGCAGCAGTGTGGAAGACGAAGCACCTCACCTAGGCCTGTGGCTTTTGAAAAACCAGTATGTTGGGGTACACGTAGCTCTTTACTCTAGATGTTTATTCCAGTGGGCTTGGCATTTCGTTATCTTTTAAGAAAGTCATAAGCAGAGGTAACATTTGTAATGTGAAATTACTCGAAATTCCGTAAACAGCAATCCATAGCCATGGACGATGCTTTTAGTTCATGAGAGCTTAAAAATCTCTCCCCCTGTTTATTGTGGCTGCCAGTCAAGAGTGAGAGCAGAACATAAACCTCGTTCAGAAATCAGGCCCGCATTTTTGCTCCCCTTACAAATCCTTTAGAATCCCAGAAAACAGTTGCCCTCTTTCCATTGCCCACCCTAAATGCAGGTGATATTTATCTATTATATCAGTTTAATGAGCAGGCCATCTCACACTCATTAGGTTCATTTGAAAAATGATCAGAAGAATCAGGACTGGGTCCTCCGAGAGTATAAATGCCTCTAAGGCTATACCATTTTAGGAAATCCAGGTCTTTTACCTTTGCTCTGGCTTCACCTCAGCGTTTTCTTCTAAGGAGAAATAATGCATTAGTCATTTCCAACACTGGCTTAATGCATTAATAATGGCAGGTGCTTTTCCTAAAATTTTGGCTCCGCAAGTGTTACATGGTGAGTGGGTCAAAGGCAGCAAGCAAGGGTCACGTAAAGTGAGTATTTTATAAAGCCAGGATACATTGCAGTATAAGCAGAAGCACCCAACATAATTAAAATAGATGAGGAAGATGAGCCATGTATACTGTCAAAGGCGTATGTGATGATATGGTGGTGCGGTGGGCTGGGAGAAAAGGCGGGGAGAGTGGAAAGGCATTAAAATTATAGGAAATCAGACTAAATACTGGCCTTCTCTTCCCTCACTTCTGGAATTAGGGAGTTGTTATATAATCCAAGCCAGCAGCTAGAGGGGATTTGGCTAATAGTTAACTTAATTTTTCTAGAATGTCTTTTTTTTTTTTTCTGTAAATCAGCCTAAGTGGAAAGAAAGTGGAACTCTCGTCAATGAATCAAATGGCGGGAGGGGCCAGCTGGGAGGACCGATTCCCCCCGGATCCTATACATATTACTCGGCTCCGTGGCTGTACTGGGAGTGCAGGTTAAATGAATTGTTCCTATTAGCGAGCTGATAGGACAGCTCCTTTAGATGAAGGAGACTCTGAACTCTGAATGTCACCGCCAGGAAAAGAAAGTGCTCGTAGAAAAGTTGACGGTGCCACTTGTGGCAGGATTTTACTGTCATTGTGAAAACTATATAAAATGATGACTTACAGTAAGGCTCAGAGTTTCAGCATAATGTATAATAATAATAAGACTTCTGTCAGCTTATAAGTGATGTAGGAGTTCTTTGTAGCCTGGTGGTTTATCTGTGGCTTGGTGGTCGCAGGAGCAGTACTTTGTGTCTGACTTGTTGGCTGAGGCTGATTCGTTCTGCGACTGATGCTCCTGAGTCCAGCTCGCTCTGATTAGTCACTTTTGCCTTCATTTGCTGGAACTGAAATCCTAAAAGTTTACTTGCTTCCTCCGTGTACTTTCTCGAGCCATATTTATAGCACCTTCAGTAAGCCACAGGAAGTATGGCTGTGGGGGTGGTGGGATGGGCGTGAGCGTGGGGCGGGAATCATGAAAAATGAGAATGTAGAGCTGGATGGAAACTGCCTGGTGTCTGAGATCAAAGCCGTCTGACCTTCATCGGTATTGGCATCACGGTGATGACTTGTTTTCTTTGTTCCATTACCTTGGAGACTGAGGCACAGGTTTCATGTATGTAAATAAAGAGTAACAGGATCCGTTCTCTTCATCATATAGTGGTTGTAAAAATTATTTGGAATATTTAGATCCCGTAACAGGATCTGGTGAAACGCAAGTGAAAAAAAAATCAAGATGTTTGGAGGAGGAAATATATAAGCAAGAAGAGGTCCCTGTCATGGGCATACTTGGATGGATATTGGCAACCTCAAAAAAAAGTCAGCGGGGCCTCCAGTCATCAAAGATGAAAAGAGGACATGCTAAGGGTTAGGCGAAGTTAGTGGAGCCTGCGTTTTTTCAGTGTCCCTGAAATGCTTTTTGCTCCTGAAAGCTTGTGGATATGAAGAGCAGCGTTGGGGCCTCCCTAGGGAGAGGAGATGGCTTCTAGGAATGTGGGTGGGGCTGATGCAACATGTATGGGCAGAGTGGAATTTGGGTCACTAGCAGAGGCTTTGGCTGGTCCTGGAATAAGAAGGCCTTTCCTCCTGAGCCCCATGAGCACAGGGATCATTACTCTCCTGTCTGCTGTTACATCCCCGTCATCTAACATAGTGCCTGACTAACGCGGGGCAGGGCGAGAACAAACAATTACGCAGTCAGCCGGGGGTAGATGCCAAGCCTGAGATTTCACAGACAAATACGTCCCACTTTGTGCTGAAAGATCAGATTGTTCTTACATTGTCCATTAATGAGGCATTCAGATTCCTCATTCAAGCTTCCCTTTGGCCATGCAGACCTGAATTTAAAGAGATCCTGGGACCAATTAGTGACAGCTCTGAAATGAGAGGTAACTAAAGTGACCTCGCCACATAGGGGTTGATTTCCCAATTTATAAAGGCCTTGAGAGTGCTATTTTCACATTATGTGGGGGAAAGCAAAGAGAAGGGAACATTTAGCTGGGTGTGGCATGGTTGATCCACATGCATTTGGATAAGGCAATGTCGTAAAGGTCCAGTCTCCCACCCTGGTAGTGAGAAGTGTCCTCAAGATTTGACCAGGGCCCCTCCAATCCTGGACAGCTCTCGCTTACAAAGACGAGGGTGGGTAGAACTGAGGAGCAGTTATGTACACAACAATATACCGTCAAAACTCTCATTTGCCAAATCCAAACTGCACAAAATGGGAAGAAACAACCAGGATGTAAGGCTAGGAGAACCTATTAGTGAAAGGGTTAATGCTGCAAAAGCATGGAAACCCACAGGGAGCTCTTCGAGCCAGAATTCAGATGCTCATCTCCATGCTTTTTGCCGGGTACCTTTGGCTTTTGATGTGGGAGGACCACTTGAAGGACTGAGCCAATGTCGATGATGAGGAGGAAGTAAGTTTAATGGCCCCTAGAAAAAAAAAAATCCCTTGACTGAGCTCTGGCTGAGCTCTGTCTTACGGGGACCATCTGACCTTACACATCCCCCTCCACCTTTCTGACACTCAATTTCCTCACTGAAAAACGGATCCAACAATATCTTCACTATTTACTTCACCGAGGGAAATGAGGAAATCCGAACGTAGATTGAAAATGTGCTGCCAACTCTTTTGGTTACTGTAGCGTTGTAGTATAATTTGAAGTCAGTAGTGCAATGCCTCCAGCTTTGTCCTTTTTGCTTAGGATTGTCTTGGCTATAGGGGCTCTTTTTTGGTTCCATATGAATTTTAAAGTATTTTTTTTTTCTGATTCTGTGAAAAACACCAATGGTAGTTTAATGGAAATAGCATTGAATCTGTAAATTACTCTGGATAGTATGGCCGTTTTCATGATATTGATTCTTCCTATCCATTAGGATGGAATGTTTTTCCATTTGTTTGTGACCTCTCTTATTTCTTTGGGCAGTGGTTTGTAGTTCTCCTTGAAGAAGTCCTTCATTTCCCTTCTTAGCTGTATTTCTAGGTATTTTATTCTCTCTGTAGAAATTCTGAATTGGAGTTCACTCATGATTTGGCTCTCTGCTTATCTATTCTTAGTGAACAGGAATGCTTGCGATTTTTGCATACTGCTTTTGTATCCTGAGCCTTTGCTGAGGTTGCCTATCAGGTTAAGTTTTGGGGCTAGAACAGTGGGGTTTTCTAGATATAGGACCGTGTCGTCTGCAAATAGTTTGATTTCCTGTCTTCCTATTTGAATAATATTTATTTATTTATCTTGCCTGACTGCTCTGGCCAAAACTTACAATACTATGTTGAATAAGAGTATTAATCACATATTCAATAATATGTTGAATAAGAGGGCATCCTTGTCTTGTGCCAGTCTTCAAGGGAAATGCTTCCAGCCTTCCAGCCTTTGCCCATTCAGTGTGATATTGGCTGTGGGTTTGTCATAAATGGCTCTTACTATTTTGAGGTATGTTCCATCAACACCTAGTTTACTGACAGTTAAGGGAAGTTGACTTTTATTGAAGGCCTTTTCTGGATCTTCTGAGACAATCATGCGGTTTTTGTCTTTAGTTTTTTTTATGTAATAAATGACATTTACTGATTCGTATATGTTGAACCAGCCTTGCATCCCAGGAATAAAGCAAATTTGATCGTGGTGCGTAAGTTTTTTGATGTGGTGAATAAGTTTTTTGATGTGCTGCTGGATTCAGTTTGCCGGTATTTTATTGAGGATTTTTGCATCAATGTTCATCAGGGATATTGGCCTGAAGTTTTCTTTTTTTGTTGTGTCTTTGCCAGGTTTTGCTATCAGAATGATGCTGGCCTCATAGAATCAGTTAGGGAGGAGTCCCTCTTTTTTAGTTGTTTAGAATAGTTTCAGAAGAAATAGTACTAGCTCCTCTTTGTAGCTCTGGTAGAATTCAGCTATAAATCCATCCGGTCCTGGGCTTTTTTTTTTTTTTTTTTTTGGTTGGGATCACTCACACAGTTGAAGAGTGACTAAACCTCTTTTTAAAGTTTTCCAGCCAGCCCTTACTGGCTTGAATTTTTGATTATGAAAATTTCAAACATGTATGCAAAGAGGGGCAACAGTGGAATGAACTGCCGAATACCTAACACCCAGATTCAGCCTTACCAACATTTTGTCATACTTGCTTTGTCTATCCCTTTTTCTCTTTGCTAAAGCATTTTAAAGTAAATCCCAGATATCATATCATTTCATCTCTACATATTTTAGTATGCATCCTGCTCAAAATTAAGTGCCCAGTACCCTCACATTCTCCCTTGTTTCTTTTCAAGGCTGGTTAGGAATGTTTTGTGATCGTTACTGCGTTCTGTTTTCTGGACCTGCTATGTAGCATGAACTCATTTTTCCTTTCTGTACTACCCCATACACCTGCCATGTGGTCCAAAAGAGTATTAATCAAGAAATGATGCTGCATTGTTTTATTTAGGAAGAATGACCCAAAATTCACATATCAAGTAATAACAGTAATAAACTAAATATTTACAATTGGGATTATGCAAATATAAAACAGTGCTATCTTTAAAAATAAAATAATTTGACTGGGCGCAGTGGCTCCTGCCTGTAATCCCAGCACTTTGGGAGGCCGAGGCAGGTGGATCACGAAGTCAGGAGTTCGAGACCAGCCTGACCAATATGGTGAAACCTTGCATCTACTAAAAATACAAAAAAATTAGCTGGGTGTGGTGGCACGTGCCTGTAGTCCCAGCTACTCGGGAGGCTGAAGCAGGAGAATTGCTTGAACCTGGGAGGCATGAAGATTGCAGTGAGCCAAGATCACACCACTGCACTCCAGCCTGGGTGACAGAGCAAGATTCCATCTCAAATAAATAAATAAATTAAATAATAATAAAATAATTTTTAAACAAATAATCTGGCAAGGAGAGTTTTGCCAAACTATATTCCACCTGATCCAAGCTTAGTTCAATGGCAATGGCATGCTGACTTGTATTATAAAATCACTTTGAATAGGAGAGAAATTCTTAAACTCAAGTTAACCTCTAAGCTGTTGTATCTAAGAACTATGCATATTGAAATCACTGTTTCCAAAATAGCTTTCTCAATCTCAGAAACAGGAGAGTTATCCTGAATTGCCATGTAGGGGAAGCCACAGAAGCCCGGCTTCTTGCTGTATGTAGCATGCGGTTAACTGGAAAGTTTTCTGTAGATTCTTTATTATCCCAGAGCCAAGATGAGATTAGTTTTACAAGTTGGGTTATAACCTTTACATCTTCTGGGTTGGGGATCTGCTAACAAGGTCATAAAGATCTTTCTAACAGATGAGGCATGCATGCCCTGTGTTCAGCTCTGGTAATGACCAAATCAATTTTATCACAAGTGTTTAAAAGTGCCATTTTAACTTTTCTATTGATTGCATGACCTTGGCTTTGGGTCCTGGGGTTAGCGTGTGTCTCTGCCCTCTCGCTCTTTGTACATAGCCTTCCAGTTTCTCTTTGGCTGTGCAAACCTCTCTTTAGATGTCCCCCGACCTTCTCAGTTAGAGCTTGTCTCGTCCTCCATGCTCCTCTTGTCTTCTCTCCGTAATTCCAGTAGCTTTGGAGTCACTTTCGGTAAACTAGATGTGTGGCTTTGGGGAGTCAACTTCATTCATTTAACATATTTTTCTGATCTTCATTCAACAAGTTATTTGTAATTATCCATGTGCCAGGCACCATTCTAGGCATCATAAATACAGTGGTAAACCAAGGATGGGAAGTCCCTGTTTCAAGAATTGAAATTGTTGGGAAGACATACAGCTGTATAATAGAATGTCAGGAGGAGGGAAATATTGTGAAGATGCAGAGTAAAGCAAAGTGGAGAATGGGGCAGGGAGAGCGATTGTGGATAAGCTGGCCAGGAAGCATTCTAGCAGGAGATGAGAGCTGAGCAGAGAGCTGCATGGATGTGAGGGAGAACTGAGGAGAACTGTAGGGAAAGGGAGACAGGCAGAGGGAACTAAAAACAGAAAAGACGTGAATCTGGAGTAAGCTTAGAGCTTTAGAGGAAATTTATGATGGCTAGTGTGGGCCCAGTGCGGTGGCTCACACCTGTAATCCCAGCACTTCGGGAGGCCAAGGCAGGCAGATCACAAGGTCATGACATCAAGACCATCCTAGCTAACATGGTGAAACCCCATCTCTCCTAAAAATACAAAAAATTAGCTGAGCGTGGTGGTACATGCCTGTAGTCCCAGCTACTTGGGAGGCTGAGGCAGGAGAATCACATGAACCCGGGAGTTGGAGGTTGCAGTGAGCCAAGATTGCACCACAGCACTCCAGCCTGGAGGACAGAGCGAGACTTTGTCTCAAGAAAAAAAAAAAACAGATGGCTCATGTGGAGGAGTGAGATGGGTGAGACAGAGACAGAGGGAGATACTAGACTGGAGAACCAGGCAGGCTGCATCATGTATGACCCTCTAAACTGTGGAAGGAGTTTGAGCAGTGGACTGATGTTGGATCTATAGTTCAAAAAGTCACTCTGGCTTACATGGAGCTTCTAAATGAGGCTAGCGAAATTGTTCCTGGGTCCAGTTGAGGTGTCCTGTATGGTAACAGGTAGACTTCAACATGTCCAGGCCACAGAGGCCACAGAGCCACCCCTGTGTAGGGTGCTACTTTCTGCTCTGCCCCTAAGTGGCTGGTTGACTTGAAACCAGTTCCTTAATCCCTATGAGTCCCAGTTTCAGTTTTCTGTCCTTTCTTAGAGAGAGGTACAATTTCTTTAGTCTATTCCAGATCTAACATTTGGGGATTTTAATCTATAAACTAGTTATTTCCTAACCCTGTGTCTTTGTTACGGTAAAGGTTGAAAACTATTGTAGCAAAGAGACTGAAGAACACAGTGGCTTATATGAGGTAGAAGTTGGCTTCTCTCTCCTGTAGTATTGGAGCCAGTGGAGGCTGCCAGGAAAAAGCTCTGCTCACAGGTCCTGTCTGGGTGCTCTCTCCTGTCTCCAAAGGTGGCCTTGCCCACATGGCTGGAGCTGGGTCATGGCCTCATCCAAGTTCCAGCCCGTGGGAAGAGAGAGAAGGGATATCCAGAGTGAGCAGCTTCCTTTTAAGTGACATGGAAGTTATACACACCCCTTCTGCTCACATGTCTTGGTAAGAATCTAGTCTTATGGCCATACCCAGCTGCGAGGGACTCTGGGAATTACAGCCTCTAACTGGATGGCTACGTGTCCATCTAAAACCTGACTGCCCTGGAGGATTGGGATAATCGATTTGGTGAGGCAACAAGAAAACAGCTACCCTCTGTTTTTGGAAGATCTCAGAGTATTATTGCCAGACACCTTGTACTCATAACATTTCCTGGACATTTGTATTAATTTCATGGGACTGCGGTTACAAAGTGCCACAACCTGGGTGGGTTAAAACAGCAGAAATATGTTCTCTCACAGTTCTGGATGTACAAGTCCCCAAATCAAGGTGGCAGCAGAGCCTTGCTTCCTCTGAAGGCTCCAGGGAAGAAGTTCTTGAAGCCTTTCTCCTGGCTTCTGGTAGTTGCTAGAAATCCTTGGCATTGCTGAGCTTACAGCTACGTCACTCCAATCCCTCCTCCATCTGCAGGTGGCCTTTTTCTCTATGTGTCATCTGTATCCCCAAATGCAAATCTCCCTCTCCTGCCTCTTAGAGAAGTAGTTAATAGCCATTAAGTTTCGACTAAATCTAAATACTTAGCCTAAGTATTCAGATGACTGGCATCCTGGACCAGTATTACTTTATCTACTGACATCTATAAAGATATGATTTCCAAATAAGGTCACATTCACAGGTATCAGCAGTTAGGACTTGAATGTGTCTTTTTGGGGGATGCAATTGAACTCATTACAACCTTTTTAAAACTAAAATGAAAAAAAAGAAAAACAGAAAAAGAATAAGTTCGAAGAGAAGAACTGTGCTAGTTGAAATCAGTCAAAATATAACAGGGTATGTCAATCTCAAAAAGAACCCATAGTTTGTCCTGAAGCTCAAGGCCATCTTAGTGTGACAACCCAAGGACATGTGGGCCTTTTTCCCTTCCCTTCTCTATGGAACATTCCAGTGCATTCCTATAAGATGCATTGCCATCAGATATGTTGCTTAGGTAATAGAATTCACTGACAGCTGACCACTTTCAGCTTTGCACTGCCTATACCTTTTGATAATCACCACAGCCTCATGAAAAAGGTATCCTTACTTTCATCCTACAGAAACTGAAAATGAGGCTCCAGCTTAGTAGCTTGCCTTGAGTGAAATGACTAGTTGGTAGGTGAAGCTGGTCTTGCAGCCTGGGTCTGATTCCAGAGATCCTCCTCTTTGAGTTACAGGGCACTAAGTCCTGAAGATGTATCAGGGGGTCCTGATGAAAGGGCTTGCTGCTGCCTTGCGGGATTTGTGATCAGTCTCTGAGGCAGCACCTGTCCTGCAGTGGTCTCCACGGGCCTTTGGTTGCTGATATGTGTTGACACTGTAGTCATATGCCCTATAGTTATTGGCATAAGCAAACGCCTGTCTGGTAGCTAAAGGCTGGTGGTTGTCCTAGGAGTGAAAAGTTGTCTCACATCACCCTTTAGGTCTCTCACCACATTCTAGAGCACTATGTAAAATGCATGCACTAAGTGAGTCTTGTTTTTCAGACCTTTATCAGCATATTGGTCATGATTACCATTTTTGCAAGTATTATCAGATTATCCATCACCATAGGGCCCTCCTGAAAGTAACCAGCCATGCGATCACGCTTTCACTTCAGACTTCACATAGGGTTCTCTAGGAAGGACAATGCAATCAGTACTTGCCATAGGAAACTGGGTCTCCTAACAGTCACAGAGAGGTGTTTGCAATATTAGGTCAACGTTGCCATTCTTTATTTCATTTTATCTTCATAGTAACCTTGTGGAAGAGTTATTTTAATATCAACCTTTCTTTCTTATTATTCAAATTTTATTTGTACAGGTATTTTATAGAAATTTTAGAAAACGTAGACAAAGAAAAATCAGTCATAATTCCTCCACCCAAAGATAACTACTCTCACTAATTTGGTGTATGTATTTTTTGTCTTTCTTTTCTGTATGCGTTTTTTTTTTTTTCTTTTGTGACAAAATGGGCTACTGTGCTTTGGGACTTTGCATTTTTTTGTTTCTCATAATGCAGGTGAAACATCTTTGTCATTTATTTTTCATGATTTTAATGATGGTAGGCTATTCCGTTAGGTAGACGTATCATGGTTTTTTTTGTGTGTTTTGTTTTTTTTTGAGACAGTCTCACTCTGATGCCCAGGCTGGAGTACAATGGTGCGATCTTGGCTCACTGCAACCCCTGCCCCCCGGGTTCAAGCGATTCTCCTGCGTCAGCCTCCCGAGTAGCTGTGCCACCATGCCCGGCTAATTTTTTGTATTTTTAGTAGAGACGGGATTTCACCATGTTAGCCAGGATGGTCTCGACCTCCTGACCTCATGATCCACCTGCCTCAGCCTCCCAAAGTGCTGGAATTACAGGCATGAGCCACTGCACCCAGCCCATATCCTGCTTTACTTGTCATCCTCTACTGCTGACATTTGGGTGTTCCCTTGAATGTTTTGCTGATATAAACAATGTTATGATAACTCTTGTGTATATTCATGATTGATTCTGAAGACAACATTTCTAGTGGTGGAATTTTAAAGTGAAAGAAGAAATCTTTTTCCTCTCCTTTTAATGATGAGGAAACTGAGGCTCGGAGAGAGAGTGTCTTGCCCCAAATTATATAGCTGGTAAGTGGCAGAGCTAGGAATAGAATCCGTATTTCCTGACTCGAAAATCCCGTATGGGAACATAGCTTATATCTCTAATCTAACAATACGAAATTTTTCTTCATAAAATGTGTTAATGCAAGATAAGTATTTTGTTGTTGCAGTTGTTTTGGAGATGGAGTCTCATTCTGTCACACAGTCTGGAGTGCAGTGGCACAATCTCTGCTCACTGCAACCTCCACTTCCCAGGTTCAAATGATTCTTGTGCCTCAGCCTCCTGAGCAGCTGGGACTACAGGTGTGCACCACTATGTCCAGCAAATTTTTTTTTTTTGCAATTTTTTGGTGGAGATGGGTTTTCACCATGTTGGCCAGTCTAGTCTCAAACTCCTGACCTCAAGTGTTCTGCCGGCCTCAATCTCCCAAGAGAAGTATCTTGATGACTGCTTTCTTTCCTTGAGTTTTTATCCAGCAATCACCAATCCAGACAAACTGCACAAAATTCTGTAATCAGAGGGGAGTAGAGAGGCTATAAATAGTAATGATCTATGATTTCATATTTTATCATTTAATCAGTTTTTCGTATGTCTTGTTCAAAGTGTTAATAACATTGGTACTCTTAAAAATTCTTTATGTACCCATAGTGTTCTGCATATTAGGGAATAACTGGTCACCACCTCTCTACTTTTAAATATTTGTTTAATACCCCATTGGATCCTAGGACTTTTACATTTCATCTGATCTGAGAGTGGATCTCCTTTCCTCCAAATTTAGAACCAAATTTCCATTATCTCCACTTCGGCAGATTCCCTCTCTTCTCTAGGTGATTCAAGACATGAGTGAATGCATGGGATTGTTCCCTCCTTCATCATAACATAGTCATACCCTTGGTCTCTCTATGGTTCTGCCCTCAGTAGCAGACATTGATTTGCAGGGAGCTGCAGACCAGGTGATATTTCTTCCGTCTTTACTTGCCTTGACTTGGTACGCTGACCAGGATCCATGCTCCATGAGGTATGATTTAGGTGGCCTCTCCGAGGGCATGATGTATGCAAACTCCCCACAGTGTCTGACTTGCTTTAGGGCCAGCGGCTTCATCATCTTTGGGTCATCCTTATCCGATCAGTTCTGGTAGCTTCGACTTTGGGGGCTGCAGCTATAGCCACGTGTTTGACTGTCACCAACAGACAGTTCACATCCGCACCTGCCCATATGAGTGGCAAAGATCAACAGATTTAACAGATTGCAGAGGCACATAAAGCATTTCCTGGAAAAGCTTGGTGAAAGCCACTGATGTTTACCTGAGCTGAATTATTCACTTATAAGATAAAACAGCTCAATTCTAGAAGGCTAAGCTGAAAATGTTGATGTCAGTTCACACCTCTGCCCTCAGAGCACCAATATCAAATTTAAATCAACCAGGTAATATCTAATGGATAGCATTGTTTTCCATACAGACACTCAGTAAAAGGAAATCAATTTGCAAAAGTAAGGCTTCTTAGGATTCTTACTATACGTGAGTACTAATCATACATTGGGACCAGTAAATAACAAGAGAATTTACTCTCCTTACGTAGGGACTTTTCGTAGTGCATTGAATAGTAATCTCTGAGAAGAGGAATGTTTCCCAAATAAGTTTTGTCTGAAGATTTCTTTCTCAGATAGACTGATGGTCTCTTTATGTTGCCTTTGCTGGGAACCCGGAATGAGGCTTTGTCCTTGGAACTGTTTTGTTAAAGATAAAGGCAGGACTTGAAAGAGGGCATACTTCTGGTCTGCCTGTCCAAAATTAAAAGATATTTCTGGACACTAATGTCAGGAAATATGACCTAGAGATGGAGAGCAATCACAGATTTTTTTTTTTTTGGAATTCAAAAAACAGGAAAAATTCCTCTTATCCATTCCCATAACCATTTTTCAAACAAAAATGGAATTTTTTTCATGGCGTCAAAAGCACCTCGGTTGGTAAAAGAGCTGAAATGTTATTGCCGAAACAGCTCAACCTAGGCTCAAATCGAACATAAAAGAAACCTCCCATTACAGTATTATTAATGTTCATAATTAGTATATCTAAATGATTTTAAAGGCTTTTTATGCAATTACAAAATGATTGTTGTAGCATTGCTCATGCTTTGATGCCTTCCACATGTTGTCCTTGGTCCCTGCAACCCTGGCACATAATTTATTTCTCTTTTGAGTGAACTCTAAGCATTAGTGTCCATTAAGAATTTTTGAAACAAAGTCCAAAGATTACTTGGAGCACTTTGAGTAATATGTACTGATTATCATTAATGGTTCTTTTGTCCTAGACAAGGACATTGTTTTGTAACATCATTTTTTTTGGCGAGGCCCTATGCGGACTGTGTTCCGGATCCGCCTCGTGCACAGATTTTCTTTTTGACTATGTGTAGAATGGAGCAGTCTCCCGGGACAACTGAGGATGGAGGAGCAGGGGGACACAGGGCCAGCACAAAGCATTTTTTTTTCTTTAGAAAACAATTATTAGCCATTCCAAACAAGAAGCCTAAATTCTAGGCCTCGTTTCTTAGCTAGTGTTCATGTACTGCATGTAAATTCGCCGTTTTAACTGCTAGCTCCTTAACGATGAGGAAGTCAAAAAGAAGTCAGGAGACCACAGCCTTTGCAGTGTGCTTGTTGAGAATGTGACAGCAAGTGGGTTATTTGGGTTTTATTTGGAAAATCCTCTCCTGGGCTCTCAAACACTAGCATCCTGGATTACACCCCTGTTTCATAGCAGTGCCTTAATGAGTATTGCCTGTGTCCGTTCAAGGGCTGTCTCTCTGTTTATCTAATACAAAGTGTATTCACAAGGTGTATGCAAGTAGAAACATACTTTAGTAGGAAAGAGGACTATGTCCTGTGCCCCACATGAATTATCTTAAATTTTACTGTAAACCTAGCCCCCAGAATGTTATTCCCATTTTATGGAATATGAAAAGAGAGGCTCAGAGAAGTTGAGCCATTTGCCTGAGAGCTCATAGCTTAAATAATAGGTGTCTTCTTTAACTCAGACATCTTGCAGGGAGGGAGAATAAATCTTGCTAAAGCCTTCAGACTTGGAGCCCTCTCTTTCTAGGAAATAAAGGAAGAGTCAACATGCAACGCTGGTGTAGAGACATGAGTTGGGCCAATGTAAGACTGTTTATCACTCAGCACATCTCTTCCTCCCAGCCACACTCACTTGCAATGTAAAAATACTGACATATTTTTAAAATAAGAGAAAAAAGAAAAACTACACAGCATGGGTTTGAGTGTTTTGTTTGATTTTTAATACTAACACAGAATTTTTTCGTGTTTATAATACCTCTGTCTCAACAGTTGTTATCTCATTGCAAAAGAGGACAAAAGAAGGAGGCACACAGGCTGAATAGTGGCCAAGTGGCAGAGTGGCATCTTTGTCGAGTCTACAGCCTTGTCCAGAATGCAAGGCCTCTGGAAATGCTAGTTTGGTAGTTGCCAAATTTGGGAAGAGGAAAAAATGCCACCTTGTACTAAAAAGAAAAAAAGTCAAATTAACTGATACCCAGGCAATTGCTTACAAACCGAAAGACAATTAGAAGTCCCTCAAGGAAGTTAATGGGTCCAAGATTTGGCACTGATTGGAAATAGCAGCTTACGTTCCTGAAGTGCTCTGTTCTGGGATAACTATAATGAAACTTCCCTGCTGATAACCATGGCAGTGCTAAATCTGTGATATTTTCATGACATTTCCTTTGCTTTACTTTGAAGCATGGTCAGTTGAAGAGAGTCAAGCCCTATTTTGCTTTGGACAAAATATTTATGTGGTTTTAACCCTCTTCATTTAGGGGTTTAATTGGCAATTTAAAACTTCTGTCATATTGTTGTGAGAAATTATGTTCAAGCATTACCTGGAAATACGCCACCGTGTGTGTGTGTGTGTGTGTGTGTGTGTGTGTGTGCGCGCGCGTCTGTGTGTATCTGGGTAAAATAGGAGTCTTACAACTTTATCAAAAGGTGCCATATTTCTCTAGCCCAGATAATTTTTAAAGATCGCCCAAGAAAAGTGCGTCTTTTACTTATATAACCTTTTGTGGGTACTGCCTTTTTTCTTCTTTGGTTGTTAAAGGCAAGAAGAAAAAAGTTTCAGGGGGTTACCTTCAATTATGAGCTACACTGGTTTTTTTTACAGTGAAGAATAGCTCTGACAGCCTGTTGCTTGGAAAGACGTGGTCTGGTTTTATAGCTTAGAAGCAGGGCAATGAGCCATTGGTTGATGAACTGGAAGAGAAATTAAGAAATCACGTTGGCTGGGCACATTGGCTCACGACTTTAATCCAGCACTTTGAGAGGCTGATGCAGGAGGGTTGCTTGAAGCCCGGAGTTCAAGATCAGCCTAGCAAGGCCCCCATCTGTACAAAAAAAAAAAAGTAAAAATTGTCCAGGCATGGTGCCACATGCCTGTAGTTCCAGCTACTAGGAAGGCTGAGGTGTGAGGATGGCATGAGCCTGGGAGGCCAGGGCTGCAATGAGCTATGATGGTGCCACTGCACTCCAGTTTGGACAACAGACTGAGACCCTGTCACGAAGAAAAAATAAAATCTGCATATGAGACAACTAAGACCCAGAGAAGTTAAATGATTTGCCCAGGTCATCCACGGTGTTCACTTTGGGCTCAGGTGTATGTGTATTTTAGGTTTAGAAACTTGGTTTCACGCCATCGTTCACCACAGCTCTATCAAGTCCCTATCTCTGTAGAGAGCATTACCCTGCTCTGTGATCTGTTTGTGAATCTCTGGGGAAGGATCTTGGTGTTCTTCCCAGTCATTTGGAAGTGAATCAAAACCTGTACAACAGCTGGACTTGGTTCGATGCCCTTTGGTGGTAGGGACCAAGGTCCTTGACTGTGCTGATCAGCAGCCCACTTGGACAATGCAGCCACTGGCTAGTGAGTAGGTAGTTTCCTTTTGTTTGGTTTTTTTTTTTCTTCAATTTAAGACTAGGTGTCACTGTGTTGCCCAGGCTGGACTTGAACTCCTGGGCTCAAGCTATCCTCCTACCTCAGTCACCAGAGTAGCTGGGATTACAGGTACCTACCACCATACCAGGCTCCTTTCCTTTGACTTTAGAGAGTAAAGGGAATGGAGCTTGGGGTCTAGAATGGAGTATACTTACTTTAAGGAACTTGATTCTCTGAGTCTCTGTCTCATGCTCCCTTCCATCAAATATGAGGATATTTTCTAGTTAGAGTACTTGATCTGAAAACCAGAGTCCTAGGCCATGAGGCAGTATGAAACTGAGGTACATCATGAGTAGTGATGGCATACCTTTCAGTAGCACATTGCAATTCAGTTTGGTTAAACTAATACTACGTGAGTTGCTCACCCCTTACCAAAGTCATTTGTGTCACACTTCCCAGTTGGTAGAACTCTTCATACATCCTTATTTCCTTTAATTTTCACAACAGTCTTTAAGTGTCATCATGATTATATGCAATTTTAAAAACCAAGAAATTCAAGACTAGAAAAGTTAAGTAACTTGCTCAAGGTCTCTCAGCCCAGAAGCAGGAAAGTGGGCTGTTAATGCAAGCTCAGGTCAGCTTGACTCTAGATCAAGTTAATGTAGAGCTGCCTCTATTCTTTTCTATTCCTCAGTAGAATTAGAATTGTTTGCCTCCTTGAGACTTGTAGTTTATCTTTAGTAAGCCTAATTCTCCCAAAAATCTTGATTCATAGCTACTGCTGGTGGTAGCATTAGGTTCGGATGCAATTGTTTTCTGAAGGCCTTTCTCCTTCCACGTGAGGAAAAGCATTGGCAGTGTATGACTGCTGTGAGCCCACTGAGTATGAACTCCCTTCCTGGTAAGAAAAACAGGAATCTTGTAACCTCTAGGAAAATGAGATTAAGAAAAAGAGAGACCCATCCCTCATTTAAGGGTGAGAAAATGGTTGCTGGTAGCAAAGCCAGGCACACATGCCTACTGTGAATGAAGGCCTAAAGCAGGAAAGTGTGCGTAATTCAGACAGCTGGATTCCTGGCAGAATATTCTCTTTTAGAATATTCCAGAACATTCTAGATTCAATTCAGTATGCTCTTCTAGTAGTAGGGACTGTGGTTTCTATGTGTTGACATCAGCATTCGAGTACATCTTTCACCCAAACTCAGGATGAGTCTTCCTGGTTTAAATACGGCTGAGGGCACTCCCATAGGTTTAAATGATTTACAGAGCTGACTGCTGAGTGGTATGCTCCATGGAGTAGAACGTTTTTGGGTATCTACTCTTTAGAGGGTACATCTACACTAGAGTATTTAAAGATTCGCCATGGGTATACTTCCAGTGTAATATAACTTTCCACAGATAAATGTTTTATTATGCTAATTAAACTTTCCTGAGCCTCAGTTTCCTCATCTATGAAATGAAAAAGATGTTTTCTGCTTTTTCTGGTACTTCTACGGAATCATTTACTATGAAGTACTTGCGCTTCTATGGAGAAGTTATGTTTCAGAGGAACAAAGAAAATTCCAGTACATTTCCTGATTTTTTTTAATTAAAACTGCCTTTTGTGTGTTTGTATGGTTTAGGTTTGTTCACTTTCTCTAGGGAAATAGACTTGTGTCTTCGGAATGGCTAAGTTAAAAAAATTAAATATCATGCAGTCATACCTCCGTAATTAAGTAGTTGTAATGCAATTTAAAAATATATTGCTCTTGTACCAGGAGTATGTCTTCTAAGCTTTTCTCCATAAAAATGTGTGTATTAATTGATTGGTATATCTTCGTTGGGTATAATAGATATCATTTACATTATTCCTGTATAGGTTAATGCTGCCAGATAAAATACAGAATGTGCAGTTAAATTTGAACATAAGATAAACAACAAATTAGTATCAGAAATTCACATTTTACCGGGTAGCCTGTATTTTACCTGCTAAATTTGGCAACTCCAATATAAATGTAGCTCCCAGTTATTTATATTGATTATTAATTAACAGTTAAACAAAACTGAGGGACTGAGAGATTGTGTTATTGCCAGAGTCATGCTTCCTCCTGGAGACGGATAATGAAAAGTTTTAGCTCCACGCCAGCTACTGTGACCTCCAAGATCAAGCAGCCTTCTTGGGAAGATTTTCAAAATCTATTATCAGTGTAATTGTCATGAAAATATTTGATGAAAACACTGCATCACGCTGTATAATAAATTTAAGTAGAAAAGTCAAAGCAGTGGTATTTTCATCAGGTCTTTGGATGTCAAGAGAAAATAGTTCCACACTCAGCGAATATAGATAGGCCTGTTTTGGGCTGTGTTAAATCCAATTGTGTGGAGGTTTTGAATAATCAGGAGAGACAGCCTAAGCACTTTCTCTTCAAAGTGATTTTACAGAAAGCACTATTTCCTAAGGAAAATACACACATAGCTCTCATAATGCTGAAAGTGCACTAATGTATCCATTTATTGGTGCTGGTGTCATGAGCTAGAGCTGCAAATTGTATTCAGATTTTAAACTTTACTCCCTGCTGCTGTTGGGGGAAGTTCCCTTCCTACGATAAAGTTTATTTCAAAAAATTCTAGGACGCTTTTGTAGTTTTCATGTGAGATAGTCTTCAAGGATTTTTGTAGAAGGTTCTAACTTCACTTTGTGAAGCCAACTCAAACATGATTTAGAACAACAACAACAATAGTTTTTCTCAATAAAAGTTCTCAACTCAGAGAAGAATCTGAGTTGGGCTATGTCATTTCAGCTTCCCTAAGTAAATCATTTGGAAAGTATTGGGGGGAGCAAGTGTGTGATTTTGTTCTTGGCTCACAACTTTGGAACTAACTTTTTAAAAAATATCTGCCGTGGATTTTTATAACAGATCTCTTCCTTGTACGACATGTTCCCTAGCTAAGTAATAGTTCTGCCAAATTTTTCAAATTTTTCAACAACCTTTAAGGAGGGTTAATAGTTCCCTTAATAACTTGAAAAAAAAAATTCAAGGTTTACCACAGTTCTTAGTCACAGGCTAAATGTTTTCAACAGTTTTATTACTTTGAGCCTACTTAGTCTCAAGAATGTCTCCCAAGAAGAATGAAGCATAAAGGATTCAAAATGTAGTAATTCTGAAATGGAGATAGTGTTGTTTGCATCAAAGCATACATTCATGCTATCTTTATCAGGACTTCTCTGCCAAATGTTGCTTAGTTCTATTTGTCACCTGCCACCTATAAATCATCCTGAAATATCAAGGGTGCTGACTCATGAGTCGCTCCTGTTTTCATAGTTTGTGTTCATACGTTTCACTCAGTTGTGTTTCAACTGTATGAAACATTTGGGGGCCATTTATGGACAAGTAGCAGTGGTTCCCTTTCTGACCTTAATGAGGACAGACACATAGGTACATTTGGTGGATGTATTTCCCCCTCACCATTAAAAGTTGTGCTTCATGGGAACAGGAAGGGTCGTTTTCATTAAAGAGTAAACAAAGAACCAATGGCCACAGCAAATTAATTGCTCATCTTACCCTCAACTGAGTAGGCTGGCATTGCTCTCTTGTGCCTTAAATCTTCCCCACTCTGCCTATAAACATGATCATCTCTCCTACTTAAAATAAAAAATAAGAGTCTCCTCTCACCCTGATTAATCCTGTTTAGTTACTGTCCATGCTCCCCACTTTTACCACAGAACGTCTTAAACCGGGAGGTGATGGTCACTGCCTCGTCATTCATGGTTGCATGGCTTTGGGGTAGGTCTAGTGACACTGCTGTGCAAGATTAAGACTGGTCTTGCTTCCACATCACCATCTGAACTAAATGCCTTCCTGAACACACTGGGAATGACGGACATTCAAAGCAGCACACACACGGCACTTTCTAACCTATGTCATGGTTTCTTCTCTTCCAGGTATCTCAGTAACGAAGAAGACACATACATGTAAGTAATGCATTTTTTTTCTGTCCAAAGTTTTCTGAAGAGTTGGAATTCGCATATGTCTGGCTGCTGTGACCCTTCAAGTATAAACTAATGTTTCAGCTGTGATCCATGGTCAACAGAGGTCATTTTTTTTTTTCAATCCGTAGTGGTCGGAAGTGGCACATCTCCACCTGTTTGTACTGAGTGTGTGTTGAAGAGAGAGGCTAGAGACATATTCTGATGAATTCCAGTGTTTCAAGCCATGAAGCTTTAGAAAAATCATGAAATCTAGCCAGGAGGATCAATTACTTACTGATCACCCTTATTCTAGATCCTTCTTAGAAGAGCTGGTGTGTTTCTAGGAAACACCACCTTGATTTCTTTTGAACTTTGATCTCCTTTTCCTCACCAGTAGTTCACAAATTAGGCCGTTTCGTACTCATGTCTGTGGAGCAGAGATGCTGACTGGGAATAGAGGCGCTGTCGCTCGACCACGGGCATGGCCTGCGAGGGCCTTGATAAATGGCATTGGTAGTTTGATGTGGAAACGTGTGCTGGATTTATGCTCTGTATTCATCCCACTTCTCAGGTTCAACTGCTTTTATCAGTTGCCTTCATTTGAAGTACACCATAAGTTACAAACTCACGTCAATGTAAGGTGTTGTGATTTGCAATCTAAGCAATGATGTTTGACTGTCCCTCGAACCTCAGGATGAAATAAGACCTCATTGATGCAGGCAGTCAACTTTCACTGTACTTGACCAGCATATTATTTAGGCTTTGAATTAATGGTGTCATTAGAATTTGATGACTATTTTAGACCACGGATACGTGCTACCTATGAGATATGTTTGGGCATCCTTCTAAGGCAAGCATTGAAGATATTTATGGCACAATACAGGGACAACAAGGATGTATCCCCTAATTTTTCCTAATTACCCTTGAAATTTGTTTATCTCATGTGAAACGTTTGGGGAAAACATCTGTGTAACATCAAAGTAGTTTATCTTGTGCCTCAGTTGATTCTTGAAATCTGCTCTTGGGTTTGTCTGTCTGTCTATCTGTATTTGTAGAAAACAAAAATGAAAAAAAAAAAAAAAAGCAAAACCAAAAAACATCAAATTGGATGAGACGTTGCCTGACTCTGAGGACCCTGTCCTGCGGTCTCTCCACATGGCTCTCTCATGGGCTTCAGTGGAATGTTTGCTTGAGGAACAATGAAAAGGTCAGGCCTGTACTAGACACATGATCAGGATGGCACCTCCATCTCTCAATGCACAGTTCCAGTTGGCTGTCCCTCCATCAGGGTAGTCTGTGACCCTTAGCTTTTTTGGGGTTGTTTTGTCGTTGTTGTTGTTCTTGTTCTTGCTGTTGTCGGTGCATAATTGAGCTCATGATGACTGAGAGATTGACAGTGCAGGAGACTGAAGTCCTCTGTATATCCGCAGGGCAGGCATGGTACAGAGCGCTTCCTTGCACAGCCTTGCCCATGAGCTCGTCCCTGGCCCGGAGGGACCCACTCTAGAGGTGGTAAGTAATTCAGTCTTTCTGCTAGCTCAGTCCTGGGCCTCTCCCCAACAGGGGCTGATGATTGTGCCTACTGTTTATGGTGGTTTGGGGTATGGACTCCTGGCCACCTGGCAATGTACAGAAAGCTACTGACTATTTGCATTATGACTTGGCTCTGAGATAAGTGGACAAAATCGCTAGTTCAGCTCCACTGGACATGAAGAATACATCTCAACTAATAAGATAACATAAGACAGAGACTGCGATGTTAGCTAGAATACAGACAGTCCTTAGAGAGAGAGACATTCGAGGAACTGTCATCCCTGAAAATAATTTTCTTGGCCTATTGCAGAAATAATAACCTGTGGTTGAGTTTAAATCCATGGAAGGACTTAGGTGACAGCATGAGAGTGGTGGCTAGAGAGGAAAAATTGGTATTCTAATAACAGACACTTGAACCAGGTGGGTCTCTCCACAAAGCCTTAAAGAATGTCATCAGCTATAGTGGCTTTAATGCAAAATCAAGATGTAGCCACAGAGGGTGGACTTTGAGTGCCTTTCTAACTATGAAAATCAGCAGGCATTAAGCTTAAAGTAAATGTAGAAAGACTTAAAGCTCCTTTTATATAATTGACAGAAAGATTTGTATCAGAAATCATATCGTTTTGGTTGATGTTTACTTTTATGATTTGGGGGAGAGGGCCCTAAATAAAAACAACCCAATGACAGATTGGAAAGAATAGCACCTGAATACACAGTTGACACACAACATTACACACGCCAAGGAGAAACTGAATTGTCCAAGTTACATGTTAGTGGAAGTCCTCTGTGCCACTTGAACATGGAGATTGTTTTTGTCACCCAGCTCAGCAGACAGCCCATCATGTTTCTGATCTTAGCATCTCCACAGGGCCCACAGCTCGTGAGGAGAAAGACAATCAATCGGTTTTTTCTCTAATAACAGTCACCCAAATGACTTCTTCTTTAGCATTTGTCGAATTTTTCTTGAAATCTGAACTGTCCTAACTTGCCTATACGTTTTTTTAAGATGTTAAATTCCGGCTTCTCTTAAATCATCTTGACATCTGTTCTTCAAGAAGTTTCACTCTCAGTGAAGTGTATGAATTCATTTTTGTACTGTCTCAAAACTTCCATTTTTAGCCAGGGTTCTGGAAACCTTAGTCAAGACTTGACTACATAATCAACGACAGCTGAAGTCACCCGACATTAGCAATTTCAATCTTGGTTTCTTAACTGCCCTCATGGAGAGATTGTTCAACATACAAATTAATATGTACAGCTGCAGAATATATTATCAGACCAGCGTGTCAGCTCACAGGTATGCCAGACAGAGGTGTAAGTACAGCAAAATGAACCTGAATAGTTGTGACACCAGATAATATTTTAGTCCACCTTGTTATCTGGAAAGCACAGGTATTGTTTCTTTAAAAAAAAAAAAAATGTTTTGGGTGACTTGAACCAGAAATTCCCATGAAAGGAAATTTGATTGTTAGTTTCAGAGGAGTCCGTGAACATAGTCTTCGGAGTGCTGGAGAGCTCAGTTTCTCCTGAGTTCCTGAGAAGAGTACCTTAAGTGTTGGTTTTCTCTTTAGTTGGCCAGTGGGAGAAGACAAAGCTTTGGGACATCTCGTGCTTCTCATACCCACATTGTTCAAGGCATTTTTATATTTGTGGTCTTCTTCAATTGTTGATAGGAAACGTGGCTGTTGGTTGTTGGTGTGTGAGCATAAAGGAGAGTGTTTACTGTTAGGTCAGTTTTACACTGTGGTGTGGAATTCCAATTTAATTTTCATGGTGATTATGTAGCACGTGTATTTGGTTGGACCCCTTCAAGATTGCTTTGCTTTGTGGTGTTTCACAAGTTTGTTCTGGTCTCTTTCCTGCTGAAATAGTCACCATGCAGATAAGTATCATTTTCTTGGAATCAGCTGCTGTCTTGGTTTTTATTATTTGCCAAGGGCAACTAGTCATTCACTCCTGAATTCTTAATCTAATTCTTCTTGGACAGTTCTGCATTCACTACAGTGTTACCAGAGGGTAACTATGGAGGTGAAAAGATGCAGCAAATCATTCTAGCTCTTTCCAGCTATTGGGAAGTTTGACATCATGTAGTCCTAACCTTAGAGGACATATATCAGACAGCCACCACAGCACAGACCCAAAAGATATCTGGTAGGCCCCTGAACCATTTCCAGAGGCATCAGACCATTGCTACTTCCTTCTGTTCTCATCCTTGTTCACAGTGCTTGTTCCTTCTGTCCTAGCCTACCCTGCCTGCTTTCTCCCACACTGAGGAACAGATACACGCTTCAGAAAAGTGCAGGTTACTCAGTGGAAGCAGTCAGGAAAAGTGTGTCAGTTTACTCCCAACTTGAGTTGTTAATTTTCCCCAATAAAAATCCAAACAAGACATGCTTCTGAACCTTCTGAAATATTTTTATTTAACATGAATAGCCATTAAAAGGTGATCTAGTACATTTTCAAATGTTTGATTGCAGCAGGCTAATGCCTACAGTATAAAATTAAGGCACTGTATTATTTATAAAAAGATTTAGTTCTAAAAGTAAAATATTTTAGCACAACTCAGAATATTTCTTTGAGAATTAATCTTTTGCATCCATTTTAAAAAGTGTTTATTGCAATCATTTAAAATGGAATAGGTTAATGTATTCACTGTTCACCCCAGAGACTTGGCGTTGACTTTGACTTAGAGAAAATTAGTTTTGAGGCCTCAACCTCCTCTCCTTAGGCATCTGTTGATATCACAAAATGAACCCAACAATTTGTCGCAATTGTTGCCATTTACTCAGGAGATCTAAAACCTAGAATAACCTTATTTTCTCATTTTTTTTTCCTTTCCTTAAGGCCATACTTTTTTATCGTAGACTCTTAGCAACCCCAAACTTGGGGCTCACCCACATCGTTTTCACAGTCCAGGAAAACTCAGGAACCATTCTTGGCAAAGCTAATGGAAGGTGCTTCGGTGATATAGTTAGTAGGTTGCCGTGGCAACCTATGTGACTCACAGTGTGACTCACAGCAGTTATAATTTCAGTTGCTGGCAGGGTGCTTCATTAGGACAGATGTGAGAAGAGCCACGCTGGAGCTCTTTGAGTAGGCCTTCATCCAGTTCCTGTCTGCCCATTGACAAATAGAAAAAGGGATAACCTCGTACTCACAAAGTAACTGGAAGACTCATTGCTTAGCTTACCAAGGCCACCAGCTATCCCAGACATTAAGCTTGCTGGCAGTGGGACATGACTAAAATACAGGTCTTAAAGGGCTAATTAAGAGACAGCTATTCATTGAGGACCTACTCTGTGCTGATAGACTTTTACCTTTCAGGCATTTACAGACTAGTTCTAAGTAAAGACTGGAGGGAGACAGGATGGGGGCTAGGGAGGAATCGAAGTACAGAGTCACATAAAACAATCTGCAAACACAAATGCCAGGTGTACCAGTTCCATAAATCAGCTCATAACTGAAAGCAGACTAAGCTGGACGTATGGGTGAGGAAAAGAAAATTAGAGAAAGCATCCAGGATTCTTGTATTGTGATCCAAGCATCAAATAGCAATAAAGCCAAAGGCAGAAATTTAACCCTGGGTGCTAAAACCCCGCCCCACAATAGAGTCACATCTATTTATTTTCTTCAAGATCAGCCAGTCTGAGAAAGTAAAAGTCCCTCTGTATTGTCTGGAAACATTTGCCTTGTTTAGAGTCAGCCTGCGCAGCTAGAGCCAAGCCCTCGTAAGCTTAACAGGATTTCTCTGTCTCATCATATTAAAAATAAATGGACTGCACTTGGCCCTGCCAGTCAGTTCTTCCAAAGCAGAAGATTTGCATAGTCTTAAAGCTCACAGTTCATGGTGAAGGCTTGTGAACTCCACAGAAAAACTGGATAGTTAGCAGAGCGTTTCCATCCCAACATCCAGGTGATTCAAGTTTGCCCAGTTAGTAGAGGTTCATGAATTGCACTTGGACAAAAAGTATGTGTGTTTTCACTTCACAACGTAGGTTCCAAAGGGTGTGTTAAGATGATGATTGGCTCTTTAAAATCCATAATTACTACCAGGGAGAAAACAAAAATGCCTCGCCTACCAGGTATTGGTGTGGACTTGATAGACTTATTACATACTTGATAAATGCTTAGTTAGACATGATTGGATTTGTCTTTAAAGAAGCGCTGGCTGTCTATGACATAAGTCTGCATTATGCTTCATTTAATGTTGACAATAATAATGGCGGAAGTATTAGCAGTAGTGCCATTACTTGTAGTAGCAGCAGTAGCAATAGCAGGAACACCACCTACCAAGCAATTTGAATATTCGAAGCATTATGTTTAATGCTTTATGTGCATTATCTCATTTAATCTGCTCATCAGCTTCATGAGCTGTGTACTGCTTGCACCCACATTTTAAATAAGAAAAGGTATGTGAGAGTCAAGTCACTTAGAGAAGTGAAAAACCTTGTTAACTAACCCAACTGGGCAGAGCCTGGAGTCACAACAGAGTAGATTGCCTCCTTGTGCACATATAAGAGCTACACTGTTATCGCCAGTATTAACATTAACTAATACTTACGGGGCACTTAATGCTAGGCACTTCTCTAAGCACTTTCTAAGTGTTCCTTTATTTATCTTGACTACAACTTTGTGAGATAGGTGTTGCTATTGTCCTCACTTTACAGATAAAAACCAAGGCCCGGGGTCCTACAACTAGCTAGTATGTGGTGGAGCCAGGATGTAAAGGCAGTCCACAGTTTCAATGCTTTTAAAATTAAGAGCTTCATTTTTCAAAGTGGTTCTTCCGCTCTAAAATATAGAAATAAAACCAAATGCAACATAGTCATTCACACAGTTGACCCAGGTTTCCTTTTACCTTACAACTGTGCTACCTCCATAAGGCTTCTAGGCTTGAAGAATTAACTGATTATAAGAAAGGGGAATATTATTCCCACTATGTGAAAAAAAATATTTAAACAAAGTAGTCTACTGGAAACTATGCGGCCTTCTTACTTTATTATTTTTGTTAGGGAGTTGCTCTGTTGCCCAAGCTGGAGTGGCGTGAGCATGGCTCACTGCAGCCTCGACCTCTTGGTCTTAGGAGATCCTCCTGCCTCAGTTCCCCAGTAGCTGGGACCACAGGTGTGCATTATCATGCTCAGCTAATTTTTTTTTTAATTTTTTGTAGAGACAGGATCTTGCCAGCCAGGCACAGTGGCTCACCCTGTAATCCCAGCACTTTGGGAGGCCAAGGCACGCAGATCACCTGAGGTCAGGAGTTTGAGACCAGCCTGGCCAACATGGTGAAACTATGTCTCTACTGAAAATACAAAAATTATCCAGGTGTGGTGGCACACATCTATAATCTCAGCTACTTGGGAGGGTGGGGCATGAGAATCACTTGAACCCAGGAGGCCGAGGTTGCAGTGAGCCGAGATTGTGCCACTGCACTCCAGCCTGGGCATTGGAGGGAGAGTCTGTCTCAAAAAAAAAAAGAGAGACAGAGAGAGCGGGTCTTGCCATGTTGCCTAGGCTGGTCTTTGAACTCTTGAGTTCAAGAGATCCTCCTGCCTCGACTTCCCAAAGTGCTGGGATTACAGGCATGAGCCACTGCTCCTAGCCAACTCTCTTACTTTAAAATGACCATTACTTACCTTTTAACTATTTAACTTAGTGTATCAAAGAAATGATACCTACTTAATGTCACAACTGATTCCATAATAAAACAATTATTCAAAGTGGTTACTTCTGCTTCTAGGATAGCTGTGTTCCCCGCACTAGTAGTAATACATATTTTGTATAGCGCAAATCCATCTTCCATGGAAACAAAGCCTTTAATAGACATTAATGACATTTATAATAAATTTATACTTTTTTGTTAGACCAGCTTAGTAATTCATTAATAACCTTCATTGCCACAAAGCACTACAGTGATTCAGGACACAGTGGTTTCTTTGAAACCTATCCAAAACCCAAAAAACCCTGGAAGCTAACAGAATGCCCAGGAAACAGATACATATCTATATCAAAGGGATATATAAGAAAGTTACCATCTAGATTTTGAGGATGTTTAAGCATACCTGAATTTAGGTCTGGATTTACACTTACATCGGCTTCTCTCTTTATTGGGATCTGTATGCAAAGGATTAAAAACATAGAAGAAACAGATATTCCAATGCGTTTAAAATGAAAAGAAAGTGATCATTCTACATTAACTTCATCAATTACACTAAATTGTTTACACTGATTTCTTTGTCAGTTCTGTGGCCAGGAAGTTGGTGTATTTGTAGTTGCATGGCCCTTTGGATTATAATTGACATCCACGTCTATACATTATAATGACAGAGGTTTTTATTTCCAAGCTATTCAATTAACTGTTTTCCTCTGACTGCCAAAATCTCTTGCAATGGAATGCTCTCCACCCAATCCACTTCTGCTTCTAGGAAAGCATGTTTTCCTATGTAGGAGTGATAGCTCTTTCTCTCCTTGATTTTGTATGTCACCTAGGCATCAATTCCAGCTCCTAATGTCTTAAATAGTTAATAGCCAAGGATACTGATTAGAAGCCATATTGAGGAGTAGCCGGGTGCACCGTCTCACACCTGTAATCCCAGCATTTTAGGAGGCCAAGATGGGTGGATCGCTTAAGGTTAGGAGTTTGAGACTAGTGTGGTCAACATGGTGAAACCCCATCTTAACTAAAAATACAAAAATTAGCCGGGCACGGTGGCATGCACCTGTAATCCCAGGTACTAAGGAGGCTGAGGCAGGAGAATCACTTGAACCTGGGAGGTGGAAGTTGCGGTGAGCTGAGATCACACCACTGTACTCCAGCCTGGCAATGGAGTGAGACTTCATCTCAAAGAAAAACAAAAGAAAAAAAGGCATACTGAGGAGAAAAAACAAATGCTAGGATATATTAGATTAAGGTTTGGATTCAGTGGAAAGGTCTTAATCCATAAATCTTTGATTTTACATTTTCTTCTTGGGGGAAAGGGGAAGGAGATTATATGCTGAGCAATTCAGACACTTGTAATATCGGAGTCTGAGGAACAGAGCCTGGAAAGGAGACTGCAGCCCAGACCTACAGAAGGATAGGGTGAAAAGCCAAGCAGATTTTCTTAGCTTAATATTGTTTAACACCTGCTCTGTGTCTAACATTGTGTAAGGCACATTGCAGTATAGATAATCTAACTTATATCCCTCCCTGTCTAACAGTTTAGCCTGTATCTAGGAGAAAGGACACATACATCTGAGGAACTTTCAGTAATGAAAGAATTGTTGGAAAATGCAGGGCTATTTCAATGGCAAAAACCGCAATTACTTTTGCACCAACCTAATAGAGTACGTGTCTAAAAGCTGTATGAGCTGGAAACATGTGCGATGAGCCGAGCTTGCTCTAGAAGGGCAGCAAGAATTAGGGGTGATCAAGGACGAGTGTGTAGATCTGTCTGACTGGAGTAGAGTATTAACAAGGAAAAGAGAGACTCTGAAGAACAGAGAGCAGGTTTTGGCTTTCTTTCATAACCAATGTGGAGCCATAGAATGTATGTGAAAAAAATAAGCAGTGACCTATAAACAATGGTTTTTCTGCCACAGTCATTTAGTTAGGGCTATGTGAATCAGGTGTTCCCTGCTTCAGTCTCTTCTCTGAACCCAGATGAAATTTTTATCCTTAGATAGGACTTCTTCTCTCTGTGCTCCTGTGACCAACTACATTTTTTTTAAAAAATGCTTATTGAGAAGGAGAGATCTGGTCCGAAAAGAGAAGGCTGTTCTGATTATTAAAAGGTTGTTCACTTTTTCTCTAGCTCCACACTTTTAAGGTCTAATTGTAAGACCCGTTCCTGCCATTTCATTAAAATCTGAGGCATGGAATGCACAGTGAAACTTGAAAAATACATAAGCACTTTGAATTTTGTGACTAATGGTTCTCCTTGCTTTCTTTCATTGGAGCTGCTAATTGGCTGGAGGCTACTGTGCTACCCTGGGAGCCTCTGTCTTTCCAACCCTTTTAAACTCAGCTACAAATAGCTTTATAAAAATTTAAACCCCAAATTCCAAACCTTGCTCACTCCTTAGGTAGGCAGAGTCGACTACACTGATTATTACTTTTTCATCAGCACAGAGAATTATTTCCCTCATGTAGCTGGACAATTATGGTAAGAGGACAACTAAGCATCCTTTTCGCATTGTAGATTTTTCTTAATTTTCTTAGAATACGTTTCTGTCTTTTTACTGAAAGAATACCAAGGTCCAGATGAGGCATTTTCATTGGCTGCGCGTTCTTAGTCTCCAGTATAATGAACCATAATGAGTTAATTTATCTCTCCTCTTATACCATGTCTTTTTGTGTCGACAAAACTGAAAATTCACTTTCCCTCACCAAGTTGGGGTGTTGGGATAATTGATTGTTACCAGTCTCTGCTGTTAGTAGACAGGATAACACCAGTGCCTCTAGAGAACAGGTAAAAACTAAACTCTGTCCCCTGAGGCCAATGAAATAGCTGTTTGGTCCCTTGTGTGAAACTTCGTAATAACTTAACTGGGCAGCCTCTGGGTCCCTGGAGGGTTTCTCCACAAGAGTATTCCCTCTCTTTGTTAAGATTGCTTATTAAAAATGATTTTATAATGAAGTTGCCTCAAATAGCAGCCCTTTTCCTGGTTGTCCTTGAAGCTGTGGTGAAGAATCTTAGAGACAACTGTCTAGGGTTTTCTTCCTTGTTAAAAACTTCTCTCTTACTACTCTTGCTCTTGATTTTGAAGGAGACAAAGTCTGACTGACACAAGTCCCTCTCCGGCTGATTATGTCGCTTAAAACATTGTGCAAGGCATTAGTGGTAGTTCAGCTTGTCATTTGGGCTCAGGAATCGAACTGATCTACATGGAGTGAGGACAGTTAAGTCTGCAGTGGAAACAAGGCTGTCAGGCTTCCCCCTGAGAGCAGCCAAGGAACGCTGTCGCAAACTCTGCCCCTGACTCTAGTAAAACAATGATTGCCAATTATTTTATCTCTTAGGTCCTAGATTTCTTCCATCTGTAAACTAACCACTTTCCTGCCACAAGAGACTGTCATGAGGAGGAATTAAATAATAAAAATAGAAATAAATAGAATCATATTCTTTGGGCCGGGTGCAGTGGCTCACGCCTGTAAACCCAGCACTTTGGTATGCTGAGGCAGGAAGAGCCCTTGAGCCACAGAGTTCAGAACCAGCCTGGGCACATGGCAAAACCGCATCTCTACAAAAAAAGAAAAAGAAAATTACCTGGGTTTGGCGGTGCATGCCGATAATCCCAGCTACTCAGGAGGCTGAGGTGGAAAGATTGCTTGTGCCCAGGAGTTTAAAGCTGCCACGAGCTATGATCGCACCACTGCACTCCAGCCTGGGCGACAGAGTGAGACCCTGTCTCAAAAACAAAAACAAAAAGAAACAAAAAACGAACTATATTCTCTGCTACCCATGGCCTGTATAAATTCAAAAACCTCTAATAAATGTAGGCAGTTAGGAGAAAAATCAGTTTTTGGTTGTCCACACCGTAACCTTAACTTCTTGGCTTCCAAGGGCTTAGGTATGGTGATGTATTTAACATAAAGCATGGTAAAGCACATGGCAGGGAGGCTCCCGTCAGAAATAGCTGCCTCTGATTTGGTTTCTCACTGGCCAGGCATTCTCAGCGAGAAACACAAGAGACCACAAACCATGTAAAGTTGTTAGTGACAGATTCAGCTTGAAATATTTTTCTAACTTTAAGGCTTGTCAGGCAGTAAGTCTGCAGAGCAGAGAACTCAAGGTGTGGCTTGGCGGTCCTTTTGCTTTGCAGTGTGAATACAACAGAACACCAGCAGTAAGAGGGACCATTGTGCATCTTTGAAGGCAGAGAGCCCGTCTTGTCTAGTTGTACCAAGCATCATTGTGTGCTAAGATTGTGATTAAAAATGTTTTGCCTAATTCTGTTCTCTGAGATGAGATATATTAGAAAACACCAGCCTTACGTTCAGTAATTCCTCCTCCCCACCCAATAAAAAAAGAAAAGTCAGGAAAAAGAAAAACTGTGGCCTGCTCTAGAATTCCACTGCTAGCAGAATCTTCTTATTCTACCTCCTTAGGAACAAGGTGGGATCTTCTTATTCAACCTTCTCTAAGGTTTTTTATCGCCTGAGGAGTCTAAATTCTAGGTATGGCATTCAAGGCCTTTTACCACCTGGTCTTCATCTTTCCACTGGTCTTTTCGTGACTTCTCCCATGCAGGCAGTTTTTGCCATCCTCGATGATCTGTTCCTAGGAGACTCCATGCAGGGGCATACCTCAGTGCCTTTGTGTCTTGTTTGTCCTGGAATGTCCTTCATCATCTTCTGCACCTGTAAAGTCTTACTGCCCTATCAAAGGCCAACACAAGTAGCATCTGCCATCAAAAGCCTTCTCTGATTCCACCTTGTTAATTGCTGCAGCTCCTCTGCTCCCATAGTACATTGTGAAGGTGACAGTAGAAGAATGTATTGCAGAATAGTTGCTGCTTATAAAGCTTTGTCCTACTAGGTATTCTTTAATTTCTTTGGCCGGGTGTGGTGGCTCACACGTGTAGTCCCAACACTTTTGGGAGGCTGAGGAGGGAAGATTGCTGAGGCTGGGAGTTCAAGAACACCCTAGACAACATAGGGAGACCGGTATCTACAAAAAAACTTTTGTAAAGTAGCCGTGCATGCTGGCACATGCCTATGGTTCCAGCTACTTGGGAGACTGAGGCAGGAGGATTGCTTGAGCCTGGGAAATCAAGGCTACAGTTAGCAGAGAGTGTACCACTGCACTCTAGCCTAGACTACAGAGCAAGACGCTGTTTCAAAAAAAAAAAAATTATCTTTGTATCCCTTGGGCTTAACAGAGTGATCGGTATCTACTATGTGTTCAATTAATATCTATAGATTTTAAATAAGTGTGTCTGTATGTGTGTGTATACATACGCAATTTTATGACCAGACACTCTTGTCGCACATTTTAGTTTGGCCAAAAATAATGATCTTTTCATCGTTAACAGCTATAAGAAAGAACAGGCCGGGTGCGGTGGCTCACACCTATAATCCTAGCACTTGGGGAGCCCAAGGCGGACAGATCACCTGAGGTCAGAAGTTCGAGACCAGTCTGGCCAACATGACAAAACCCCATCTTTACTAAAAATACAAAAATTAGCCAGGCATGGTGGTGTGCTCGTGTAATCCCAGCTACTAGGGAGGCTGAGGCATAAGAATTGTTTGAACCCGGGAAGTGGAGGTTGCAGTGAGCTGAGATCACACAACTGTGCTCCAGCCTGGGTGACAGAGTAAAACTCTGTCTTTAAAGAAAAAAAAAGAAAAGAAAGAAAGAAAGAAATGCAAATCAACAGGAAGTAAAATTAATAGAAAATAAAAGGAAAGAATAGGTATTTATTACTTGAAATTATATTGTGAGATTTGCATTATAATAGTTTGGAAAGTGATACTATAACTCAAAGGGCTTCTTGATGTCTGGCAATTTACCATATGCATTTTGAGTGTCAGTTTTAGGGCTGAATTTTACAGCTGATAGCTATAAAGTTTCTTTCTGCAGTTTGTAAGATTTAAGTCAGAATCTTATCCAGAGGTTTAAAAATACCTGCCTGTCTTTTTAAATATGAGGAATGTGTTAATTTACTGAGTGACCCCTTGAACACCATTTGTTTGCATTATCCATGTAAATCAGATGATCACCTCTATAGAGTAAAAGGTAAAGGGACATTTTCAGTTACCACTGGCGTCTACATTTATGCAAAGTGGGAATCTACCCACCAGAAAAGAGAACTGGCTGACCTTTCCAAGAATGAAGGGTATATTCTGTCAAGGGAAATATCCTGTGTTTGTCCAGTCTAGAGAGGAAAAAGTAATCCTAAAATGTTAAACGGTTTCTGAAGTAGATGTTCTGATAATCCCAGATTACTTATTGAATTTTAAGGTAAATTCTGGAAAGAAATGACATTTATTTGTTCAAGGTCAGAACACGTGACTTGCTGTGTTTGTCTGATCTAAAATGTTAAGTATGTTTCCTTAATTTAGCAGGAACCAATAATTTTGAAAGTATTGTTCCCCTGATGAGTGGCTGCACACAGCCAGTTTCTGTGCTCTTTTCCTTGGAATTCTTTTAAAAATGTCCTTTAAGCTTCATATGCAGCTTCCTCCCTACTTTTGTTTGTAACTTTTTCTTGAGTCAAAACAAGAGGAGCAAAATTATCCCCTGCAGTATCAATTGCTTGAGTGGAAGCCTTGCTCATAAATGAGACGATGAGATGTGACCCAATAAAAGAATCTATTTTAATTTTAATTTATTTTCTGGTGGCCTTTTATGCCTCCTTAGGCGATGACCTAACCAATTCTATCTTAACACTGATTTTCTTCTTCCAAGGTCAAAAAGCACTTCGGAATTACTGTAAGAAGAAAACAAAATGTCCTTTGCCTATAACGTAAAGTCCATCTCTTCTCAGGAAATGTAAATCCTACTTTCTCAGCTTCACAATAATTCTTTTCTCACGAGACATCTATTAGCAAACTAAATGGGAACACGATGAAGGAAGAAGATCTTATAGGCTTCGGAAGTTGAATTTTTGATAGAAAGGCCATCTCTTACAGCCTCCTTCACCCATTTTCTTTCTCAGATGGGAGTCTTTAACAGTGCAGTGCGAGGAGCTATCTTCATTTTGTGCTGCTCTTTCTCACAGTCAAGTGCAATCAAAGTAGAAGCTGTCCTAGAAGGCCTGTGGTTTTTGATGTTGGAAAAGGAAAAACTGCTACTGTCACACACGCAGCCTCACCACCATCCTCCTCTCCTCCTGCTCCCACCCGCCTCAAAAAAGAGTCCTGCCTGACATCTCTAAATCAAAGAACTTTCCATGGCCTGATTTGTGGAAGTTACCTAATCCTGTGTATAATTGGGGTGATTTGAGAGATGGGAAGATGTTCTCATTTTCACTAGGGGAGGCACTCAGAGACAGTATCATTTAGGAGAATATGTTTTTATTGCCCTAAATTGCTTCACCTGAGATTCTGTTGAGGTGTTTCTCTTAGGTTAAATTTGTGATGAACAAAATGACCAATGTGGGTGTCATTCTCACAGATTTTCCTAGCGCTTTACCTACTCTTTAGTGGTCAGTGAGTTCTTCCTCGTTCTATCCCAGAATCTCACTTAGAAGAAGAATTCTGAAGAGTTGGGTTAATTATGCTACTGAAACGTAGAAGAGCCAACTTCTCACATTCTGTGTATGACCGATCATCTACACACTGCACGTGATTCTTCTATTATTTTCAATAGCAAAGCCTCATCATAAAATTTTTCATATTGTAGCCAAGAGCAATGGCTCATACCTGTAATCCCAGCACTTTGGGAGGCTGAGGTGGGTGGATCACCTGAGGTCAGAAGATTGAGATGAGCCTGGCTAACATGGTGAAACCCCATCTCTACTAAAAATACAAAATCAGCCGTGTATGGTGGTGCATACCTGTGATCCCAGCTACTTGGGAGACTGAAGAAGGAGAACTACTTGAACCTGGGAGGCGGAGGTTGTGGTTAGCCAAGATTGTGTCATTGTACTCCAGACTTGGCGACAAGAGTGAAATTCCATATTTAAAAAAAAAAAAATCCTGGTTCAAGCCTGTAATCCCAGCACTTTAGGAGGCCGAGGCAGGCGGATCACGAGGTCAAGAGATGGAGACCATCCTGGCCAAAATGATGAAACCCCATCTCCATTAAAAATACAAAAAAATTAGCTGGGCGTGGTGGCATGTGCCTGTAGTCCCAGCTGCTCGGGAGGCTGAAGCAGGAGAATTGCTTGAACCCGGGAGGCGGAGGTTGCAGTGAGCCGAGATTGTGCCACTGCATTCCAGCCTGGCGCCTGGCGACAGAGTGAGACTCCATCTCAAAAAAATCCTCATATTGTACCATTACCATGAATTGAGCTCACCTTGCAATGCTAGACTTTTTGAAAAACTTTTAGAACCAACCCTCTTGACATAAAAGCTAAGCTGGGTCTATCTCACATTGAAGAAAGTGAAGTTCTACCATATTCTGAGCTAAAATTCATCATTATGCCCAGCTAATCACTCCACTAAAGTATCCTTAAATAAATAAAGGTATCTTAGATTGAATTCCCCAGAGAATAGATGCTCAGATTCTGAAATTGGCATACAGACAGTTTGTCGGAGTGTGTTTATAGGGACACTGCCTATGAGGAGTGAGGGGAGCTGGACTGGGCAGAAGGAAGCCTGGAACTGCCGTGAAGTTGCAATGTAGGCGTCAGCAGATGCCACAGGGAGATGAGAGCATGGGTGGCCCTTTGGTGATGTCCCAAATTGAAGCAAGGGGATTTTCCCAGGTAGAAAGCCCTTTTACTCTGCATCAAGCAGCCACTGGGTGTGGGTTGCACCTAGGAAAGGGCACAGCCTTGGGCAAGGCAGCTTCACTTTACCAAAGGACAAATCTCAGGAAGCAGTTCAGCTGTGAGCCACTGGCGGTCAACACTCTGGGCCCCAGGGGGAATGAGGACCTCCATTCCACACCACAGCATCCACTACAGGGGGACAGAAATGGACAAGAAATTTAACTTTTGTGAAAAACGTGTTCTCTTTTATTTAAAATGACACACATTTTATTGCTTAGCTGGGACTTAAACTAATAAAATACATGCTTGGCCTCAGCATTACATATACCAGAATTGCAAATAGTGAAGAAAAAAAAAATTTTTTTTCTATTGAATAAGGTTCTTCGTTAGGATTTCTGGTTCTGGAAGTATGCATTATAAATCATATGTGTGTGCAATTCCATATAATGTTTTATTTTTCCACACATGGACATTCCAGAGTGTTAACGCATTTTTCTCAATTATAAAAATGAATAACACATTTCCAACCATTTGGGCTCACATAAAATGTATTCACATAGGAACAAAGAGAACGCCTGCAAAGAACTGGTTATACATATTCCGTGTTAGTTTTTAGGTTTTGACAGTTTGCTACTGTCTAATAATTGAGATACAGTATCTTAAATATTTTTGCAGGGCCTTTTTAGTTCCATAGTAAGTCTCTCTTTTTAGTGGTTTATGAGACTCCACCCTCATTTTGCCTGTTAGCAACTACTTGCAAATGAAGCCAGAATTAAGTAGGAGATCAGTGGTAGCTGTCAAAGTTGGGAACTATCATAAGCTAATAATACCATCCCCCAACTGTTGTCATATGAGAAAAAAGCGTCTCAGAAATAATTAATGATAAAGTACAAAATGAATTAATGATAAAGTACGAAATGAATTTCATTCACCAGAATCCCAACATTACCTCTGATTTAGTGAAATTCGACTTTCATTTTACTTCTAAGAATGGGAGATCCCAGTAGGAGACAATAAATCCAAACCATCTTCATAGAGTGTGGCAGCTGAGGGAAAGAGGTTAAATGTTTCCACTCTTTCCACCTAGGTTCAATATACATCTCCCCAACACAGACCTCAGCATTCTGAAGTCCCAAGTTTTTCTTCATGCACTCATGGGATTTTCACAGTTCAAAATACCCCTGTTCCCTCTGGGACCAGAAGCTTGAGATACCAGACAGTTCTAGACAAGGGCTTCTAGTTTCACAGGTGCTGAAGGTTCAGACAAATATCTGAACCTCTCGGGTTCAGATGGAGTCAGGGTTTATCTAAATGGAATTAAATCTTCCATAGCTTTCCGGCGTTTAGTTCCCGTGCCTCTGCCTTGGAAAAGAGGGGGCCCTTTCAGGTTGATAGTGAAGTTAATTCAGATTATTCTTTCCCTTATTCAAAGAGAATTAACAGATGGGAGAAACCCTTTACCTGGTCTCAAAGCTTCCATGGTTCCAACAGCTTCTACCTGGGAAAATACCCAGCCATTCTTTTGGAGATCCCTGTGTCTGAGTGAAAGGAATTCTGAAGCTGCCCATAGACATCAATGGCAGCTTGATCAGTCTGCCCCGGCTATTACCATAATAATTACAAGGTCCCAGGCAGATAGCAGCTTTTCAAGTGGCAAAATGACTGGTAGAACAGTGTCCTGTAACTCACTCTTGGGCCAGGAATCCCATGTATGCTATATCAAGTAACCCGTCTAAATTTGCCATTTTACAGATTGTGCTCGCCCAGCCCATCCGATCACATGCCTTGTGCAACTGCACCACTTCTTTACAACACTTGCTGATAGTTAGTGCAAATTACGGTGATTTTATATATATATATATAAAGGTAGCTAATGAGCTGAAATGTAAAGTAATTGCTATTTTAAATGGACAGGATGAATCTGCTCTTTAATTTTTTCCTGAAAAAAAAAAAAAAACCTCTATTTTTTTTTTTTGTCAGAATTTCAGTGAGTGATTCACATTACTGTCAATTACACGCCCTTATTATGGATTACAGCCACTAGGCAGCTGTCCAGGAAAACACAAGTCTGAAAATGCTTCTGTTTTAAGAAAATTAAATTCATGGTTGCTCCTTCTGTGGGCATGTGCAGCAGGCAGGAAGCCTCTACTTTCTTGCCAAGGAAAGGGAGAAGGCCTTGCCTACTTTATCTGGATTAAATAGCCACTCTGACATCTTGAGATCTTGATACCAATGCCCAGATGCAGGGCTTGGTTTTGGTTTCTAGTTTTTTTTTTTTTTCTTTCAGTGTGTGTTACAAAACACAGACTGGTGTTATAAAACAGTATTTGTAGCTATGAGTCACGGCAGTGCCTGTGTGTTTCCAGAGAGGCCTCATGGAGGCTGAATGGAGAAACTCTTCACCTCCCTTTTCCCCAAAAGTCGGAGTTGACAGTTTGAGGCTCTTAGCTCTGTTTTCAAAGATGGCCTCGTTGCCGCCATATTCAGTTAGATTTCTTTTTAAGGTGCAGGTGAAGCTACAACTGAAAATGCTACCTATGCTATTAGGCTGCTCCACAGTCTGAGTTCCAGCTTTCATATGGGCAAAATAAAAGCTGCTATAGTCTGTCAGAAGTATTCTTCCTCGGAATGGTGTAAGATTTAGCAAAATATCTTTAAAGCATTCCATTAAGGTTGCCTGAATCATTTATGCATTTGAGAAAACTGTGAGAATTACTGGAGATTTTTCTAGTTCTGAACGTTTAACTACATTTGTATCTGATTCACAGAATAAGGCATTTCAAGTAATACAGCAATGAAGCTGACCTTCACTTTATCTGTGTTCCAAATACATTGTGTCTAAGCAATGTTAGCATCTAAAAGAAATATTTAAAAGACAAAGGATTGTGCATTGGGTGAAATCCCAGTTTCACCTCTTAGCTTGTTTAGATGACTATTCAGGCCAAAAACTGAAAGAAAAAGAAAAATTTTTAGATGATTGATGAAATTTGAATATGGATTGGTTTTTTATATGATAGTAAATAACTTTTTAATGTTTTCAGGTGTAATATTGTCATGGTAGTAGTTTTTAAAAAATCCTTGTCAGTTGAGATGAAGATTGAAGTAGTTATGGATGAAATGACAAGATATCTGAGATTTATTTTAAAATGCTCCAGAATATAACTACGTTGGGGAGGACTGGGAATAAATAAAGGCAGAGTGGTGAAATATTGTTTTAGCTGGGGGATGGGAACCTGGAGGTGAATTATGCTGTTCAATTTTTGTATGAACTCAAAAATGTTTGACTGAGTTCTTTTTTTCAACTCCTGTTGTCTGTGATTTATAAGATGATTATTTTTACATTTGGGCTTTGATCACTTTGAGTAATTAGTATTTAGTGAGAAGGACGTGACAAGGATGAGCATATCAGATTCAGGCAGTCGATAATGATGTCTTGAACTATATAAAGTGTACGCATTGCTCCGTAAACTATGCATTGATTGTTAGCATACAAGTAAGAAAAGTTCCCTTTTATAATAAGGTTGCCTGGCCTTCCTTTCAGGTAGCAAAAAGGCATTACTTGCTCTTGTTTTCACATTTTTTCCATGTTTTCATAGTCGTGAAGGCCTAGATTTGAGTGCTGGATGGACCAGCGGGGTAACTTCACTTCCCATGTTACCGATGAGGACATTTTCTCACGGCAGTGTAAGGTGTGTTGCTGAAAGTCAGTTCCACCTGCTTACAGAAGTGGAAGCAAAGCTGGGACCCCTCAAAACTAGTACCCTTTTCAACTCTATCATGCTTCCTCAATCTTGTCCTTTAAAATACTCATTAACAATCTACCCTCCGGGGATCAAAGCCGTTTTCTAAATCCAGACCAGTGACTGCGTGTCAGATGTTCGTTCCAGGTAGTGTGGCTCCAAATTATCTTTTCTTTTATTGAACACTGTTTCCAAGTTGTGTGATGAGTCCCAGAAGTGATCCGTTTTAATTCTGTTCTTGTTAATGCTCTGCAGCAGGTTTGTGGCATGTTCCTCCTCCTCGGGCTTACATAGACTTTCTGTCAGGGATGGGTCAATATACTCAAATGACAGTCTGGGTAGGAGGGAGGAAACACTTGGCCAGCTGATTCTGCAAGGACCATCAGCTACTTCTACAGTGCCTTTCGGAAAGGCACTCTAGAAACAGTGCCTTTTTTGTACTTGAAGCTGAAATTCCAAACATTGCAATTGAAATAGAAACATTTTTCTTCACATGGGAAAATGGGCCCTGTTTAGGCTTTGTGGCCAAAACTCTTTAAGCACAGACTTACCTGTAACGTGTTAACTTCTTTGCACTTAATAGCAGCTCACTGAGATAAAGCAGGTTGGGTCGGCATTTATAAAATAATTTTTACACTTTAAAAGAAGGTTTTTCAAGAGTTTTACAAATAGCAACCCTCTGATTTCTAAACATACAGTTGTGCAGATACATGTGAAAATAGAAATACATACGGAACGGCTTTGCCCTGTTGGTGTGGTCTGTGGGGAAACCAACCATGAAGTGTTTGGTCTTCTCCTCTGCCCACTGCACAGACCCTGGATTCTCTCGTCCATCAGATTCCTAAGAAATGCAGATTTTATTTATTCATCTTGGAATCCCCTTGATCTCACTGACCTCCTACTATAAGGAAAGCACGAAGGATAAGAAAGAAAAAATGGGCCAGGCATGGTGGTTCATGCCTGTAATCCCAGAACTTTCAGAGGCCAAGGTGGGCAGATCACCTGAGGTCAAGAGTTTGAAACCAGCCTGGCCAACATGATGAAACCCCATTTCTACAAAAACTAGCTGGGCATGATGATGTACATCTGTAATTCCAGCTACTTAGGAGGCTGAGGCAGGAGAATCACTTGAACCCAGGAGGCGAAGGTTGCAGTGATCGGAGATCAAACCATTGCACTCCAGCCTGGGTGACAGAGTGAGACTCCTTCTCCAAAAAAAAAAAAAGAAAAAAGAAAGAAAGAAAAAATATAATCTCCTCACACTTGCCACTTCACCCTTTTGCTTTTTTTGGAGGAGGCAGGGGTAGACAGAGAGAAAGGACATGAATGCACCCTCTAAATACTTTGGATAGAGATGCCAAGAAAAGAGACAACATAGGAAACCCCACCCCCCACTGGGGGTCCTCGAAGTCACCCTGGATGAAGTGTTGGCTAAGAAATATTTCAGAGCCTGAAAAGCGGTGGAGGAGGAACCGAGACAGCATCTCAGGCGCAGATGAAGGGACGTGCAGTGTAGAAACGTGGCTATTTATCTCTGTCCAAGGTATAGTTAACCCTTAGGATTTCATAAACTCATTTCATCTTTACCTTATTTTTCTTAAAGTATGGCTTGTAAAAGACATCTCCTTAGCTTACTTACAACCCAAGATAGTAATTCTGCAGAGGAGTCACCAATTGGACAGGTGAACACAGGGAAGTACTTTGTTTTTATTTCAGGCTCCCAAGGAGGAGATTTTAAAGGATCTGCATGCTGGCACGGCTTTTCAGGAATTGGCTCTGTTGTCTATACAGGGAAGTTCATTCCTTTTCTGGGCCCTCAAATGCAGCATAATCTGACTGGGGATTAACTCCTCTAGTCCTCCAGGGCAAAAGAATCCACTTACCTTGGTTTTGTTCATAGAAATATGGTTTGTCCCATTGTCCGGAGCTCTGTGGATTCCGCGTCGGCAGTTGTCATGGAGAGGGCCTGCTTCCCTAGGGGGGTATGGCAGAAGCAAAGCTACAGTTAGACCCACCAAGATGCAATATCCAAAATGAGAGGAGAGGGAGGGGGTGGGGAGGAGGAGAAGAAAGAGATGGAGAAGGAGGAAACGCATAGGTAGCTTTGGAGCTCACCCAGGGGCTTCTTTCACAAGCCAGCCTCCAACCTGGCAATCCGAAGACAAGGCCTTTTACTTTGTTCAAGAAACCCTGGAGATTTGTGGTTTCTAATATTCACGGTGCTGTGCGCCAACCCACATAGCCAGTTCTGCAAGCAACTACTGCTGCAGACACATGATCCATATTTCTCACAAATCCCACTATTCAATGGTCCTTGTATTCTTCTAATTATACCAAGAAGAGAGTCACTAGGGAGGAATAATCTCTCTTTACTATTACTTTGTAGTTGGGTCCCAAACCAAGGGCTTTCCTCTGTCACAGCTTGAGTGTGGTATTTTTATTTTAGAGCAAGCCACCGCTAATGGGGAGGAAAGAGACCTTGGCCTCCTGGAGTGGTGGTCAACAGATTTATCCTTTACTTTTTCCTGCCTTTCTAACTCAGTGCCTTATTTGATTTGGCTTGCCTGGACAGACGGGGAGATACCTGCCCAGCAGATTCCAACCAATGTGCATTGTGTGGTCTGGCTCTATGGCTTAGTTTTCCAAATCAGATACTGAAATAGTGTGTGTTGCGCCATCCTTAACCAAGTTATATTCCAAGTACTTGTTTTCGAGGAATCTTGCAAAATGGAGGAAGTTCACTATTTCACAAGTTTGATTGCTATTGTTTTTAAAAATGAAAAAAAGAATCTCAAGGGTCAGTGACTTGAAGATTCCTTTTTAATCCATACCTGTCTTGTAGAGCACACTGCTGTTTACTTTGTCTAGTGATTTTTTTATATACCTGTGTGTTATCTCCCCTGCTAGATTGTAAACGTCTTGAAGGCAAGATTGGCGTTTGTCTGTTTTTGTGTGCCTCCAAACCCGCTGTGCCATTATGAAACAAGGCAAACACATATGCATGTTACATTGGGGACTCACAAGGCCCTAGTTTCGAGCCTGCTGTTTTCTGGCTGTGTGATCTGAGGAAATGCCAGTGAGGCCTGGTTTCCTTATCTGCGAAGCGAGGAAGCAGGACTGCATGATCCCCCAAACTTCTCTCTTCCTAAATTCTGATTCTGAAGGCCAATCAGATATTGACTTAGGGTAACTAGAGTTATTCCAGTCTTTATCACTAATTTTTTTCCTGAACCTGTATCTCAAAAATAGATCATCTAAATTTCTCTAGTTTGGTGGAAAATATTAATTTTACCTCTATAATACATCTAAAGGCATCCAAAGTGAAAAGTACTGTACATCACTAATATAATCACTAAGTGTTAAATTACTTGGGAGAATTATTCTTTAATTAGCCAGCATGGCTTAATTTATTTTTCCTTAAATTAAAAGGCTTACAAATACTGAACAAGGGAGAGGGTCCCAGAAAAGGTGAGATACATTGCTATGGTCTGCAGTCCCTGTGGTCAGAATATGTGTGGCGTGTTGACAAATAACATGTGTCTGTGTCTGAGGTTGAAGGGTTCTTCCCTTTGCTCTTCTCCAGCAGATATGAGTAAAATCCCGTGAAAATAAACATCCAAGGAGACAGAGAAGGTAGAAGTAGGAGGAGACTGACGTCTACTGTAGGAAGCATTAGGAGAGGGGGGGTCATGCTTATATGCTAGCTCCGAATGTCATTCATCCTAGCATTTACTTCCTGAGTGCCTACTATATGCCAAACATTCCTCAAGGTGCTGGTACTTGCTAATTGTATTGTACGCTATTTGACACTGCCTCTCCTTCCTACTTGTCTCCCTGGAGTTTTGAGTCCCTGGAAACACTAAACAGGTACTCTGAAATCAATTGGCCTCTAAGCGCTGTTTATCGTGGCTATCGTCTCCTTCACTTGCTCCCGGGAAAGAGCTCACTAGGCCTGAAGGGCTAAACCACAACTGTGTAACCACTGGAACCTTACCATGGATATCTGGGTAACTGTATACCCTTCTGAGCCTTAAAGGAATGTTCCTTTAATCCTAAGAAAGAGAAAACTTTTTAAATCAGAAAAAGTTGCCTTGAATTTGGTACATTCCATTTTCATGACATCTTTCCCTTATGTTTTCAACTCATTCAATAAATATTGCTTTATGAGTCCGTGTCATATACCAAGCACAGTGCTAGACACAAGAGATGCAATAAATGGTCAACAAGTGTATTCGTTTCATATTGCTTTTATGACAAAGTACCACAAACTTGGGACTTAATGCAAAGCTATTCTCTTAAAGTTGCAGAGGTCAGAAGTACAGAACCAATTTTGGTTTTTGGTTTTTGTTTTTAAGACGGAGTCTCGCTCTGTCACCAGGCTAGAGTACAGTGGCATAATCTCGGCTCACTGCAACCTCTGCCTCCCGAGTTCAACCGATTCTCCTGCCTCAGCCTCCCGAGGAACTGGGATTACAGGCATGAACCACGACACCCAGCTAATTTTTGTATTTTTAGTAGACACAGGGTTTTACCCTGTTGGCCAGGACAGTCTCAATCTCTGGACCTCATGATCCACCCGCCTCGGCCTCCCAACGTGCTGTGATTAAAGGCGTGAGCCACCACGGCCCGGCCCACAATGCGTTTTATTGGGGTAACACCCGGCCAGTTCCTTCAGGAGGCTCTAGGGGAAAATCTGCTTCCCGACTTCCAGTTTTCGAGGCTCCCTGTATTCCTGGTATCATGGCCCCTTCCTCTGTCTCCAAAGCCAGCAACGTAGCATCGTCCAGTCTCCTCTGTCCCTCTGCTTCCATGGTCACATCACCGGCAGTGTTTCACCCTCTGTCCACTTCTTATAAGGACCCTGTGATTACATTGAGCGCACCCAGATAATCCAGAATAATCTTCCCATCTCCAGATCCTGAATTTAATCACAGCTGCAAAGTCCCTTTTGCCTAAAATAACATGTTTCTAGGTTCCAGGAATTAAGATGTGGACATGGGGGAGTTGGAATGGGGACACATTACTGAGTTGACTGCCCTGAGGTACACAGCATTTGAAATCTCAGAGAGCCTAGGCTCTGCTTGCGTAGCTGCATGGCAACAGAACAGTGGGGTGGGTTTCCGTGTGCTTGCTTGTCTGCTTTGTTTTTGACACTTTATTCCAGTCATGCAGTTTCAGTACAAATACATGTGTAAAGTGAAATACGGGGAAAAAAAATTTGTTAAATTCAAATTGTGCCAAGGTTAAAAATAAATCTGCCTTTTCTAAAAGTCTACCTTGAAAACAGTTCAGTGTACCGTGGAACATTTTAGGGTAAAAATCAAAACAGTTGCATTGACCCCTGTCTCGGGATGAGAAGATTGGAATCTTTATTTGCAAAGAGAAGAAATAAGACTCCTCTGACCTTAGCCGGTGAGAAACTTTGGTCAATAAGTCTTTATTCAGCAGCTCCTTTGACTAAAATGTCATGCTAAATCCCAACTATCCAAAGAGGCAGCCTTCACAGGAGAAGCAGAAAAGCTGCTTCGTCATGTGATGTGTTGGCTGCAAAGGTCAGGGTCTCCTGATAGAACCCATGCTCCTGTTGAGATTTTAATTGTCCCTAAAGCTGTTTGTAGTTTTGGACATTCAAACATGAAAACAAAAATGATACCCTGGAGTATCTGAAACACAAATCATAACATTAGGCAAATAGGACAGCCGACACGGAGGAGGAAGAATTTGGCCACTATTTGTAGAAAATATGATATCAGAGTAAAATAAAAAAAAAAAAAACGAGATAAGGTGACTGAAACAGGGCTTGAGAGGCAGCTACAGTCAGACTCTGAACTGAGAAAGCCTCTGAAAGTGGACAGTGCCGTGAAAAGTCCACATGCTTCAGAGGCATTACCATGGACTCAACTTCCATCACAACCACCTACGAGTAATGTGGCTGTGGGCACGTTATTTAATCTTTTTGAGCCTTATTCTGTAAAATGGAGACAATAATCACTGGCTGAATAAATACCAACAGGTTGGTATAAGCACGTACTTCCTCCGTGACTGGCCGATCAGCGTGCAATCCATCATAGCAATCACTTTTTGATGAGGGTGAGGACAGGAGCCCTAGGCTCAGCCCTCCCATCATTCCTTGTTGCAACGAGGCTGCTGCATCTTCTGGTAGTTTTCTTGGTATTCACTTTGGCCAAACAGAAGACACTAATTTGCACTTCTGATTTGCTTCATGACCTGAACATGTTCAAATACACACACACACACACACACACACACATGCACCTGTACACATTATGCTAAAGGAGGGCCTTATATCTATGGCTCATATGTGGCAGCCAATTTTCCCAGCAAACTCAAGCACTATAATAAGGGTTTGGGCTTTGCCCAATCAGTTGAGATTTGTCTGCAGGCTCATAGGTCATTCCCCCCGGCAAGCTAAAAAATTCACTTTCAAAGTGGTTCATAACCTGTAGAAACGAAAGCCCACAGCGTAACATCTCAGGTAAAAAATCCAGTGTCACTCAGATCAGGTTTACGGGCTGCAGTCTGGTGATTATGAAGTGAACTCTGTTTTTGCAAACCTGTGTGAGCATCAAAGTCTGTCATCACTTTTATTGGCAGGTGCCATGGGCTCAGACAGCAAGAGGGCAGGATGGGAAAGTGCCACTGAGCTAGTCAAACAGAAAACAATGGAGAGGAAGAGAGCAAGCAGCAGCATCGAGCATTTTGATTTTTCTAAAAATGGACCTATTTGTGCAGTGGGAACTAATTAAAACTTATGGCCATGTGGCTTGTGTTAAATGTTAAGTGTTTCAAAATGGTTAGATGTGTTCTGTGCACTTGATAGAAATGTGATTCTCTACCAACTAATTGAGGGAAGGGGGAAAACATGGAAGGGATTAGTTTTCTAGAAGGAAAATGAAAATGAAAAAATATGATGTCAATTTTGCTTTTCTTCCGCATAGGGGATTTGAGAAGATTTATCTTAGCTTTTCTGGAAGAACACATATGCAAATCATAGAACCATGGAATTTCAAGATTAGAAATCCTTTGCAGTGGCCAGTCTAAACTCCTGTCTATTCTCGGGATCTACCACCCTGCATCCGGCTTATGCGCAAAACCTGTCACAGAGAATATTCACTTCTTCATTTCTTTTCAAGGCAGCCCATTCTATTTTCGAGCCAGTCTGGCTTTTAGAAAGTTCTTCTGTCTACTAAGTAGGCAATCTGTCTTTTAACAGTCTCTACCCATTGGCCCTGCTTATGCCTTTCTTATGCTATTAATTATCTTTAATAATTTCACAGTTGGATAAACAAGCTAAGTTGGGTTAAGTAACTTGTGCATTATTTCATAGCTACTAAATAGCAGGGCGAGGATTTAAATCAAGGTCTGCCAGAACTCCGCATCTCTTGTTCTTTCCATATGTCACCCAACCTTTCACTCTAGAGGGAAAAAAAAGGCAGTCTGCTACTTAGCACAGAGGACACCTAACAAGAAGTAAAAGAGAGGTTGAGGTCAGAGGCGGGAAGGGAGAATTGGTAAGTGGAGTGATGGAAGAAGGTAAAAGGACACCCCTCTCTGATGCAGGGGTATGCTTTCTTAAGCCAGGTCCCTGTGGTTATCTCAGTGTAACTCACATCCAGCTATTGACAGCTTTCCACCTGGTGACATGCTTAACGGCCCATGAAATTCTAGCCCTCAGGGCTCAAGCCTGATATTTACGGTTCCCCACATAAACCTAAAGTGGATTGTAAATTTATCTCTCTCAGATTTAGGTGGCTAAAGTGGCTGTTCAAAACTCTGCAAGGGATAGTTGACTTTATGGACATGTTGTACTAACTTTTTAAAAGATTAGGGCTGGAGGAGGGTACAGAAAGCTGTTGCTGTGTGTGGGAATGTTCCCAGAAGCCCCCCAGAGTGGAAGCCTTTTCAAGTTGTTCAGGGTATTGATGTTATAGGGGAAAGGAGGTTGGGGAGAGGGACGTAGATAGACTTTGTACCTTAGAATAGTTGCATGTTTCGTGTAATCGAAATCTGTTATAATGAAAAAATCATGACGGTTTGCAAAGGAGCAATCCAGGGAAGTTGTTCAGCTTAGGCAGGAACTTTTTCGAAGCTCCAGAGTATGCCAAGTGGATATTGACATAGTTAAGTGTGTCTGTCATGGGACGTATCTAAACAGGAATACTCTATGTTGAAATTTGGGCAAACCTTACCTGGGACCTTCTCCAGAGGCAAGCAACATGTGGTACTTATATGAGATTTGACACATCTAGAAAGAGCGGCTTTTTCATCTCTTGCTTCTCGGAGGTGAACTTGCACCATATCCAGGGTGTGACTCAAATTTCACTGGCAAGTTCTGACATGTACGTTTAAGAGAAAACCTCCATATGTTTCCATGAAAGGATGGGGATGTCGTAACAACAACCAAAGTTTTAACATTTCCTCTGCTTCATATCTGCTCCCTAATCAAAACTCTTCAGTGTTCCACTCCAAAAGTTTCTGTCTCTTTCCACCACTGACAATATGGATTGTTAGCAGAATTTATTGTATAACTTTGGGCTTGTTCCTTAATCTCTAAGCCTCAATTTCCTAATTCATCAAATGGGCATTAAAAATACCAACCAAAACATGGTTATGAGGATAAGTGGCATGAACAATTGAAAAGTAAATAGATTTATAAAAGAAAAATATTGTTTGCAAGGGGTTGGCATAGTTCCTCCTTTATTCTGGAAGATAATTTGCTTGAAAATTCAACCATGTACTAAATCTTCCTCCCTAGGGACCAACAGAAAATTGCAAACTCCTGAGTGGAAACCGACATGAGGGCTCCACGAATTGGCGCTCTCTTCTCCTGGTTTCATCCCACAGGAAGAGATAGTGTCCCTATATGAATGTTTGCACCACGAGAAACCTTTCTCACCCTCGCCCAGTGGACTTTCTCTCCCCAGTTTTTGAGATATCCTCCACTCAAGGCCAAAGCAGTGGTTTGAAAGCATTTGGAAACCAGTGTAAACCAGCGTGCTTTCCCTCCCCCACTCTGGGGGTGGGATTTTCAGGCCAACTTTTCTGAAGCTACTTGTGAGTTAACCTGAAGTTGGAATGCCCTCCTGAGGTCGACGCATAAAAGCCAGCAGCGTAAATAGAAACCGAAGCTGAAATAACCATAAATGTTCTCGAACAACTTCAATAGAGAAAGCCTTGTTTGATCCTCTCTAAGCTTCCTGAAACCAAGCTGAATATTTGTTTGTTTTGTGGTAGCTCAACTTTTTTTTTTTTCAGGCCTTTTAGTGCATGGCTGTTGGTTTCTCTGTTTAAAAGGAAAATGCTTTTTCTCAGTAACGATGTTCGCATTCTGAAGTTGGTGATACCCACTTCTAAAGGCCATTTTATTGTAAAGATAAAGTTCTGCGAAGCCTTAGGATGAAAAGATAAAGGATGTGGTCAGTTACCATGACTCGTGCTTACCTCTCAAAGTGTGTCATTTGGTGCACATACCTCAAAACGTGTGAACAGAAGGTTTCTAGGTTTATTTTTACACACGGAGATTTGATTCCACAGCAGAGGGAGGGCGTCAAGGCAAGTGACTGTGCAAAAATGACAGAACTGCATTTTGAGCTTCCGGTTGCGGGAGATACAAAGGCCAAGTTAAGGTGAGTTTGTTACTCGATTGCTTTCTGAGGGATCTACTGGTAATTAGCATGAGACTGTTTATTAGTTTAATCTTCATGGAACTTCAGTGTTTACACAGCTCCATGGATGCTCAGTCCAAATGAAACACGCCCAAGAGCAGCACGGGGAGAAAACACCCCAGGGCAAAGCGAGGGGCCGCAGTCACGAGGGATCAGATCATCGGCAGAAGATAGCAGTAGAGGGGCCCTTCCTTTTGGCCTCCTTTCTGGCAGATGAGTTTCAACACCGTTAAACTATATATGATATTGGGCTGATTGGCAACTCCTAATACAGAATGTTCTGATGTTAGAAGAGCTAGGAAGTGGCTTGTCAGAGCTGACGTGCTTGGCAGAGTTTTCAGATACACATAGAGTGTTTTTTTCTATACCTTGCCTCCAAACTACCAATGTGCCTAGGTTTCTGTTTGTGGCAGAGCCCCTCAGTGTAGCCACTTGAAGCCAAGACAGCAATGGCTGGATCGCCTCCCTGCGGCCACGAACATAAGGTGAAAGTGCCAGGTGTCAGGAGCAAGAATCTTATATGCCATGGATTTTTTTTTTTTTTCCTGGAAGCAACTGGAAACCAACTTGGTGACACTTAAGTCCTTCACCTGCTACATGACTGCAGCCAGTGCGTGTGAGTCAGAGTGCTACCAAGAAGGGCCCTCTTCTGAACAGCCACAAAAACGCCAGGCTCTGGCTTGGAGTGGGAATGTTATACTACGTTCAGAGTCATGGCAACTTGAACTTGGCTTCTGAGATGACGAGGGCCCCACAGCCAAGTGCACGTGTGAGGAGAGTCTACTGCGGAGTGGGACATAGATTGAGAAACCTCTTTTGGAGCTGACAATCCATGTGAATTCCATTAACATGGGGATGGTTAAGTAGCAGTTTAAGTGTTGGAATGACCTGGCCCTGCTTTACCATTTTCTACAAACTCAACGTAAGGCACACTGGGAATTACTGAAAGCTTTCCTCCCCACCTTAAAAAGGGTGGATGGTGCTTAGAATTAAAAGGATGCTTCCAGGGTGTGTTTTGTTTCCATTGTCAAAACAGATAAAATTAACTGTGTTAGAAATGAGACCCCTGCATGAGGTATGTTAGTGATAAGTTCTCTTTGCAGAAAGGCTAGTCTTCAGAGGTTTGTTAAGATCAGATTTCATGACAGACATGTTTCAACATATTTGTACTTCTCTGAACACGCTACATTTGCCTTCGTGTGTTGTGATTAGCTGGTTTCAGTGTTTAATCCAGGGCATGTGGCATTTTTCTATAGTATTGCTTCTATGGAAAACTTTTTCCTAGGCTTAAGGGAGACCATTTATAATGCTTTGGTTAAAGTACGTCCAACATTTCTAAAAGCTGCAGTCTCCCAAGAAAATGATCTATGAGTACCTAAGGTTAAATTCTTCAAAATTATTTTTTTGTATTTTCTTAAAGTGATTTTTAAATGAAGTCGAGAAATGGTTCTAACAACGTATCCAATACTGATATAATTAGGATATCATCGTATTCTGCTAAAGCCAACCTTCTTTAATATGTTCATATATAAAGAGGCATGTGGTTTATTGTCTATTAGAGTTTTCATTTATCTGAACCTCCTTCAGGATCATATTTAGAAGGTACCTACGTGTTCACTTGCAAACAGATGAGACACCATCATGCTTTCTAAAGCGTGTTCCCTCCTGCCCTTCTCCTCCTCCCTCGGTCTGCCTCATATTACCTTAGCCAATCGAAGGCAGCCTTACAGCCTCCCCTTTGACCTGCGTTCTCCATCCTCCTTATAGAAGCCTTGGTGGCCCCACAGGTTTTCACAGCCACCTGGTCCGCCAGCCTGTAATAGCTGTGTCACTCTTCCTCCTCCTCACCTGATGCCTGTGGCTGACCCAGCTGCCCCTGAGGTGTGATCCCACAGATTCTGAAAACAGCTGCAACAGGCTGAGGGTGACTTCCTGGTCATGCCCATCCAGGGTACGGAGAAGGCCCTGTTTCAATAATGGGCATCCCCTGACATGTACTTTTCTTTCAACAGTAAACACCTCACATGATGTTTCTCCGTATCTCCTGAGTATAAGGCGCTGGGCTCTTCTCTCTTTCTGAAGAGTTTTGCTTCTTTAGTCCTAGTGCAGAGACAGCCTTTGTGATTAAAAGACCAAAAAAAAAAAATGTACTAGTAATAATAAGGTTTTCCAAGGCAGTCACTCCATCCCCTCTTCTGGTTTGTTTTTCTGTCTTTCCCTCACCTCTTCACTCTTGCCTTGGGACTAGTTGTCCTTTTGCTCAATTCATTCAGCAAACAATTAGCAACAAAGCTGCAGGCTCTGGCAGTGATCAGAACACTGGCTGAATCTGCCAAGGTCTTCCAAGCACTTAGAAGAAAGGCTGGGAACCACAAAGCCAGGCAGTTTTAGGGTGTCACCTTCGCAGGGCTTCATAAGTCTCTGTCTTTTCTGGCTCAGGGAACCACCCCATGGGGTCACTCACAAACTCGTATGCCTTCCCCCCATCCTTGTATCTGAGTGTGGCTTAAGAGTATAGGGACTAAGGAAAAAGCTTAAGGCATCACAGCATATCTGAGCATAAGGGAAAGACAGAGAAAGTCCTGTACAAGAAAACTGAGGTCTAGAGTTAGCAAGCCATACCCGGAAAGTTAGCAGCAAGGGCCACAGAATGTACTCAAACAGAAGCAAAGAATGACATGGCCCATTTCCCAGTCAATACCAAGTGAACCATTTTGGAGTGAGAATAGCTAGTTACATCTCTTGCTAGACTTCTCTTCAGGTCATAAACACGTCCTACCACAGGTTACTGAGCCCAAAAATAAATATGGGAAATTTGCGTGTATGCTGCACTTTGTATTTTCTGCCTCCTTCTCAATCTTTAATTAAGCTCTACAGCCACCCTGTGAAGCCGGTCATTATCACTGGGTGAGGAAATGGAGTCCCACAGGAGCTATGTGACTTGCCCAAGCATACGAGCCAGACAGGCTGGGCAGGGTGAGACTTTCCAGTTTCTGATGCCCACACCCCATGTGCAATCCAGCTTCGTCACCCTGGGTCTTGGCGCAGGGAGTAAATAAACAAACAAATGATCACATTGCTTTTACTTCTAGAGAGCAATGGGTTCTTATTCAAAATATGAACAAAGTGCAAAAAAAATGGCGACTAGTAACAGAACTATTGGGGGACAGTGGTACCACCGTTTGGGGGCTCGGAGGTCTGATCTTTCTGAAGCAGGGCGTTCACTTTTCAGTTTCCCTTTATTGCTCACATACCCTGGTTTTGTTCAGCAAAAGTGACATATGTCTCACTAGGCAATGGGAATTCAAAAGTGATACCGTGAGGTCCACTTTGTATGAAGGTTGGAAGCCATGTGATCCCATGTGGTACATGCTGTAATAGAGGGATATCTGGAGAAATACGGAAGTTCAGAAAAGGAAAATTATCCTCCCTGGGGGATCAGGGAAGGCTCCATAGATCAGGTGATGTTTCCATAGAATCTGAGAAGATGAGGAGGAGTTTGCGAGTTGGAAGCAAAGAAAAAGAGCATTTGTGCAGCTGTGGTAGAGGTTTGATAAAGTATGACTTCAGAGACTACCGCCACATTCAAATCATGTTCCCTATAACCTACAGTGTACAGCTATGAAACAATAAGCTCGACTCTCGACTCTGGTGACAAATAAGCTCTCCCTGTCCTTTGAGCGGTCTCTCAATGTACTTTCCCAATGCCAGAAGAAGGTCAAGACCTTACCAGGATTCCTGAGAATGCTTAGCTTTGACAGCGTACGGGGGAGGCCCTGAAGTTGTGTTTTCAGGCTCGCCTATGGTTCTGAATTTCTGCTTTTCACTGACTTGTTTCAGTTTATCCAGGTATCTTTTATAGAGAGAGGTGTGTATATGTGTCTGTGGCATATTATGTGTATATGCTATATATAGGTATGATAACATATAGACAAAATCAATCCCTTATTAAAAAAAAAACAACAACACCCTATTTCACTGAACATTTTACTGCAATGGGAAGAAGAGGATGGGTAGTAAATAATGGGTTCCCTTCACAGTCACACCAATGACTTCAAACTGATCTGCAGGGAAGCTGGTCGCCTTGGCTGATGCCTGTAATCCCAGCACTTTGCGAGGCCAAGGTGAATGGATCACTTGAGTCTAGGAGTTTGAGACCAGCCTGAGCAACACAGTGAAACCCTTCTCTACCAAAAAATACAAAAATTAGCCAGGCATGGTGGCACATGCCTGTGGTCCCAGCTATTCAGGAGGCTGAGGCAGGAGAATACATGAACCTAGGAGGCAGAGGTTACAGTGAGCCAACAGAGTGAGCTCTGTCTCAAAGAAAAGAAAACAGATCTGTCAAGACCTTGTTGTTAGACTCCTCTAGCAGCTGAACCACTGTAGATTTCTTTTCATCATAGCCATTCCGCATGCCCTTTCATCTCCCTCCTTTGTCCTTTTTTCCACTCTCACCTGTCTTCTCTCTCTCCCACCCTGAGATTCCTACTTCCCCCTCTCCTCCTTCCTTCTCTCCTTCCCCCTCCCTCATGCCACGATTCTCCTGGCCCGACAGTCGCTTGATTGCTGCCACTTCTATCCTCAAGGTCATAGCTTATCGTGGAATTTTAATAAACCAGGACAGTTCCTTCCCTAAGAGAGATTTTGGAATTACAGTGTTTTTAATTTCTACTTGTTTATCTGTGACACATTATAAATCAGCACATAACATACTTCTTGGCAATGGGGGAAGTCAATATTAATTGTTTTATAGATGAGTCAATTAAAAAAAAACCGTATAAAACCATGGATCTCTGAGATTCTAGGTTAACTTTTGAAAATTCAAAGTTCTCTGGGCCTAAGTTATTAGCAATAGCAGACTTACATTCCACACATGACAGGGTAGAAAGAACACTATTGATACAAATTAAATCATATTAGCCAACGTAGAATATGCAAAAAGATTTCTTCTTTAATTAATGAAATAGTACTTGAAGAAGGATTGCCTTTTTCTGTTGTTCTACTATTCTGTAATTCTGGCCTTGAATACTGAAAAAAAGAAGGCTTAGCCGCCTTCATATATAAGACAGGCCCAGTGACTGGCCCCTGCAAGGTGAGATCCTCCAGCCACTGAAGTCAGTCTGCCTAAATACTCCAAAGGTCATATGCCTTAGCCCAAGTGGCTACTTGGTCAGGCCTGCATAAAAGTCCAGGACGGAGGACACACACCACCCACAGAACACGGTCTGTCTCTTTGGGAGGAGAAAGAAGGAGGCCTGGAAATGTGAAGGGTACAACCATAATCTTCCATTTCTTTTGAAATGAGCCCAAATAGGTTGGCCTAAATGTAAAACAACTGTGAAAATTGGGGGATGAGTATGTGCGTTTACCAAGTCTCTGCATGTTTATATGTTAATACTTTCTCATTTAAAAAAATATTTCATGATTGTAAAAAACAAACAAACAAAAATCCCATGTCAAAGATGCCATTTGAAACCGAAGTTGCCCTTCTCATGAAGAGACATTTCAAAATATAATCCTCTTCCCAGAAGAGATGTATCTGGGGCCGTCAGCCCCCCGACACAGGAGATGACTTTCAATGAATGTTATTAGCATGGGGCAAATTTCAAGTTTCACAGGAAGTTCTTGTTGCTTGAGTTCTTTGAGCTCTTTGCCTCTTACCACCGTTACGTGTTTAAATCATTAAGGACCTGTGTCAAAGACTCACATTACCTGTCCACAGAAGCCTTCCCCGATTGTGTGAAAGTCTTAAAAGCTTGGTAAAATAGTCCTCTCCCTTCTCCCTCATGCTGTCTGTATAAGAAATGTTACAAAGAGCTTCAAGGAATTTTCTCAAATGAGTCCCCTCCTCAAGTCTTTTTCAAGGCAACATGGAAATAGTAGTGCAAAATCAATCTTTTTTTTTTTTTTTAAGTGCACTGGCTTCCTGTGCTATTCTAGTAAGTTCCCAGGAAGGTGAGAGAAATGCACAGACATTCCCAAAGTCACTTTGGTTACTAATAGGTCTCAGAGAAGCCCTCGTCAGGAGGTTCCGTCCAAGTTACCACACACTGTCCTGAACCCTCCTTCTCAGTTTTTTATTTATTTTTTCCCATTCTAGAACAGCCAGCAAATGATTTCACACCTTTTTGTTTAGCTGCTAAAAGCAACACAATAACTCCCCTCAGGGCTGCCTCTGTGGGTTCCAAAAATAAAATGGGCTCATTTTCATGCTAAGCATTCAAAGGCTCATAGGAATTCTAATGAAAGGCAAAGGAAGGAAAGAAGGAGAAAAGAGGGGTCAGGCTTGGGGGAGTCACCAAGGAGGTTCAGCTTCTGCCTGGAGTTGTAAGCCACCCCTGCTGGAAGGCATAGGTAGAAAATAACATAGTGGCTACAGATTAAAAGGAGATCTAATACAACTCTTAAACTCTCAGCCTTATCTTCTTATCTTCTATCCCCAAACCCAGAGTTATTCTTGGAACACAAACTATTGTTCACCAAGAAGAGTAGTAGCCTACCTCAGCCTTCCAGGGTAGAAATCTCTTGAATAGGAAATAGCCAGTGACTTGCTTCCAAGTCAGCATATAAAACCATGGATCTCTGAGATTCTAGGTTAACTTATGAAAATTCAAAGTTCTCTGGGCCTAAGTTATTAGCAATAGCAGACTTACCACATTCCACACATGACAGAGTAGAAAGAACACTATTGATACAAATCAAATAATATTAGCCAGCATAGAATATGCAAAAAGATTTCTTCTTTAATTTAACTTAATGTGTGTATATATGTTTGTATCTCTTTGTTTTGAAACCGAGTTTTGCTCTATCCCTCAGGCTTATCGCTGAGGCTCTATCGCTCAGTATAATGGTGTGATCTCGGTTCACTGCAACCTTCGCCTCCCGGATTCAAGCAATTCTTATGCCTCAGCCTCCCAAGTAGCTGGGATTGCAGGTGCACTTCACCAGGCCTGGCTAACTTTTGTGTTTTTAGTAGAGACGGGGTTTCACCATGTTACCCAGGCTGGTCTCAAACTCCTGGGCTCAAGCAATCCGCCCACCTCAACCTGCCAAATGGCTGCCACTGGGCCCAGCCTGTATTTATTTTTTAAAGACAGTGTCTCACTTTGTTGCCCAGGCTGGAGTACAATGGCGCAATTGTAGCTCACTGCAGCCTTGAACTCCTAGGCTTAAGCAATCCTATCCCCTCAGTACCTAGAGTAGCAAGGACTGCTGGCATGCCACTACCACACCTGGATAACTTTTAAATTTTTTTGTTGAGCTGGGGTTTTTCTTTGTTGCCCAGTGTTGGAAACGGGTTTATATTGCCGGGAAAAATCCAGACCGAGACAATAGATAACTCGGCAAGGCTAGTTTACTTCCTGCAGGAAGGGTGCAACTCACCACAGTCTTACCAGGAGGGCACACCTGAACAAAGAAGACAGGGACATTTATAACTTAACCTGACGCAATCGCCCTACTGCTGTGTCGCTTCTATTGGCTGGAACGAGACCTCACATTCTATGCTTGACCTGATTGGCTAAAAACTTGGAAATTTTCTAAAGAGGTAAAGGCAGAGGAGAACAAAGGAAGAGAAGTAATTTGAGGAATGCTTAGAGAAGCGATAACATTTCCAAATAAGGAAGGGGAATAAGCTGTGACCCAAGACTTGCCTGGGCTTGTCCACGCATGGCAGGGCAAATATCTAGGTTAAAGTGTAAGAACTAAAAACACGGGATGCACCTATTTCTTTATTATCACTAACAGGTACTTTAAGATTATTAGCAAAAGCTTTAAAGTAAATTAGGCTTTGAAGAAACTGTTATTTATTAACAGTGAACTAAGAGGAAAGCTTTGAAGAAGAACCTTTTATTTATTCTTATTTCCTAACATCCAGGCTGGTCTTGAATTCCTGGGCTCAAGTGATCCTCCTACCTCAGCCTCCCAAAGCACTGAGAATACAGGTGTGAGCCAGTATGACCAGCGGTGTGAAGAGATTTCACGGAGGGCTTGCCTGAAATCTGCATGTTACCCACCCACAGTAAGAGGAATCCTTGTAAGAAGGATATTGCTGACTAGTGGTTTACTTGCCTGAAATTTTAACATCCAGAAAAGGCAACTGTTCATTATATTTCCAAACAGGGCTTTACTTAGGTATGAGGCCAGACTGTTGGAATTGCCTTCCACTGACTGGACCAACTCTACCTTTCGGTAGCTTCTACTCATCAGTTCCAAATTTATCCCATGGAATGGCACCAAATCTGTCTTTTTGTGAGAAAGCTTCCAGTAATTGACAACTCTCAGGTCTCCACAGTCCCCTCCTTTTTAAGTCAGGTATTTCCATTTTCTTCTATTTTTTTTTTTCTCCTAATATGGTTTCTACTTCCTTCCCTGGGATGTGATCCACTTTACAGTGTCCCTCTGAAAGCACGGCCCCAGAAGTGGTCTCACGTGCACAGAGCACAGTGGAAAGAATGACTCTTTGCGCTAGAGGACATGCTATTCACACAGCCTGAGCTCACCTGAGCCACTGCTTTCAGCAGATGTGTTATGTTGTGGGGTCACTCTCCTTTTCAAGATCTGTGAAGAAAGGGCATGCTAAGCAAACTCTAAATAGGTTTGCTCAGAGAATCGCAATGCTACTTAAAGGTACAAAATTTTAAAATGGGTTAGAAGGATCCTTTTACATACAAATACTCAACATCCAAAATGTAAGTCATTATTTTTTTTTTATTAAAGCAGATACCCAAAGTGCTCTTTACTTGGTAAACTTAATATGAGTTCCTATATGTTGAGTATTTGAAAAATTTTTAACTGCATGTCTTTAAAATTATCCCAGGATGCAGCCTTTCTGACCAAGGAATCATAGAATCTTTAGAAATGGAAAGGATATAGAATTTTCAAATCTAGTCACCGACTTTCAGGATGATATTATGATCCCATTTTACATGTTTATTAAGAATCCGTTCATCACATGCTTCCCAAGGGTCTCCTAGGCAGCAGGCATTGTTCTAGGCTTATTCAGCAATGAAAAGTGTAGTCCCACGTCAGGCACGGTGGCTCATTCCTGTAATCCCAGCACTTTGGGAGGCCAAGGCAGATGCATCACTTGAGGCCAGAAGTTTGAGACTATCTTGGGCAATGTGGCGAGACCCCATCTCTACAAAAATACAAAAAAAAAATTGCTGGGCATGTTTGTATGCACCTGTAGTCCCAACTACTCTGGTGGATGGCTTGAGCCCAGGAGGTCAAGGCTACAGTGAGCTGAGATCACACCACTGCACTACAGCCTGGGCAACAGAGCAAGACCCTGTCTCAAAAGAAATTAAAAGAAAAGCATAGTCCTTTTTTTTTTCATGGAGCTCACATTCTTAGGGGGGGAAACCGAAAATAAACAGATAAGCAGTATTTAAGATAGTTTCACACAGTGACAAGTGCTATGAAGAAAATTAATTAGGGCCGTGATAGACAGTGACTAGGTCAAGGACGACAACTTCTGGGAGGAAACCTTTGACCTAGGAGAAGGTTTCAGCCACAGGAGAATTTAGAAGAAACATCTTCCAAGCCATGGAAACAGCAAATGAAAAAGCCCTGCGGGAGAAATAAACCTGGAGTGTTCCGGGAACTGAAAAGGTCCAGTACAGCTGGAAAAAAAAATTCACAGAAGAAAAGAGCGGTAGCAAGTGGAGTCTAAAAGGAAGGCGGCAGGCAGGGGCTTGATCACTTGGGCCTTTGAAGGCTGTGGTGCGGACCTTGCATTTTACTCTAAGTTCACCCACGGGAGGGTTTTAGGAAGGGTAGGGGCATGATGTGATTTACATTTTTTAAATGCCCTCTCTGCCTACTGGACAGAGATGGATTGCACAGGGTTTAAAAACAGAAGGAGGGAAACTAGTTAGGAAGGCATTGCAGTGGCCTGCGCATTGGACTGACATGGCAGCAGTGACAGTCGAGAGAAGTGGATCAATTCTGAATGTATTTCAGAGGTTGAATTAATAGGACTTGCTAAGGAAGATGCAACTGACGTCCAGGGAGCTTAAATGATTTGCCTAAAAGGGGAGAAGGGGAAGGGTGCCAATGAAAGCTGAGCACTTAGTAGTGCCATGTACTTTACTCATAACATGAACCCTAATGATGGTGTGAGGGGAATATGATTTTACTCACATCTCATATATGAGGACTCGGGCTCAGCCAAGTAAAGTAATTAACTCCTAAGCTGGGATGCCAACCCATACCTCTTTGGCTCCATATTTCAAAGTCTCCCTCCACTATACAACAATGTTTTTTCCAAAGCAGTGGTAGAGGAGGAACTCTGAGCACAGACTCCTGGTGTAGGGCTCCTTCTACTCTTTCCTTGCAAATATTGATGCTTTATGAGATTGTAAGCAAATACCATCATCAACTGCACATCTTTCCATGTCATTATGTTTAACCAAAACAAAGACACCTTTCTCTCATTACTCTTCAACCACCTTCCCTGGTTCCTCACAACCCATGAGTCAGGGTCGGCTCAGCTCTATGCACTTTAACGATCAGAAACAGGAGCCCACCTCCCTTCCTGAGGTGCGGTAGCTGGAAATTGCTTGCGCAACGCGACGACAACTTTTCTATATTTAGCAGAAAAAGTGGTGGCAAGGATCTGTCCACCTCAATTTTTTTTTACAGTTTCAATGTTCGAAATCTCTCAGACAATCTCCTGAAAGGCACATTGGCCTTGACAGTATGTGAGCGGACGGAAATTTCCCCCATCTCACAGGGCTGTCCACTGGAGGCCGGGATGTGCAGCTCCACTGTAGAGCAGAGACTTGACGTGCTGAATCCGCTTCCCACACCTTGCTCTAATCCCACTAACCGGGGTGATGCTGGTCCTGTGGAAGCTTCGATGGGTTTTAAGTGTTATTCTAAGAAGGCAAAGTAAGCATGAAAGATTTAACGGGGAAATGGACTATTGCTTAATTGTTTATGCCTTTAATTGACATGTACGGCACTTGGGTTTTATTTCTTTTCAATGTGGCGTGCGAAAGAAATACAAATGCCTGCTTATAGCTTAAAGAACGAAGATAAACTCGCCTGGTTGAAACAGGGGAGGGGGGTGGTGAAAAAATTGCAGCAGGTATTCTCAAGTGCTTACTATGACAAAATCATTGCCACAGAGACTGCCTATCACTTAGACTTAAAGTGACTAATTCGAGAAGGAGGCACGGTTTGGCTGTTCTCAAGCCAGACTAATGCAGATATAGTATATTACCCGTGACTCTGACCCTCATCCCCATTGGTCAGCCAGAGAGAATTATCTACTAATGAAAAGCATAACACTTAAGAAGAGCTAAGAAAAGGGGAAAGTAGAGACCATTAAAGTAAAATGGGAATCTTTAAGACAGCAAAATAGTGCCAACTGTATCACAAAAAAGGAAGGTACAGGGAAAAAAAAATTATTTCCACTGAAAACTTGCTTATAGCCCTCTGCTTTTTAACATGCACGATGTATCAGTCATTGGTCGTCAAGGGGAAAAAGGCCACTGCAAAAGAATTCCTATTAGCTTTAGAAATAGCAGTTTTAAGAAGTAGTTTTTCATAACTTCATCCAGTCTCCAACCTCATTTTGGGTTAAATCTTATTCGGAAGAAAAGCACTTGGTTTAGAAATGTCCTATCTCATTTTCAGAAAATCTCTTCTAATGAGATGAGTTTTAGTGTTGCTGTGTCTACTAAGGTAAGAAGTGAAGAAATAAAAAATCCACTTTTTGTAACTTTGTACTTCTTGAGACTAATGTTTCCAGTACTGGGTTCTTGATGTTAATTAACAGGCCATGATTAAGAAAAAAAAGGGTTTTATACAATTTGACAAAAAGTGAAAATACAGTTGAATAAGAACAAGAAAGAAGTCACGTATAACTCCATCACCCTAAGCTATGCACTGTTAACAAGCCTTAAAAAGAAAACAAAATTATTTGGCACACACCTTGTGGAACCCAACTGGACTGTCATAATTCAGGCCTTCTCCCATTTTTTATTTTCTGACAGTTTCTGGCAATTTTCTACAGATAGGTGAGTTGATATCTTTACTTGTGCCCTAGAAGCCTGAGGAGAGAGGATTTTTTTTAACATTAAATGTCTCAATCTCCTCACTGGAAATTTTCTTTTCTTAAGATGAACCAAAAGGTCCCTAATTCTTCTTTATATTACTGTTTCTACAAATGTCAAGAAAGTCCTTTCTGATTTTCTGTGTCATACCACGAACCCCACCCTTTATAGATACCAGAGCTAACACTGCATCGTTTTCACCTAAGACCTAAAACTTTAAAGGCAAAGATTCTCTTTCTCTAATAATTTTCGACAGCCTTCTGGTATGTCATCTTGGCTACCTTTTAAGTTGAAAGAAATGAGTATAAGAATAGCTAAAAGAACTTTGAAAAAAAAAAAAAAAAGAAAGAAAAGGACTAGGGGTGGAGAAACTACTGATAAATGAATAGGCAAAGAGATCCGTAAAGTGCTGGAAGAAAACCCTAAAACATAATCTTGCATGTGTAAAAAGAGTCTCGCATCTGTGTAAAGAGAATACATATATAAGCTTTGGGGAAAAAGTAGTCAACAAATCGTGCATGAAGATTTTTAGCTTGGCATAGCAAAATAATTTTTTTCATGCCATGTAACAAATTAAGTCCCAGATAAATTAAAGAAACATTTTTGAAAAATTAAATAAGGAGAACATATTTCTGCATATTTATCTAGATATGGGAGATTTTTTTATACAGTAATGGAAGAAATTAGAGAATACATATGTCAGTACATTGAAATATAGAGAAAAATAAAATTTCTGTATGTCAAAAAGATCATAAACAATCAGCAAAAAGGCCCAAAAGCAAACTGATAAGATGTATTTTTTCAAAAATTAAGGTACAAAGTTAATAACCTTAATATGTAATGTGTTTAACTAATTAGTCTGTAAACAATTTCCAGCCTCACCAGCAAATACACAGTATCAGAGGGCTAACAAAATAGCATGATTTTAAATGACATTAATTAATTCAGTTTCAGAAAGACATTAATATAATGTTAATATAAATTGATTCAGGTTTCTTGGTGATAGGGACTAAAGTCTTGAAAAATGATGATCCTCTTTGATTTGGTAATTCTACTTCCAGTCAATTATTCTAAGGAAATAATTTTAAAAGTAAAGATTTATGAACACAAAAGCCATGTTTATTTCATACTAGTTATAATGGCTAAAATTCTAAACACTCTGAATATCCTTTATTAGGAAAATTATTAACAAATTATAGTCATGTGATGGCAAACTGTGCTGCCATTAACATAATATTTAAAGAATAAATATATCAGAAAATATTTTTGATTGAACATAATTAGTCTGTGAAATTCTGTGCACAGAATGACTTTAGTTGTAAAGATTTTTTAAAATCATAGGAAAAAAATAGAAACAATACTGGCAAGAACCGTCCCTGGATGTTCGTGGTGGTTGCATTTGGCTAATAAGATGATATGATGTGGTGCTATTTTGCATGCTTCTTTTAACTTCTTTCTAAATTTCAGATTTTCTACCATGTATATATGTATTATTTTTAGAACCTTTTAAAAAGTAAGAAAAATCAAACTACAAAAATAAAAAAGAGCCAACAGTAGGCATCCTTTTCCTTCAGAAATCTACGTCTTGTACTGGTTAGTAGGGATAATCAGATACTTCTAAGCCAAGAGAAGTACTGCCCCCTACTTTTAGTCAGTTTACTCCAGAGGGCAGATTGCTAGATGATTTTGGGGGGCAGGGGTTCGCTATCAAAAGTAATTTGAAAAACCTCAATTACTTTTGCATGAACCTAATACTTTCTCTTCTTCCCCTTTCTCAAGTTTTCATTTCCTCTTCTCTTTTATTCCTTCCTCCCGCATTTGACCCAAGTAAAAGCCAGAGGAATATAAGCATCGCATCCCCACCTCTTTCTAAGAGTAGAAAGATGGGGTTGTTTTCACCTGCCTTCCAAGCCTAAGTGGACAGACAGAAGATGAAGAACATGGGTTTCTTGTTCAGGAAAGGGAAAAAGTGGTTTCTGTGGGACATGGGTGAGCTTCTGTAGCTCTCATTCTTGTAGAACCAATGTTTCTAGATATGCACAGAACATTCTTCCTCACAGAGTTCATTTGAGAATCAGACAGAAAGACTGTTTAACCTGAAGAGAGCCTTTGGCGTTTTAAAATGGTAAGTCTTACAGACTCCCTAACCACTACCACTGCCGCCACCACAACCAGAGAGAGAGCCGGATCTGAAAATACAGGAACTGAAAATTCAGTCAGTCAAATTTGGAGTTGATTTGGGCAGAGGATAGAAGATGAACAGGCTGAGGATATTTCTCCAGCCAAGACCAGAGTGCAGCACTTTTTTTAGTTGAAATTAAAAACAAAATGCAGAGTGTACTTTGTCCAACTCATTTACCCTAACGATCTTAAGCACGCTTCTGTTTCTAAGGAAATGGAGGGCCCCAAGTCTCTGATTCATTTCCAGAATGCCACATAGCATCCTTGGATGAAAGCTCCTCTATCCAAGACGACTTTGGAAACGCCTTTTAAAGTGTTCTTTCCCGTTAAATCTTGGAGTTCTATTTTGATTGCAGAAACTATATTTTAATCAATGGAGGCAAATGCAATTAAAATGTGAGTACATAGAATTTGAATATGTCTGGCAAGAAACACCTTAATAAAGATGACAACTTGACAGCCTTCTACAATTTAGCACATAATTAATTGTGGCTATTTTATAAATATCTAGAACCCAGGAACCAGGAAACTCTAGCTTTTAAAATCAAATTACCTTTGGATCCAGTGCTCCCCCCACCAAAAAAAAAAAAAAAATCTAATTTATTCCAAAATACAGAATTCAGCAATATGCTACCATCACCCTAAGGTTTAACATTCTTTCTACCAAGAATAAGTTAAAACAGCACATTATCCTCAAATTTGGAGGTTAAGAAGAGAAATATATGGGAAGATATAACCTAACAGCTATCCTGAAATTGCAATTTGAGGGCCACCGTCATTTGCATTCTGCTTGCCCTGAGGCAGCAGGCACATCCATGTGCAGAGTCATGGTGGCGGAAGCCTGGCCTGGGTGACAGAAGCCATTAAAGGGAAGCAGAGGGCCAGGCCACGCTCTGTGGGTTTCATTAGCTTATTCCTTGTGTAGGAGGCAAAAGGTATCTGCAGGGCTCTGGGCTTGCTAACCAAACTGTTAATCGCTTAGAAACAGCAAGAAGTTCTCTAGTGAGATGTTGATCACATACCTGGAACAAGAGTTGACGTTCTGTGAAACATCATTCTGGAACGAAAGCCAAAATCTCTCTGCTATTCAGTTGAGCCTGAAAAAATAATCGCGTCAGAATTAATAAAGCAAAAGACAAAGAGAGAGAAATGAAAACAAGCTGGTATTCAATAGGGCTGGGCGGGGAATTACCTGATCTTCAGTAATTACAGAAGAGTTGGGGTTTTGAGAGGGTCAAAAGTGGTAGCACTGCTTCTCTCAGAAATACAAATGTCTGGTAACCCAAGTGGCATTGAATGTCTCAGGCCATCGAGAGAGGCTGGACAAAGGACTGTGGGGAGGTGCAAGTACGAGGTGACTTTAAAGGACATCCCAAAAGTCCAGGTTGAAGTGATTTTTCATGAGAATGTGCATGCTTTGTATCTTTGTTTTTTACCTATTATAAAAGAAGCTGGGCGCGGTGGCTCACACCTGTAATCCCAGCACCTTGGGAAGCCGAGGCTGGCAAATCACGAGGTCAGGAGTTTGAGACCAGCCTGGCCAACACGGTGAAACCCTGTCTCTACTAAAAATAAAAAAATCAGCTAGGCATAGTGGTGGGCACCTGTAATTCCGGCTACTCCGGAGGCTGAGGCAGGAGAATTGCTTGAACCCAGGAGGTGGAGGTTGCAGTGGGCCGAGATCGAGCCATTGCACTCCAGCCCGGACAGCAAAGTGAGACTCCGTCTCGAAAAAACCAAAACAAATCAAAACAAAAAAACCTGATTGCAATTATTTTAAAACTCCATAATTACAGGAAAACATAGTGTAAAAAAAGACCCCATCCATTTCCCTAACCCAGAGATTATCACCTGTGAAAGCTGGATGTATTCTTCATATTTCTAAAGAATAGACTAACATATATTTTAGCGTGTATGTGTATATTTAATTCTTTGTTTCAACAAGCCCTTGACATTGCAAAGGATACTCAGTTTACAACTTCACAGCCATGTGAAGAAGAAAAGAATATTTAGGGATCATTGATACATAATACCTTGCATCTCTCTGCAGTATATGAAATTGAGTTTCAGTCCTATTTGAAGAAGAATTTCCCTGGTAAAAACACCTTTATATCCATTCCTCAGGTTGGAGGAAGATAAACTATGTATGAGATTTGGGCTGGGCAATTGATTTTAATCATGGTTCCTCTTAATTACTCAGCAGTTTCAGGCAAATCATCCACTTTGACACTAAAGTTTTCCCCTGTGTACAGTGGGAAGAGGGATAGGAAATCTGAACTTGGGGACTTGGTCTCTGAGCACTGCTACCAACTACACCTGCCTTTTGGCAAATACCCAACTCTTCTCAGCTGGGGTCACACATTCTTCCAGCTCACAGGAGCCAGGAGGCTTAATTACCTGTATTTTCAAAGACCTCTGAACTCTCTTAGGAAGGAGGCTATTTAAGTTCAGTGTCACATTATCCAGTTACTGAAGCATTCATTTGATAGAGATACAGAGGAAAAGTTCAGAGATTGAGCTGTGCTCCAAAGGAAGTTTAGAAAAATGTTTTCTATATAAGTTAAAGAAATGCTTTGTGGTTTGAGAAAAATCACACTATCCTTGCACACAAATAATATACATCTAAGAAATAAAATGCTTAAATTAAATATTAATTTAAGATCATCAACATTCAAACTGGCACGTGTTCACCTTCTCTTTCCTTTACTAGAAGGTGCTCTATGGTTATCTGCTACCAACACACAGCTGTGTAAACTACAGCATTGCTGCTGTCATTTTACAGGTGCTGCTGTGGCACAACCTGGTCTGCATTGTCTCAGATCTCAGAGCCAGCACCAGATTATGATGAAGTTTCCACAAAAATGAGGGCAACCCGTTGTAAAGCTGCCAACTTTATTTAAGAAGTAAGGAAGACTGTGTCCTTCCTACTTTTGGGATATTGAAATGTTGCTTTCTTTTATGAATTAATGGTAATTGACGATGGTAGCTGTGGGGTTTTTTAAGCACCCTTTTTTGATCAGATTTATACTTGGCAACAGTATATTGATCTTCTCACAGTTTCCCAATTTCCTCTTCTTTTCTTTTTGGATTTTACTGGCCTGCAAAATCCAGTCTCTGGAAAACATCAGTTTATGGCTAATTCTGTCCATATGGTAATAGAGAGAATGCAGATAATCACCACTTTTAGCTCAAAGTAGCAAATCCCTCCCCTCCCAAAACTTGTGCCTCAGCTAATGATAAGTAGGACACCCGATGTGTGTGAGTTGTATTTCTCCCTCTACCCTCTAATAGGATTCCTAAAATTAAACCGCAGAAGGTCAGAAAAGAATGAAGCAAGGGGAACAATAATATTAATAAATAAACCAGCTGGTTAATGGACCCAGTGTTGATGAACAATGAATAAAAGTACGTCCTATCATTATTTGGAATATACTAGAAAATTCTTCATTGTGCATTTGAAATTCAGATTTAACTGGGAACTCTGGATTTTCTCTGGCCAACTTACTCAAGTCTATTCGACCCTTTAGAAAATACATAGGTAGGCCAGGTGCAGTGGCTTACACCTGTGATCCCAGCACTTTGGGAGGCTGAGGTGGGCAAATCACAAGGTCAGGAGTTCGAGACCAGTCTGACCAACATAGTGAAACCCCGTGTCTACTAAAAATACAAAAAGAATTAGCCAGGCGTGGGGGCAGGCACCTATAATTCCAGCTACTTGGGAGGCTGAGGCAGGAGAATCACTTGAAACCAGAAGGCAGAGGTTGCAGTGAGTTGAGATCGCACCATTGCACTCCAGCCTGGGCAAAAGAGCCAAACTCCGTCTCAAAAAAGAAAAAGAAAAGAAAAGAAAATACGTATATAGAGAAACATGAATTTAAGTAGCTACTACACATAAATGGTTATTAATAAAATACTCTTTTGGTTCTCTTTGGGCTGTGTAGTTTTCTTGCCTGCATGTGAAATATTTAGATTAGGTTCTTATAAAATCACAACCACCTTGTATTAAATCCACAGAAGAGTAAAGCAAGTTAACTTGCCCCTGGTTGGCTTGCCCTGTGAAGGAGTTGATAGCCAGTGTTTACAAGCGGGCCCTGCCAAGTTACCCCAGCAGCCCACCTGTGAGCTGGCTTTTCAGTTGCTGTGGAGTAATTCCCTCCAACCCACACTGAAGCTTCAGCATCTGAAAGTTTGTGAGTGGGAAGTGAGGAATGCCAGGATCCTGTGAGGTTGCCCTTAGCCGTATTGGGCATTCGGCCAGCCCACATATTCTTTGTTTCTTGTTTTTCCCCCTCTGATGTTAAAACTAATACAAAGTTTAAAGCGCTACATTTTTTTTCCAGTATTCTACCTGGCGAATGTAGAGTCCTCCACCTCAGCTCAAAACAAAAGTAATAATAAAACTGTCAAGTAGTGCCAGTAACCTCTCTGGTAATATTTGCAGGGAAATTACTTTCCATCTACAATGTTCACACCTATTTTCTGTTAGGGAAATGAATTGATATGAGCTGGAGATTGGCAGGGAAGTAAAGTCTGGGTCAGATACCTGATGTGTATTTCATTAAAATGCCTAGGAATGTGGGTGGTGTTTTTTCTTTTCCTTGACCACCTCAAGGTTGTTATAGAGGTTATATGAGGGAAAAATGCCAACAGTGCGTATACATTCAAACACATGGAAGCAAAAATCAAAATGGCAGTCAGAGGCAGTTTTAGTGGTCAGTCACATATCTCCAGATGGGCTGCTTAGGATTGGGAAAAGAAAGCTGGGTTAGAAAGTCGTGTCCTGGCTCAAATGCTATCTACCCGTGTGACTTCGAGTGGGTTGTGTTGTCCTCTGCACACCAGTTTCCTCCTTTGCCAATGAATGGGTTGGACAGGCTGATACCTGGGCTCTCTCTTAGCCCTAAATCTCTAAGGAGGTCCAGAGGAGAAAAGGAATTGCTGAGCTGTACACGAGACTCACCCACTTCCTGCTGCTGGAACTTCAAAGGCTATAGATTTGAAATAACAAAGACACACTCCTCAATTTCTTGTTCTGACCTTCACAAACACAAGTGTAGTCATTCTTTCTGCCTTCCACTGCCCACCCCTACCTTGTCAGAAGACAGTTGGTTGGACCATGTGCTTGGTTCTCCCGGGAGCCTGGTGAGCTCTGTTGCCGATGGTCCCCCTGGACTCTGTACCCACAGGTCATTGTTATCTCTCTTTTTCAAAGCTGTTACTTAGGTTGGATAAAAAATAGCAGAGTTCAGCCATCGTGATTATTTATATGGTCATACAGTAGAGATAAGACACACCACTCTTTTTGTTACTAAATCATACTCTGGAGTCTCAGAGTTTCTTTGCCATACATTTTCCAAGCCTTTTCCCACTGAGCTAGTTCTAGACAGAATCTATATAAAACACTGCCCTTTTGGTCAGGAGTTCACCATGAACTTGGATGGGAAAATATATACTTTCCAAATCAGGGAATGTATATCCTGATTCTGTCCTTTGCATCAGTGTAGAACGCATGGTGGAAAAGATCAGAGATTTCTGTGGGGTTCTTTCCATTCCGAGCCCTCGAGCTCACTATTTCATCTTTCTAGGTTTCCTCTTGTGATGGTTGTCCTTTACTATAGCCCAAGAGCCAAATCACAGGTCTTCCATTTTATCTTTGTTATTCAGAAGTAGTCATCAGAGTTCCCTTTTTCTTCTTGGGCTTGTGATAACACTATGGAAGTTAGGCTAGGATCCACCCTTGCCTTCCAGCAGCTTTTGTGTTACTTTCATTCATGGAATACATTCTCAGTGCTGCTTTATGCAGACACTCCTATAGGCCTTGCCCCCCCCCCTTGACCCCAGTTATTTCTGATGCCCCCCATCTTTGACCTGTGAATGCTGGCTGGCCTTCTCAAGATGGAAAATCACTGGGTGACCCATACCTCTGTGCAGCCCACACCTAGTACATTGCTGGCCTTTGCCCAACTTATGCCACCCCATTTGGGATGACCTGACACCATTGTGATCAGTCTGATGACCTGGCAGCATCCCATCTGCCTACCCAGTTCACTCTTGCTCCATTTCAGTGCCTCTTACAGCAGCTGCGCACGTGTCTTCTTGTCACTGTCGCACGCCTTCTTAGTCTCGGCCAGTATCAGCCCATTGATTGATTCAGCAAGACAATTTGAGAACCACTATGTGCTCTGCTAGAGTGAATACAAAAATACAGTCCTTGCCCTCAGGGAGCTTAAGACTCTAACGAGAAAGATGGACAATAAAGAATAAACGGTCAATCGCTATAAACGTTGACAAAGCCATCAAGAAAACAGTCGGGGTGCTGTGAGACAGAGAGGCAGGTGGAGCCTATTTTAGAGAGTGTAGGTCTGCAGAGGTCACATTTAAGCTGAAGCCTCAAGAATGAGAAGCCCACCAGACAGAAGAAGAGAGGGGTAGAAATACCTTTGGACTTCAAGCTCAGCATGTGAGCCGACCCTAAGTCAGGGAAAAGCTCCGTGTGCTTGAGAACTGAAAAGGGCCTCTCTAAACTCATCCCCTTCCCAGACACCTCTTTCACACAGATGCTGACTTCACCTGCTCATCCTGATTAACTCATCTGCAGAGCTGCCTTAGGTCATTCTCTGGATTCTCCTTACTTGACACTTGGGTGCATACTGTCTTTTATTATTCAGCTGTGTGGAGGATCTTTACTGGACTTGAGTTCCTTTCTTCACCTCTCCAAGGGCATCAGTCAGGCTTCTATTTATATAGAAGATGCTGAAGACATACTTGAATTCTATTCAGTTCAGTAAACATTAATTAAATGTCTGGTCTGTGCTAGGTGGTACATGCTGGGTATTTAATTCAGTGCTGATGTTTAAAAATAACCAAGCCTGGGCAAGATGGCAAGATCCTGTCTCTATTAAAAATGTAAAAGTTAGCTGGGTGCAGTAACACATACGTTTGGTCCTAGCTACTTGCGAGGCTGAGGCAGGAGGATCCCTTGAGCCCAGGCGTTTGAGGGAGCATTGATTTACAATGACATCACAGCACTGTAGCCTGGGTGACAAAGCAAGACCCTACTCCAAAAGAATAAATAAATTAAAAAACCCCAGTCTAACCATGAGAAAAACATCACACAAATCCATGAAGGGATCTTCTACAACACAGCTGATCAGTACTCCTCAAAACTGGCAAGGTCATCAAAAACAAGGAAAGTTCGAGAAACTGTCACAGACCAGAGGAGGCAAAGGAAACCTGACAGCTAAACATAATGTGAGATCAGATGGGATCCTGTATTAGGAAAAGGGCACCGGGTAAAAACTAGTGAAATTTAGTAAACAGTCGCATACCAATGTTGATTCCTTAGTTGTAACAAACATACCACAGTAAAGCAATATGCTAACCAGACAATAAAGTCTACAGGAACTGTCGTACTATTTTTGCAACTTTCTGTAACTCTAAAACTATCCTAAAATCGTCTATTTAAATTAAACAATAAATAAGTAGATAATTAAGACATATTCCCTGCCCTCCAAAAGCTTATACTCCGGGAGAGAAAACACTCAATAAATGTTTGCAACTCAGTATGATAAGGGCAACAATACAAACGTATGCCAAGTACAAAAGAGGTCCGTATGAAGGCATGATTGTCTCCAATTTAGAGAAGAAATCACTAAGGAGGGCAATGCCTGCAGCTGGGTTTTGAAGGATTAATAGGAGTTTGAAGAATGTGAAAGACAAGCTTGGAAAAGGTTAATTAGAGCCTAGGAAATGGCATTTAACGAAGTATGGAATTTTTTTCAGGCCATTTGGTATTGAAAGAAGGCAAGAAAGAAAAGAAAAGAGATGAGCCCAGCTTTGGAATTTAGTGATCAATTGTGGGAGAATAGTTAGTAACTTCATTCTTTGTGGCTGGGATTCCACTGCCCATGGTGGCAGATTCACAGACCCTCTGAGCATTATCCCCCAGGCCCCTCCTCATCATTCTCCACCCAGCTGTTGGAGCCATCTGTTTGATGGCCTTAGACTCCATAGTACACAGGGGCAAGGCACAGCCCCAGTTTCTGGAGGCAGATGGATAACCAGGAAAAGGCATAAATGACGGGACCACAGGAGGCAGTGACTTAGAGAAGGAGGTTAGAGTGCCGTGGTCAATCACGGGTCACTGTCTCTGAACTGGACAGGCCAGAATGTCTGCCACACCCACACCTACAGGTGAAGGAGCCAGAAGGTAAGAGCCACTGAGAGCAAGTTCTTTGCTCTGCTGATCACTGTGCACCGCCCCCTGCCCCGACCCAATGTCCGGCTTAAAGTCAGTTCTCAAAGAATATCTGATGAGTGAAGGAAAAGAGGGAGCCCATGAGGACTGTTACCTTTCAGCCACGAGGAATGAAACAAAATGGGAGCCTGAGGTGGGATGCCTACCCCAAAGGTTAGGAGGCGACCAGTGACGTGGCTGGCCTCTAACACAAGGATGAGCTCTCCAGTCCTGTCTTGGGGAAATCTGAACAGGAGGAGGCAGTTAGGCAGCCGCTGAAGCACAGAGATTTGAGGTGGAGAAGGTCAGGAATCCCTCTGTAGAAGCTGCTGCTAGAAGGAAGCAAAGTCTATGAATGAGCCCAGCAGTGGGTAGCGAGTCTGTTGGTATCAGAACAGAGAGGCAGACATGCAGGGAAAAGCAGCACCTTGAAAAGAGGGAAACTGTTCTGCCCACGAGAGGGACAGCAAAAGAGCAGCAGATTTTCCCGATCTCATTTCTATGGGGCCCACCCACTCTATGGTAACAGTGACCTCTACAAGCCTAAATGTCCTGTAAAATGGGGGTAATAACAGTGACAGCCTCGTGGGTTTGTGATGGGGTTGAAAGGAGATAATCCACACAAAGCACTTAGCACCATGCTGGGCAGCTAAGTACTTCATCGCTGATATTCTTGAGGTGGTTGTTTTATGATTCTTATTAAATTCCATGAGAACGCAGCTTTTCATATTGCTCCGTGTGTGTTCTGGCAACCATCATCCTCTAGTTTGATGAGTCTTTGTTCCTTGCAACCACAACAGCAACAAAACCCGAATTTCAAAAGGATCCTTGGTCAGAGTTGCAGGAACTGTGAAATATGTTTGATACAGCCCAGTGGGGGGCCTGATCCCTAGAGATCACTTTCCCTGTCCGTCCAACATGGCAAGTCCCTGTGTGCTCAGATAGATGTTTGACAGTAACCAGGACAGCTTGCGGGCTTCTGGGTTTGGGGAGGCTGAGCTCAAACGGATCCCAGGCTACCCACCCTGGGTTCAACTGTAGGGAACTAGAGAAGTCAGAGGCAGGGAAATAGTCGTGAGCTGACACGGGCCGAGCTTTCCTGGCATCCCCTTGGGCTCCCTGAGGCAGCAGGGTACTGAGAAGCCTGGCCTTGGTGAGGAAGGAAGAACTTGGGAGCTCTGAAGACATACCTCGTTGACCCCCATCCCCAGAAAATGTTACAAAGCTCTTAATTTCACTTGTTTAATCAGTGGTTTCGTACACATTAGCATTAATTTGTTTTCTGAATAGGACACATAGGTACATGATAAAATATTCAAAAAGTACACAAGGATATAAAGTTAGAGGTAAGCCCTATGCCTTAGCTTCAGTTACCAATATCTTATGCAGCCTTCCAGAAATCCATTCTATAAATGTATGAGCATAATGAATTCAGACATCCATATTCAAATATATCTGTTTGTACACACTGCTCTGCATGTTGATTTTTTCAATTCACACTACATCTTTAGAGATAATTCCATAGCAGTTTTGTATAGAATTTCCTTGTTCTTTTTAACAACCATATGATATTCCATTTTAATGATACACCAGACATTATTTAATCCCCTACTAATCAATTTTTAATTTGTTTTCAGGCCTTGCAAATTCAAACAAAGCTACAATGAATATCCTCAAACATACCATTTTGTACATATGCAAATAAAGGTACAGGATAAATTCCTAGAGGTGGAATGGCTAGAACAATGGTAAATACATTTATACTCTTACTAAACATTGCAAAGTGTTCTTTCATGGAGACTTTGCCAGATTATGTGGTCCCCGATAATGTATGTGTCTGTTGCCCTATAACCTCACCAGACAGAATGAATACGTTTTTTACTTAACAAGACAAAAAAAGATTTGGTTTTTGTGGCAAATATAAACATGGACAAAAGCCTTTTTTCTGCTCTTTCTCTGAGGCCCAGTCTGTGTCTTTCTGTATGTCTCTCTCTCCTAAGTACATGCACACCCACGGTCCCTTGCCCTCTCTCCGCTGGAGCTTGGTTGAAAAGCTTTAATACAGTTATTTCTTTTCCATATTGCCATAGGTTTTAGTCTTTGGTGGTTTTAATTTGCAGAGGAAGAAAAGTAGTTCTTGGGCAAGTGTGTTCACTAAGCCCTCCATTTCCCAATGTAGAGGGTCTTTAAAACTTTCCAAAAGCGATTGCTGCTCTCAATATGACAGGCCTCATTTCTTGGTTAATCTTTCCAAAGCCTTGGTAATACCGAGGGGACTGATACTGGGGTCGCTAAAGCTCAGTAATGCTCAGTATTTACAGAGCTTCTTTGTCTGAGATCTCAAAGCACTTGACAGCGTTAAATCATTGTTCCCTTTGCCCTCGCAAAAGCATCTTTGAAAATAAGATGGATGCTACGCAGAAATGAAAGCTGTGCTTTCTATCCAGACTGCCTGAAAGGTGACCAGGAAGAGAATACCAACCAACCAACATAGTTTCTAGCCATAGGAACATGTCCCTTTGTTTACCTCAAATAATTTACCTTTTGTAGATACATTTCCAGTGAATAATTGTGTGTGTGTGAGTGCGTGCATGCAGCAAATATATATATATGCAGCAAATAGAAGAGGACCTCTTTCATACATGTGGTAAGGAGCTAAAATTATATCAGGGGGCCGTGTCCCTGGATTCAAAGGAAAATATACTCAGGTCTTTAGGCCTCTTGACTCTCTGTGGTCTAAGTCTCTGCTAGTCTTTCCTATCAGATAAAATGTGTTACTATGGCCAAAAAATTGCTTCCAGTGGCCCAGAAAAAGAAAGAAGGAAGAAAGGAGGGGAAGAAGAGAGGGATGTAGAGAAAAAAGAAGGAAGGAAAGAAAGGGAGAAAAAAGTAAAATCCTAATGCAGATCTGATGTTTCTGTTTCTTTCTAATGTTGAACAATATAATACCTTATAAATAGAAAGCCAGCCCGTCCTCATGCATAATATCTGATTCTACCAGTGAGTAACTGTCCCATAGAGTATTTCTGTAGTCATCCCGCCATGGGCCTTCCTACGCTTTCCCACCCACTAATCTCCACCCGCTCTGTATCTTACACATACCATACACAGAATTTCAACCTTTGAGCAAGGATTTAAGTGGGAAAATGTTGAAAAATATTAGCTCATATTTCAGATACAGAAACCAAGTCACAGAGAAGCGATAAGTTTCTTAGTGATAAAGATTCTATGTTAGGCACATAGCTCAAACTGGATCTCCTGGGTCAAAAAAGTGATCAACCAATAGGTTTGATTTTTAAAAATTATTTAATACATAAATAACACTAGACATCGAAATAAAGGTAAACATTACGGCAGTCCTGCCACCCCAACTGATCATACTGCTTTTATCCCCCCTCTATATCCTTTGTCCATATTCACATAAAGTGGTCACCAGAGCCTACAGCAGGATAATGTTATGGGCAAGAGCCTGGCTCTGGGGTCAGCCCATTTGTGCTTCCTTATATCCAATTCCACCGCTGACCAGCTGGGCCTTAGTTCCCTTGTCTGTTAGTTGGGAACATTAGCAGTACCTACCTCATGGTGCTCTCGTGGGGGAGTATTGATTCCATGTTAAGTAGTTAGCCAAGTGCCTAGAGTATAGTCAACACTTGGTAAATATTAGCTGTTGCTGTTATTCTTTTAAATGTTTGCTTTCTGCTTTTAAAATTTTATCGTAAGCAAGTACAGTGGAATTGTACTTGCTCGTAGATCCCGAATCCTTGCTAAGCTGACTGCCCCCTTCTGGGTGAAACTACTTTCTCGAGATTCCTGGGGGTCCCTGCGCTGCAGAAAGGCAAGCAATATCTTTTGGGCCCTCCTTTTTCAGGAACTTTGCAGACCACCCCTGTGGTGGGCTTCACTGCTGTTCTGGCCCTTTTATACTATAAATCTCAAGGTTTTTGGGGAAAAAAAGAAGGGAGTGAATAAGGGAGGAGGGACTCACAGAAGACGTGGCATTCCTCGAGGTTTCCAGGATCTCACTGCGTACCTGCATCCTTGCAATCAAAAATTATGTCCTGGCTGGGTGTGGCGGCTCATGCCTGTAATCCCGGCACTTTGGGAGGCCAAGGCAGATGGATCATGAGGTCAAGAGTTTGAGACCAGCCTGGCCAATATGGTGAAACCCCATCTCTACTAAAAATACAAAAATTAGCCGGGTGTGGTGGTGCATGCCTGTAATCCCAGCTACTAGGGAGGCTGAGGCAGGAGAATCACTTGAACCCAGGAGTCTGAGGTTGCAGTGAGCCGAGATCGTGCCTCTGCTCCCCAGCCTGGGTAACAGAGTGAGACTCCATCTGAAAAAAATTTTTTTAAAAAATTATGTCCTGAGTATTGCTGATCCTTTTCAGGATGGTGGTAATAAAAGGCATTGCCATCTTGTATTTTATTTCTTTTTGTTTGTTTGAGGCAAGGGTCTGTCTCATCACCCAGGCTGAATAGAGTGCAGTGATGGAGTTTTGTCTCACTGCAACCTCCACCTCCCAGGCTCAGGTGATTCTCCCATCTCAGCCTCCCGAGTAGCTGGGACCACAGGCACACACCACCATGCCCAGCTAATTTTTGTATTTTTAGTAAAGACAGAGTTTCACCATGTTGCCCAGGCTGGTCTCAAACTCCTGAGCTCAAGCGATTCACCCGCCTCGGCCTCCCAAAGTGCTGGAACTACAGGTGTAAGCCACCGTGCCTGGCGTGCATCTTGGTATTTTAAAAATTGTTTTAGTATCTTTTGTATTTCATACGTTTTTGTTAACATTTTGTGTTAGCATAATTTCAAACTTGTAGAAAAATTGCCAGTATAGTACAACTAATTCCCATTCACCCTTTATCCAGATTCATTAATGGTTAACATTGTGTTTTAGTGTTCTACTTGCTTTATTATTCTCATCCCCATGTATAAATACTGTTATATATACTATTATAGAGGCAATATACACATACTGTGGGGACTACGTGGAGGGGACATTCCCCTTTACTCTTTTTTTTTTTTTTTGAGTCTGAGTTCTGCTCTCGTCGCCCAGGCTGGAGTACAGTGGCATGACCTCGGCTCACTGCAACCTCCACCTCCTGGATTCAAGCAGTTCTCCTGCCTCAGCCTCCTGAGTAGTTGGGATTACAGGCATCCACCACCACGCCTGGCTAATTTTTGTATTTTTAGTAGAGAGAGGGTTTCGCCATGTTGGCCAGGCTGGTCTCAAACTCCTGACCTCAGGTGATCCGCCCACCTCAGCCTCCCAAAGTGCTGGGATTACAGGCATGAGCCACCACACCAGGCACCCACCCTTTACTCTTTTTCAGGATGGATTTCCTAGGAACGTGGTCTTTCTCTTCCGTGATCACAGTACAATGATCATAATCAGGGAATGTAACATTGATATAATACTGTTCTCCAACACACAACCTGTTTTTGTATTTTTAAAGCCTCACTTAAAAAGCAGGTGTGGGACAAAGATGATAAATGCACATCACAGCCTAATTAGGCCACTTGTTCACCTGGTGACCTCCTCACTGGAGTCATTCTTCAAAGCCGGACTCTAACAAGGAGCCCCTGCAAGCCTGTGCAGGCTGCTGTCCCCACCTGGCAGAAATAATTCTCTGCCAGGCAGCTCTCTGCATGTGCCCCGGTTATAGTCCTTCATGTCATATAGCAACAATTTACTCTCTGGCTCTGCAGTGGACTATGAGCCTCTCTGGGTTTCCAGGGCCTAGTTGGGTAGCTGACAGATAATTGGTGCGTAGGAGATGTTTGTTAAAAACTGCGTGGGCAAATAGACAAATGGAAGCCTCTGGTGGGTTGAACTTGATAAAGAGGTTTTTTTCTTTAAACAAAAAAAAATCTATTCGATGAAAGTTCAGAGATACACAATACAGTGGGTGAAATTGTAAGTTTTTCTTAGGAACTGGGTAGTTGGGTAGCTGACAGATGATTGGTGCTTAGGAGATGTTTGTTAAAAAATGGGTGGGCAAATAGACAAATGGAAGCCTCTGGTGGGTTGAACTTGATAAAGAGGTTTTTTTCTTTAAACAACAACAAAAAAATCTATTCGATGAAAGTTCAGATATAAACAATACAGTGGGTGAAACTGTAAGTTCTTCTTAGGAACATCTTAGTGCAAGGAAGAAATTGTGTATGGGTTCTTGGCTCATGTCTCCCTGCCACTCCCTCAAACTCGTATCTCCTCCCTCTACGCCAAAACATAGTAACTGCTGAAAGAATACAGTTATGTGCAGGAAGCATGTATAGACTAGACTCCCCGAAGAGCCGGTGCCTGTGAGCATAAGAAACGCAGCCCGGAACTGCAGCACTTGGCAGCCCTGGGCTTTCCATCATTCCTGCCACGTTCGCACGCAGTAACTTTCCGTGCCGGCTCTGGGCGGCTAGTCGGAGGCGGAGCTACAGGCTGTGCCCCTCTCCCCAGCAGCCACCACCGCCGGGGTGCCCGGCAACTGTGCCTTGGGCTAACCCGAAAAGCCACACGTCCCAGACCTGGGAGCACGCCAGCTAAATGAGTTTGTGGCAGAAGCTGGTAACGTCCAGGGCCTCTGAACCGGAGTGCGGAGCTTACTGTGTTCCCAAACACTTCTCCGGGAAGGCACTGTCATCAGCCAGCCCCTTGGTCCCAGCCGCTGCTCCCTCCCAGGTCCACGCTGGTGCAAGTGTCACAAAACAGACAGTAATTGAGTTTAGCCTTTATTGAGCAGTTATTCTGTGGCAGGTACTATGCTAGATTTGGACATTACCATGTTACTTAATTTTTATTTTCGTTTAAAAATGCATAATATTTACTGCCTGCCTGACACTGTTCTAACCACTTTTCACATATGAACTCATCTGATCCTCATGACAGTCTGTGAAGTAGGTTCTGTTAGGATTTTAATTTTTTGGTTGTGGAAACTGAAGCACAGAGAGATTAAGTCACTTAAGAGGGTGAGACGGGGTCCCTGTGCTTATTTGAGCTAAAGCCATGATGTCTTTTTGCCTTTCACATTTTCTATGTTATTTTCACTTACTTTCTATTTGATGATTATTTCAAAAATATTATTCAGATCCATCTATAAATATGCATTAATAGTTCCTGTGCACCAGATATCTTGGGACTACAGAGAAGTCTAAGGTAGATTCCTCTCTCTAAAAATGACAGAGTTCGGTTAGGGTAATGAAGCATCTATCTATAGTTTAGCAACAAAAGGAGACAGAGAGAGGTAGTGATCATGGAACCTTCAGGAGTTGAAGGGAAGGGGAGAGTCTTAGGGTCAGGAGTGATTGGGGAAGACCTCAGAGAAGGTGGATGGAGCTCTTGGAAAATTGAATACATGAACAGAGACAATCAGTCTTGTGGACGAAGGCTGTCTGTCCATTGAGGCCTGCAAAAGCAGGCAAAGATGCTGTACACCTTCTGCAGAAAATGCCTTAAACAATGCCTGTGGTTCTGGATCTTAAAAACATAAAGCCCTGAAATCTTGAGCGCTTTGGTGCACATCCTGAGCCACAGTGAAGTGAATGTTCAAGATAGATGATCCTTGTGTGATAATACATTATGACTCACTATGATAAAGTGACCATACAGAAAATGTGAGAACCAACTTGTATGCAGAATTCCAGCTTGCGTGCAGACAGATTTCAATGCTTTGAGGTGAGAGGAAGGACAGAAGCAGCTAATGTGTTTAGTGTTATAGGATTACTACTAAATTTTTCAGTTGACTTATATGTTATGATATTCTTATGCTATTGAATTTTTAAAGATTTTAGGAAACAAGGCAAAACAAAATTTTCTCAGCCCTGATGATTATGAAGAGACGTAAAAGGCATCGTCACGATACATCATCTGTGAATATGGGTTGCCATATTTGTAGCCCCAAGATAGTTTGTCCCCAAATTGATCAAGTGCAGCTGAGATGGCTGCTGACAGTGCATAAAACTAAATCGAATCCTCAATAATAGGAGGAGTCAGAACGTGTCTTTGTCTCCAAAGAAAGATGATCTGTTGAAGAATGTGTGTCAGTTTTTGAAGTCATTTTGTTACCACGATCATGCTTTAAATCGAAGAAAGCATCACTGAATTCTGGAGTGCACTTTACATTATGAAACATTATGGTAAGCAGCTTATGTCCACCATGATTGCAATTAGAGTTTAGTGAACCACAAGAAGGGACAATCCGTGTAGGATGCATTAGTGTCACTGTGTTTGCCAGGAACAAGTTTTAACCTTTTGTACAGCTGCTGAGGGAAAGGTGCCAGTATTCCCTATGAGAATACCTGTCAACTTTGCATTTGAACAGGGAGCACCTAGTTTGTGTTTTTGAAGACCACTCCCTTTTTCAGCTGAGCACCTTTGGGCATGTGTCAGCAGGAGGTGTTAAGACAGATGGGAAAAACAAATGTATGAGCTTGAAACCCAGCCGATTAGCAAGATTTGGAGAAATGGCAAGGCGGGAAAAATTGCAAAGAAATCGTCTATTCCCATAACATATAAATGCTGGGAAGTGATATTTGGAGAATGAGAAGAGGATTATCTTTAAAATGTGAAACTCAAAGGAAAGATGACTCTCCTATCTTGAAATGAGAAAATACATTAATTTTTCTTTTTGTCATCAAACTAGAGAGAACATGTTACCTATGTATCCTGCCTCTCATAAAGCTCCTAGAAAATACACATATGTTTTTAAAGTTGTGTTCACATATTTTATAGTGAGTTGAAATTTGGTAGGGGCAACTATAACATGGAGCAGGTATCCTGCCTCCTAATATTTTAATTCAGTCATTCAACGTTTGACACATTTTTGGGGCACTGCTGTGTGCCAGGTACCCAGGGTGCAATACTGAGCACAAAGGACAGGCTTCAAGATATGTGTGTAAGGGCTCTGTGTCACCCCGTACTACATGTATCTGTAAGGGGCTGTGTGGGTAAACAGGGGTCAGAGAGGATTGCATTGTAGCGGAGGTTGTCTGTTGGTCTTGGCCAAAGTTGATAGAGGCGTAAGTGCTGGTACCCAAGCATTGCTCCATCACTGTTTCTGAGGATGGTGTTACTGTCAGATTCTTAGAGTCCCCAGTCACCTCTGCCCCACCTCTGGGAATACAGAAGAAAACCAGCCAAGTGTTACTGGCCAAGAAAAGAAAGATATGGGTAACAATGAAAAGAACATGTTTAGTACTTTGTCTGGGGCCTGTAGTAGTCTATTCCTATCTGATCATTAAAAATCACCCTCGATACAAGCCCCATTCATTTGTCTATGACTTCTTAGTTTTAAGAACCAGAGTTTGGCTTGCCAAGAGTACAGCAAACTTCTCGAGCACCTCTTCTCCTTAGCTGCCCTCCATACCCTTTTCTTTCCCCCATACCCACAGCAACACCCCAGTTCCTAACATACCTAAGCCCAGCCTCTGCAACAGTCCTGCCCAAACTTGAGCATAGCGACCGTTGTCAAGGACTGGATGAACTGACATGTCCTTCCCACCACAGGGCAAATCTGCCCATCACCAGGTGTGAAGTTCTTCATGAAGACCAGGTGGTGAGGAAGCTCACAGTTTTAGGTCTTTTCTCTCTCTCTTTCTCTCTCTGTCTGTGTATTTTTTCTTTATTCTTTCTTCCTTCCTGATTAATATAGTTCATCATCCGCCGTACTATGAATCTGTAACACGCATTGAAATTGGCCAGGGACAGTTCTGCAGGCAGTCCCTCCAGGGAAGTCTATGGATAGATGTTCTCCAAGAAGAATGCTCAGTGTCATGTTCTGCCTCTTGTGCAGTTGCTTCCTCAGACCTTGCTGCCTTCAAAACTCAGTACAGAGTTTACCCTTTGCTACCGTGTTGCTGTGGTAAAAATAGGGACCCCACATTTCAGTGACACCAGGTACAATTTATTTGCCTGAATTAGTGGATAAGCACTTACTGAAGACTGGGTCTGGGTTCTAGCCCTTGTATGATTGATTGATTGATTGATCAATTCAACAAATACGAACAATAAAAATGGTACCTACTGTATACCAGGCACTGTGATGGGCTCTGTGCCTGTAACACTGAGCCAGACAGGTATACTGCCAGCGCTACTGGACTCACTAGCAAAGAATACGTATCATGATATGGCCCCTGCCTCTGATAAGTTGTGCTAGGATACAAAGGTGAAGAGGCTTGAGGCTACTGTGTTGTTGTGGGCTTTTTTGCTTGTTTATTTCAGAAGCAATTCAATATTGTGCAAGTCTTCCCCCAAATGCATCGTCTTTTAGATGAACCTTGCCTGTCACAGTAAAAGCATGTCCATCAAGTCTTCTTCAAGGTATTTTCTCTGAGAACTCAACCTGTTTCTTACAGAGGTTGGTGTGAGGCTGGTTTGAGAACAAAGAGGGTTTTGAGGACCAGGGGGTTTCCTACAGCCTTTCCCCTGACCCAGCAAACCTTGGGGCTAGTCAGGCTGAACCTGGAGGTGCCTCAGCCACAGAACACAGGTGTGTTCATTCTTATTTGTGCAAAGTACAAGATTACCCGGGGAAAATCAGTTCATTTGTACCTTTCTTAAGCTCTTTTCCTGAAATATAGTTTTTTTGTTGTTTGTTTGTTTGCTTGTTTGTTTGAGGCAGAATCTCACTCTGTCGCCAGGCTGGAGTGCAGTGGTACAATCTCAGCTCACTGCAACCTCCACCTCCTGGGTTCAAGCTATTCTTACTGCTTCAGCCTCCCGAGTTGCTGGGACTACAGGCACACGCCACCACACCTAGCTAATTTTTTTTTTTTTTTTTTTTTGTATTTTTAGTAGAGACAAGGTTTCACCATGTTGGCCAGGATGGTCTCGATCTCTTGACCTCGTGATCCGCCCCGCCCGCCTAAGCCTCCCAAAGTGCTGGGATTACAGATGTGAGCTACCGCATCCGGCCCTGAAATGTACTTCTGACATGTTTAAGGTCTGTTTCGGTTCCAAGATCAGAATTTCTTAAGCCCTGTGAGCCCTGGAATTCTTTACAACTTCCCCCTAACACCACTTTGCTGCTCTTCCTGACTCCTGTTTCTTTCTGAGCCTTCACAAGGACTCAAGGAATATTTTCTAACTTTTGGTTCACAGCAGATACCAGTAAAACAACAAACAAATCACAATTTCTCAATCCTCACCAACCAGTGTCAGCCCTCGTGCAACTGGGAGGAACCTGGCAGGTGTGGGAGGCGACATTTTAATAGACAACAAGGTGAGCGAGATGAGAGGGCAGACACATGTGCTAGCATTAGTCTCATGCACGCTGAAGACTCGTCCTAGCACCACCCTGAGCACACACACACCCTTATGGGATTTGATCAGCACCTTCATCAAGTTGTTTAACACGGTCAATTCACATGTTCCTTGATTTACCTTGCTCTTGGTAGACCCCCAAGCCCCAAATACATATATGTGCGTATGTTTGTACATGCATACATTAAACAGGACATAAAGTGTTTTATGTGTGAGTGTATATATGTTGATAAAATTCGAGGTATTTTATAACAGTCTTCACGGTGAGTTTTATGAGTCCAATAGAGGCGTATTTGCTTTTCCTGGAGCCGAGGCACTTTTTGGAGGAACTAAATTCAGTACTCCCCAAATCAGACATGCCCATAACGATAATGCTTATGGGTTGCTGACGTGTGAAAAGCATGGGATATGGGTGGAGGGAGAGTGAGAAAAAGCAGCCCTCTCAACCTTCATCCACAGAACTCCATGAAGCTAAGGGGTTTCAGGCAGCAGGGCCTCGTCAGTCATTCCTTGCTCATTAGCAAACTGGCTTGTCATCTCAAGAACTGGTTGCCATGCGTTGATTGTTAGGAGTTCAGGACAAACAGGTTTCAGCAGCACACAAAGGTTTTTTGGCAAACAGAAAACATAAACAGTTTCCTTATGAGCTGGACTGGCAGGGAGCAGTTTCCCCGACCTGGGCTATCTTGAGCTCACATTCTTCCTCCTCCCACTGAAGATTGTTCCCTGTTGGTTTTGCTGGGTAAACTCAAATCCCATTATCAGCCTTCTCTTACCCGGCTGCTGCTGGAGCCCACGGTACAGAGTTACCTGCTTAGCGAGCTCCCGATGATAAGTCCTCGGAGCCCCATCGCGTGAGACTTTGGAGAGAATCTTCCCTCCCCTTCTCATTTTACACTTGTTGCAAGGCAAGGGTTGGAGATACCAGCTAGGGTGTTATTCTTTCCTATTACTGGTTTCCCAGATGAGATAGGCAAACCTTTAGGACTTAGAAGCAGTCGATCTCAGGGATCAGTGGAGAACAGAAGCCACTCAGTGCCCCTTTATCTATATCCCCTGACCCCAAGCATGGTCAGCATGGGCCATGACAGGATTCAAAATACAGGAATCAGAGCCATCAGCCCCGCCAAGTGCACCAGCGCTAAGATGAAGAAACATGAGAGAGCATTAGGACTTGGGTGGCTGTCGATAGTGGCAACTAATCCACCACCGGTTTCTAGGAAGCAGAAAGGGGGCTGTGTGTGGGGTGGCGCTGCTCTGTTTTCCCTGACAGCTCTTCAACCTATAGCTCCCTGAGCAGGCTGTTCTGGTCTCAACCCGAGCATATAAACAGGGATGGAGCCACAGCAGAGAACTTTATTAATTTTATTATCTTAGGATGGGAGTTCTCTTTTCTGCTTCCTGTATTGAGAACAAGTGCATTATTTGAGACCTTACTATGATCCAGGCAGTTTATACCTTTGTAAGCATGTCAGTCTGCATGTACATGTGTATAATCTCATGTAAACCTTATGATAACAATAAATATTAAGTATCCTATTTCTTGAGAAAACTGAGTTTCAGGTGTTAAGCCACTGGCCCAGCATACATGGCTAGTGTGTGGCAGAGGTGAGCTTGAACCTTAATTGGTCAAGCCCTGAAGACCTTGTTCTTTCTCCTGTGCCATGCTGCCCCTCCCTACAAAGGTTCATAGAAACAATGCAGAAGCCATGTCTTTATAAACCAGATTGTCAGTGAGTTGCATTCCAAACTCTTGAATGGTTTTCTCGGGACCTTCTCATCAGTGTGCCCTATGAATGCCTCTTTTCCTCAAAAGTACGCAGAAACACTCCGAAAGAATCAATCTTAATGCTCTTTCCTACACAACTAGAACCTTCCAGAGGTTGCATTTGTACTGTTTTGCCTCGCTGTTCCAACTTCTTTATTTCCATTTAGGGTCCACTATCTCCAGGTCTGCTCTCCTCAGCTGATGGCTCATGCTCCAAAATTGTCCTTCCTTCCTCTTCCCCAGAAGTCAATGCGAATGCTTGCATTTCCTCTGTGCGATTAGGAGAAAAGTATTCCATTAAGCCAAACTGTACTTAACTTCCTGAGATACTGTCTTTTCAGCCGTTGGGCCTGGTAGCCTATCAGCCTAAAAGAATGAATTTCCAATGATACAGTTCTCTATTTACCACTTAAATGTTCAGATGTCATATAAGAATAAAGGATATTACAAAGGAAAAAATGACCGTTTTTCTTTTACTAATCTGCCAAAAATATTTCCAGTTTTCCTTTTTTGTCTTTTATCATATACATATATCATTTTATGTTTTTGCAATTATGGCATAGATTCAATGTTGTATTCTTCTTTTTTTCACATAATTTAGCAACGTTAGAGACCAGTTGTTTGTCTGAAAGAAAGGCTACTGAGGTTGCAGAAGCAAATTTACTGTCCCATAAGGCCTTCCCATGAACTATTTACCTGAGTTTTTGGGGGTGCCCTTTTACTAAGTAGTAAGGAGAAAGTCTCTACGACACCTTTTTTGTTTTTCAGGTGACTTTGTGGCAGTAATCCTAACACACACACACACACACCCCCACACACACACCATATCAAATTGAGATGTTGTGATTATTTTCTCTTATATATGAGTAATTTTTAGGATTTTCAGAAGAATTCACAAAGAAACATTCATTTAATGAATGCCAGACGTGCCTAGCAACCTGGTGGGCGTTTTACGGCAAGTTGTTTTATTTAAATCATAGAACAACCCTGTGGAAAGGCACTATTACCCTCACAGATGAGGAAGCCAAGGAAGGAGGAAGCTCCTTCCCAAGGAGGAAGCTCCCTGCCCAACTGACAAGCAACAGGACAAGATTCAAAGTCGGATCTGACTGCAAAGCTCTTTTGAATTTGTCACCAGACTTTCTCTCCTTAGAAAAACCTTCACTCTATAAGGGTTAGTCTACGTGTCATTTCCAAGGCACATCAGAGAAAACGTAACTAAGAGAAGGAAATAGAGAAGGTGTTATGGTCAAATAACACCACTGTATATTACAGGCACACAGAGGTACAAAACAAATGTAAATTTATTCAAATATTATGAGAGAGGCGGTTGTAGTGATACATGTTAACAGGAGACCTATTACTCATAATTGATTTTACTAATATTTTAGCATCTGACCTGTTTCTCTTAATTGAATTGAAATGACTTATGCAACACATTTGTTTTACTGACTTTGGAAAGATATAATCACCTTCACCTACGCTTTAAATAGAATTTTTTAAAAAATTCCTCAACAGTGGCCTTAAAGACAAGTAAAAAAATGCAGAGTTTTCTTCCCTAGGAAATGCCTAGAAAATTGCAGTTATTTTGTTTTAAGGAGGGGGAAAAAAAGAGAGGGCATATTCCACAATGATCAGTGAGGTCACCCTGAACGAAAATAAAATACGTCCATTAAATCCTTCCCAAGAATCACAGATTGAGTCACTTGGGAGAGTACTAGGATGCTCAGCCCTTTTTAACTTAGTCAAAATTAGTAATTCCAAAGCCCTTAAAATATAAACTAATTTTATGTTTGCAGAAAATACTTACCCCTGGGGACAGAGTAAAACAGAAAGAGAGAAGAGAGAGAGATTCTTCTAGGTACAGAGGTGTCTCAGATCTCAGCTACCTTAGGACAGCAGGCTTGTTCCATCAAACTGCAGAGAATGCCAGTCTGCTGGGTTTGCCAATGCCTGGTTCTAGCAATATACCAAGAATGACAATTCAGGAACATACCAGGGAATTGTTCACTAAGGGAGGTAAAAATTATGACTCTAACCTCAGGCTTCAACTGGGCATCCATCCACCAGTTTCTGCCCGGGGTTAGTTGAGGCTTGGAGGAACATGCCAAAATGAGGGGAGGTTCCTTTTTGTTTTTCAAGTTGGCAGGTCTCGTCTTGGAAAAGAAACAGAATTGGTACACCAACTTTAATGGATTAGAAGATGATTGGGCGTTGGACGAGGGCACAGGGGGAGAAAAGGCAAGCAAAAAGGAAAAAAAAATATTTTTGAGAACTTGCAAAAAATCAGTCTTGCTGGCCAACCCTGGCCTTAGATTGACATCTGTTGTACGTTAGTTTCAAATGTGTCTGTTTCTTAATACATGATCTCAGAACTTCAGTGATAGCATCCAAGGAAAAATTAGAAAATGAGCTTGAGGAAACATTTCTCTGGGTTCCTTCTCCCTGTGCCCAACAGGGAAAGAGCTGATAGAAGCCCTGCCTAGTCTAACTTGAGGCCACCCATTGGCTGGTACGACTAGGATGAAACATCAGCACCTTTAATGTGGGGTTGAAAAACGGAATGCCAGGAAGTTAAAAGGACTTAGGGGAAAATGTCCTTTGGCCTTCCGCTGCGTGACAGGATTCTGAAGTGGCAGCTAGTGAGCAGAGTAGACTCAGTTAGTCCAGTCAGAGGAAAAAAGCAGCAAAACCAGAGGACCAACATCAGTAATATCTTTGAGTGCAGTGATGAAAGAGTGAGGATGGCTCTGCCAGAAAGGCGGGTCTCTCCATCAGGTTTCCCAAAGCAGCTTGTGTCTATGGCCAGCTGTCAGAGGAAAGGAGCCCTGCCTGTTGGCTGGTATTTATTGAGCACCTACTAGGTGCTAAGAGTTCTCTAGACTCCTCGTGCAAAGAAGAAACCACCTTTTTTTTTTTTTTTTTTTTTTAAGCCAAACTCAAGATTGTTTGAGGTAAAGATAGATGTTGATTTTGTTTTCTACCAGGACAAAGAGAATGCAGAATAGAATTATTAAAAAGATGCATTTTCAGATTGCTAGAAAACTCATAGTACATAAACACAGAAGACTTTAAGGAAGGTTAAAGCTATGGTGAATTGAATCCCTTTTTCCTTCCACTCATGTCCTATTCTGGGGCTGATTCAGTGTTGGAAACATGGTAGGATATGAAATGAACAACCAAGGGTGAGAGGCGGAAGATACCGAAACAAGGGTCTAGCCACTCCTGCTATAGAGATTCCCTTGGAGATCTTTTGAGATCTGAGAGATTGAACCCATTCAAGAGGAAAGAATTTTCCATTCCCCACTGTCTATGCAATAATACCCAGCCTGGCAGAGTGAAGATAATTAAGCGGGAATAGAAATTTTATTTACCTCCAAATGCAAATTCCCTTTAACTTGTCCCTACTTAGAGAAATATGTTCCTTCTCCCTTTGTCTGAAATTAGGAAAGACCACTGGCCCGTATGTTTTAGGTGACATGACTTCTTAGCATTATCTATTAGAAACTTTTTATTGTCTTCTGATTGTTCTACCTTGTACAAACCAGAACACTCAGTCCTGAGGAGTTGTCAACATCGATCTGCATGAAAACGGAATCATTTTCTAAAGTCTGTGTATTTTATCTCCACACTGCAATTAATCCACATGGCACTTGAATGAAATTCCAGGTTTTTATTTGGATGGTTGCCCTGGATAGGACACAGTCCTAAAGAGCCTCTCTGATCCTTTCGTGGTTTTTTTTTTCCCCCCTTCTCTCTCTTTCTCTCTCTGATCTCAGTGTTATTGCTCAATTGTGCTGTTTCTATCACCGCCTACTTAGTAACAGCAATGGGAAATGAGCCTTGAAAGTGATCACCTATCACATATACATATATATTTTTCTTCTGCTGGTCTCATAAAAAACTACCAGTCATTTGTTTCATCTCGCTTATTGTCGATCAGTCCCGCATTTTTCACCTCCTTACCGTGATTTTCTTTGTGCTGTGGTTCCCAGCCACAGCCCGCTTCCTGCTGAATTAAACTGCAACCCAGACAAAACCAAAGAGCACATCTCTCCCAAAGTTCACTCAGAAGGTCACCCCTGGTGAGATGGACATTGCAGATGTGCTAGAAAGATTAGAGGCTGCTTTGATGAAACCTGCGTCTGTTCTTTGCTCCTGGTCCTCAGAGTGGAAGATCGGATGGATTGCCATTGCCTTGCATTATTTAAGACTTTTGATGAGCACCTCCCATCACAATTCCCCACAGACCCTGGACTGTGTGTGTGCGTGCGTGTGTGCGTGTGTGTGTGTGTGTGTGTGATTTACAGAACACTTTAGAATGAGTGAGATGTTCAAAAGGACATTGCCACGTGAGCTCTTTGCAGGGCCCACATTCCATTAGGTTGCCCTTCCTTAAGGTCTCTTGGTGGCCCTTCTGTTCTATTTGATGGCAATTTCTGTTCATTCCAGATTGTATTAAATCTCTTTAGCTGCTTCAAACGGCTTTCTCGAGCTACAATTTTAGCATGTGGGTGCTGATCACATCAGTCCCTGGACTTTTGTTATTTCTCACCCCTTTGATGGTTTTCCTCCCTGCTTCTGTTTTCATTGGCTCCCACTTTCATCTCCACTGTCTGTTCTGAAATGGTGTTATCTATTCATTCGACAGAGTCCAGCCATTCAGCCCTCTGAAGAAGAGGCCATTCCCTCACTTCTCTGTCCCCGCTGTCCCAGTGGGTAGTCCATGATTTGTGCCTTTCATCAGGCAACCGTGGAGACCCCTCTTTGGGCAACCACTTTGGTGATAGGATGAGGATTCGTGTATCATGATTTCATTTTTATCAACCTCTTCTGTGTCTTCCCGTTTTGGGTTGAGATGCGGCGGTTTCTGTTATGGCAGGTATTTTTATAGACGGCTTTGTCTGTGATCATTGCAAATGATGAAAGGTAGGCCACCTCATTTCCATCTTATGGACTTTCCGCAGATATATATTTATTGTCTCTTCCTAGAGTGTGACCAAATGGTCAGAACATTGAGCAGGTTTGAGACTTGAGGATTTTATTTCCAGGTCTGCCATTCTCTATACCTGAGACTTTATATAAAAGTCATTTAACCCTAAGGCTGCCACATTTTTGTTCCCTGTAAAATCCCTGCCATTAATGTTGCATGTTATTTTGCCTAACTAAGTATTTCATGTTTTAATTCAAAAGCCCTAGTATCTATTATGGTTCTTTTCTAAATTAATTCAATGTTTCATACCAAGCATGGTGTTAAGAGCAAAGGTCTGTGGAGGAGAGATGCCAAATGATCATCCCTTAAATGTGGAAGGAGGTCAGTTTTAGACTTAATCACAGGAACCCCTCCTTTCGGCTATTGGTAAGCAAATATGAATCAGCCTGCCTGGACCTCCCGTACCATGTGAATGTATTAAAATGTACAAGAAAGGTTTAATGAAATTAATGAAATACAGAGCCATAAAAATGAACAGACATAACTACAAATATATTCTTAACTTCTAAGGCCAATGTCATGATAGACACCGGGTTCCTTTGCAAATGGCGTGTGTTTCTCGGTCACACAGAAAGCATATACGAAACCCCCATCCTATGACCAGGCTTGGTATATGCTCCATATCATATGATCTGGTTTACTGTAGATTGATATGAGACCTGATTTATTAAAATGTGTTTGGTGATTTATTGGTGGCATGCTGTTGAAGAGCCATGTGAATTATCTCTTGCGGCAGGAATGATTAGACAATATAAAAATGGGTGAACAGAAAGAAAGATAATAAGTGATGACAAAAAAATCTTCTGAGGAAGAAATGTAAGACATTTCTTCAAGGAAACTCCTGTTTCCTTTTCAAAGTCTTACCATGGAAAACTTTCCTTACACTTGCCAGCCTGATGCACCTCAAAATATAAATTGCTCAGGAACAGGAAGTCGGTTTCCAATATGTAGCATGTTGCAACATGTAGTGAGGACTGGAGTGTGGGTAGAAACCCCCGTTTAAGTCCCAGCTCTACCATCAGCGGTGTGATCCGCTGAGCCAAAGGCCTCTCTGAGCTTCACTTACCCCATCTGTGAGTGGGGATGACTCCTGCCTGCTGGATTTTTGGCCATTTGTAAGTGTCAAACTTGGCCTTTCAGCTGCATTCTCGTTAACAACAACATAATGATAATACTAATAGCATTTAAAGGCAATTTGGAGGTGGCCATGGCGACTTTAATACAAAAGGTATTATTCTCTGCATCCTGGACAATATGTAGAGTGAAAGAGACAGAAACCCAAAAGCATCTGAGCTCCGCGTCCATGTCCAGGACATTCTCAGCAATAACTTCCCTTTCCTCCGTCTGTGCAGGAGCTGAGAAAATTTATCTCGGGACCCTCAGCTCCTGCCATTGTAGAGTCTGTACAGTATGGATCTAGCTTGGCAGGTGGAGAGGCAGCAGTTTCCATGCCTCCAACAAATTAACTAGTTTTCGCGGATGTTTTGCAGCTGCCTTGGAAACAGGCTAGCAGTTTTGAAAAAGAATTGGTGCAGCCGTGAAACTGGTATCGGTATCATGTGTGTGCATGGATAAAGCGAACTTTTAAAAACCTGTCACTTCACCTGCACTAAATGGAAACAATGCCAAGTTGTGTCGATGGCTTTCTTCTTTTTTTCCCATTGAACTTGCTTTAACTGCTAATCTTTCTTTCTCCTGAATTCTGGCAGTTTAAACATTATTATATAAATAGCAATGGTAACAAATACCTTCACAGAATGATATCTATTTAAACTTTAGCCCTGAACACTCATGATTCAAGCAAAAATATTTACAAAAACATTCTAGCTTTAAATAGGGGGAACGGGTTGTGTTTGAACCGTTTTTGTGTTATTGTTATTTGGCTAATATTAGGATTAAATGAAATACCTGTATATAATGCAGGTATCCTCCTGTGAAACATTCTTTATTTTTCCACTATGCTTCAGAACATAGCTCACTGAAGCAGTAACACCTAAATCCTTGAGTGTAAGGACTTAAGTAATTTGGGTTATTATTTTAGGTATGTATACCATGCCGCATTCAAGGCATTATCAGAAAATGAGGTACATCATAAAAATTAATTTTCTACAGCATATTTCTATAAGTTCCTAAACTAGTTCACTTTATAGGGGGAAGGGGAGCTTTCAAAATATATTATGTAAGTCCCCATCTTCTTATAGACTTCATGGGTTAATACATTCTTAGTGATTCAAAGTCATTATAACCATTAATTATTATGGTGTTTCCAGTATGCTGTAATACAGGATGCACTCAGAAACTCTGCAGGTGTGGTTGGCTGCTTGTCCCCATGCTAAATGGCTCCATGCTACCATATTGCTTGAGTTCTTATGTCTAACTTTTTTCATTTTTAAAATCTCTTCCTTCACTATTGTTTCTCTTTGTGCCTATGAGCAGAAGTCTCTGTGGTGCTTCTAAAATATCTCCTGTATACTGGACGTTCAGATATCAAGGTTATCAGAGTTATGTCTTACATAAGAGAAAATAGCCTCGGAGTAAATGTCAGAGGGATGCTTTTTAAAGCACATATACAAACTTTGGTTCTTGGAGTTTTAGTGGTATCTTTGCTGATCTTTGTTTCTTTTCTTTTTTCTTTTGTGTTTTTTGGCTTTCTTCTATCTTCCATTTCACAAGGCTTTCATGTGAGAGATGTCTGATTATGAAAAGCATTATAGCAATTATTTATATTTCTCTGATAACAGTTCTAATTTAGTATTTCTTTAGATAACCACTTGCCTTACTGGAAACTGCATACCTTCTACTCCAATTTTGGGTGCATATTCAAGAATAGGACTTTTTCCTTTTAACTATCTTTTTCAAACGTTTCACATAGTGCCTCACCCAAAGTCTGCTCCGAGAAAATAGATGATGATTAACTGAGATTTAAAAATAATTGTCACACACAAGCTACATAGAAATGAAACTTTCTACAAAGTATACTGGTCTTTCATGTTCTGGAAAATGCTTCTGTGCTTTTCACATCTTGGTTTATAAAACAAAACAAAACAGAAAGACCAAGTTGAGCATAAATGATAAAAATAATTTGTAAAGGAGCTGAAAATAGAACTTTTCATAGATATCAATTCCAAGTACCTTGCAGCTTTCCTATGGGATTATTTTGTTGATGGAAGAATTTGTAGCTCATAATTAGGAACCCTTTAATTCATTCATTCGTTCCAACAATAGCATTTACTGAATGCTTGTTGGGTCCCACCAGGGGTGCACAGGCATATCAGACACAATCTCAGGAAACAGACATTTTGGCCAGAATTTGAAGGTTGCTGTGAGTCAGAGCCCAGCTGCCATATGTTAGAAGCATTCCTCCCTTTAAAACTGAAAGCTTTAAAGTGAAGCTTAACTTGTTTTTTCAAGCTAGTCTTGATTCAATTAAAATGATCCCAAATATTTCATGTTCTGGGAAGAAATCTGGAGAAGTGGTGTCATAATGTTTTCCTGTTCGCTGACAAGTCATTCAGTAGCCCTGTCCAAGATCATTTAAAATAGCCTGGGAATAATCAGAAGTGATGTGCCTCTGCGGAAAACACTTGGAGGATGCCTGTCGGCAAATGATGTTTTAAACCCTAGGTTTGATTCAGAACTGTTGTTCCTGATGACAATTTATATGTTTTTAAAATGTCATCTCCAGAAAAGTTAATATAAATGTAAGTTAGGAAACAATGGAAGTTTCATATAATATAATTATAATTGATTCTGTGGTTTTACTTATCTGTTCTGCTTTGTAATCAAATATATGAACTTATCATCTCTCCCTCCTTGCTGTTAGCTTGCTTTGTTAGTGAGTCATCATGTTTTGCCTCTATTAAAGACCAATAATCTTAAATCACGTCATTAATCATATTTGATCATCATAATTTTGTAAGAAAATCATTTGCATAAATTTTGAGTGAAGTAACCATATGCACTGTTTATGTAGTTTCTTTTCCACTATATATTAACCTTTACATTGTGTTGTTAGCCTTAGTTATATGTGGGAAGATGGACATAATTTTATAAAAATTATTGGTTTTTATTGCCTTGAAATCTTAAGGGATACAATAGGTTTTTGTAAGTAAGCATTTCGTACAGAATCATAATAAGCTTCTTAACTAAATGTCTTTGTTTCTCTAGGAGTGTTTGAAAGAAAAAAAAAATCTTGTTTCCAGGGAGTACAAACTCTAACTACATTACTGAAGAATTGCTTTTAAATGTTCAGGAAGTTTTTTTAATGGAGTAGACAGATTATCAGTTTTTATGGTGACATGTATATAGTATATAGTCTGCAGAACCTTTGAGCTTGAAGGGTATAGCTGGGTGGACAGAAAAGCAAAAGATCTACTTCTAAGGTGAAAAATTCTCTTAATTATTTGGATGCTCGGAGTATATAACACCAAATACATGGAGAGTTAGCACTATCTGTATGTCCAAATAAACTTATTGTTCACAGTGTTTGTTAGTATATTTTATGTTGCTCATACAGTTATAAATGTCTAGTTGTAGGTCATAAACCACTCCAATCCAGTGATTATTGGGTATCAGCAGTGTGCCAGATGCTAATGGTTTTCGTGTTTATTGCCTTACTTTTAAGGTATTAAAAACATCTCTAAAGAGAGGTGTTAGTTTTTCGGTTGTACAGGTGAGGAAACTGAAGCTCAAAGAACATAGGTGACTTGCCACCAATCACAAAGCCAATGTTGGAACTAGAATGGAAAACCAGATTTTCCAACTCCAATTCCAGTGCTTTTTCTTCCATGCATACTACTTTCAAAGAAGTATTCACTGATTGAACAAATATTCACTCAACATCTATGTATGCCAGGCACCTATGGTCAGCCTTAATGATGTAAGGAATACAGTGGTGAATAAGACAGGTATGTGTCCTGACTCTAGTGTGTAGAATCTAGCGAAGAAGACAGAAAAGATAACAAATGATTCAAAAAGAGGGTGACGAAATCAGGTTTACAAAAAGAGGAGAACAAGATGACTATAGGGCAGTCATAGGCCATAGAATGGCAAAAATAAACAGGTAAACAAGGTTAGTCCCTTCACATTACTGGAGGATTTTGTGTTTACAAATTTGCGTACTCACTCTCTTTATTTATAACGCCAAAATCCACACTGGCTATGCGGTCATTGGCAGACAAGTGTGTGCACACAGCGTCCTAGCACAGATTCCCCACTGAGGTTCATTAAGGTGATGTTCTGCCATCTTGTTTCAGCTCTAATATTATAAACAGGTGTCCTTTTTAAAGTCTGTTCAATGCCATAATGCCATATTTTTCTAATGTTTGTGCCTTTTTTTTTTTTTGATATCGAGTCTTGCTCTGTCACCCAGGCTGGAGTGCAGTGGTGCAATCTCGGCTCACTGGAACCTCCATCTCCTGGGTTCAAGTGATTCTCCTCCCTCATCCTCCATAGTAGCTGGGATTATAGGCACGCGCCACCATGCCTGGCCAATTTTTTTTTGTATTTTTGGTAGAGACAGAGTTTCACCATATTGGCCAGGCTGGTCTTGAACTCCCAACCTCAGGTGGTCCGCCTGCCTTGGCCTCCCAAAGTGCTGGGATTACAGGCTTGAGCCACCATGCCTGGCCCTGTCTGTGCTTTTTATTGGAAATCTCACTGTTTAAAATGATCCTCAAGCACAGTGCTTGCTGAAGTGTTCCTAAGCGTGAGAAGATTGTGATATGTCCTAATGGAGAAAATACAATGTGTTAGATAATCTGTCTCCAGCCATGAGTTATACTGCTGTTGGCAGCCAGTGCAATGTTGGTGAATCAACAATACATACCAAGTAAGATGTCTTTATACAGAAACACACATAAAACAAAGTTATGTATTGATCAGTTGACGAAAAACCTATGAGTACAGACTCACAGAAACCTAACCCTGTATTTCCTGTAGGAGAAATAATTTTGTCTCTTTAAATTCTGTGTTCCTGGGAACTTTATAAAACTTAACTACTTTGAAGAACCAGAATCAACAACGAATGGCTGAATATTTAACAACACCAAGTGCTGGAGAGGATATGGAGCAACTGGAACTCTCATATATTGCTGGGAGAAATGCAAAATGGCATGGCTACTCTGGAAACCATCAAGCAATTCTTGTAATTAAATGTATATATCCATCCCATATGATCTAACAGTCCCATTCCTGGTATTTACCCATTTAAATGTAAATTTAGGTTCACACGACAACCTGTACCATGAATATTTATAGCAACTTTATTTTTGATTGGCATGAAATGGAAACAACCCAACTGTCCTTCAATTGGGGAATGAATAAACAAACTGTGGAATGGACTATTACTCAACAGTAAAACAAAGCAAATTATTTGTGTACTCAATAGCATGGGATGAATCTCAAATGCTTTATGCTACGTGAAAGAAACCAGTCAACAGGCTCCATAGTATATTATTCCACTGAAATAATATTTTTTAAAGGCAAAGCTGTAGGGACAGAAACATTATTGGTTGCCAGGATTTGGGGTGGAGGGGATAAATTGACTATGAAGGGGCACAGAGGAATATTGGGGGAGAGAGGAGAGAACTGTTCTGTGTCTTGTGTTGGTGGTTACACAATTAAATGCCTTAGTCAAAACCCAAAGACCAGTATCCTAAAAACTGTGAGTTTTCCTATATGTATATTATATTTTAATAAGATTTAAAAACTGAGACCTGAAAGAGGAATCAAAGTACAATTCTTCTAGTTTGACACAGTGACATCAGAAAATACCATTAAAATAGAGAACACCCTATATGTTTACAGTATTTCTAGTTGATAAATAGTGTAAAATAAACACTATGTCGTAATTTATATTATACTGCAGATAGAGCAGTGATCTCTCGGAATGTATAAAACATGTTTTCTTTTCTCTCGTTTTGTTATGCCTAAATCTAACATGGTGACAGGAAACAGTTTCTTACTGGTTTTTTGACAAGTTCTGTAATTTGCAAATCATAATATGATTCTGATATATGCGTTATTCATAAGAGGACAAACTTTTGTTTGATTTGGATTACCCAGTTAAATGACAGTTGACCTTGGGATACCATAACAAACAAGACAACAGAGCAAATATGATAATATCACTTATCTTGCTTATATATGGTTATTTAATGATAGGCCTCTGTCAGAAACAGACAGTTTAACTGTTTGCGTCCTTGAAAACAGAGAGACTTACCATATGCCCTCTTTGAACGTCTTGAACTCTGATAGTTCCCTTTTTTATTCTTCCTTGTTTACAATGGCTTTACTATATTACCTCTGTTCTATTTCAAGGAGCAAAGATGTTGTAAATCAAATCACCATTACATTCTGGTTTATGAAAGTCAGTTTCACCATATAACATGTACCTAACCTTAGAAGTAATGGGCGAGTTGGGCTTTCCGAGACTTTTACTGTACTTAAAGCTTTACAACAAATTCAATAATGCATATCAGTAGTTTCTCAATAATTTATACTGTAGCTAACACAAACAAGTCCTTCTCACTTGTATTATATTTTGAAGATTATTTTATCTATGTTTTACTTAAAATGTATTGTCAAAACATCCCAAGGCTGTGTATGTACTGTGTTCTTATACAAATAACAAGACTATGCATCACTACAGTCCCTTAATAAACATAGACCACAGTTTACTCAAAGGACATTGAAAATAAATGGCCCTGCTTAAGATTATTGTGCTGTCAAAGCCATTTGTTGGATGACTAAAGTAGGTGAACAAATTGCTATATTATATGACATATGCTGCAAAAGCTATGAAAAGAGTTGCAGTGAAATAATTTGGAAAAGTAAAAACAGTAAATACCTCTTGTACTTTTCCTGTAGAATATCATGAACTATGAAATCGTTATTTTTACCTTTATAATTTTTTTTGTTTCAAGTCTTTTAGGAACGTCAGCATTGGTTTGTGCATTTTTTAGTTTTCTGTGTTCCTGTCTAACATCCATTAACACCAGTGGCAACAATTAGAGTTGTCTGATTATCCCAAAATATAAAATAAACTTCCCTCAAGACTTAATTCAGTATGTAGCAAGTGTTTCCTAAATGTACAAATGGCAACATTGTTTTCCAACAGGATAATTACAAGCATGTACACTGTGTTTCCTCATTAGTAGTAATTAAATAATTTACTAAATTATGCAATAATTCATCATGACACATGCTAACCTTGCTCAATTACAGGAGCCGGTGATCAAAGAATTTCTCACACACATGCCTGGATGTTATTAGAATAGTACTTTTTGATTTCTGGAGAAGTATTTTCAAATACAAAATAGCTTGCTATTTTCAAAATACTAAGTAGTGCTGAATTCAAGGAAGAATTAAAACAATTGTTGAGAGTTACCGTGTAATGTTTAAGAGTGCACATGCTAGAATCAGTGCACATGGATTTTTCTTATGTTTCCACCAGTGATTGGCCCTGGCCTGTTGGACAAGTCGCTTAATTTCTCTGTGCCCCAGTTTCCTCATCTCTAAAGTGAATGTAATAAAAGTACAGAATGTTTTTGGGTGAATGAAATGATTTTTAAAAAGAGCGTGAAATCAGTGCCTGCCACAGAGGAAATGCCGAGGAATGGTTAACAAGTAGGAGAGGTAGTAGCAGCAACAGTAACAGCATTATATAATTATTGGAAAGCCATTTTGATTTCCCAGAATTATTTTTGGGGACACAAGGTTTCGCTAGATACTAAAAATCTAACACGAATTTTGGAACTTCTGACTGGAATGCCTAATTTAATCTACCTCCATCTTACAAAATGTAGGAAGAGTTTTTAAGAGAAGAGTGTTTTTTTTAAAATGTGGATCTAACATATTTAGAACATTTTAACATTTTTTATTAAAACAAAAAAATACCCAAATCTATTCTCGTTTCAGTGCTCACAACACACTTCCACAGTGTAGGACTGGCCATAAATAATAGATGTGTTTCTGAGAGCAGAGAACAGACTTCTGATCAGATGCTGTCAGCCCAGATGAATCCCATCCTATAAACTGGAGCTTAAATGTGAGCATCACAACCACTATTGACATGTGGCACAACTGTCTGAAATGTCAATAGTTATAAAATGAGTATTTCATAATGCAGAATAATTGATTACTTTGCTTGACTGAACAGGAACATATTTTCTCTGCGAAAGCAAAATAATGCCAGCATTTGCTCCTGGAACGCTCGTAGCTGCGAGATTTGGATTTCCCAATGAAGACCACGTTACTCTGCAGCCCTTGATCATGCATGACAAAAATAGGGAAAACCATCTGTAACCGCTTATCTTTTCTCCATTATTTGAAAATATATTTTAAGATACTTCTTTAAAAAATAAAATATGGCCTATATATGAAGCATCTATATTAATAGAACTGTCTCAGATAATTTTCAGAACTGAAATGGATGAGATACAAAATCAAATAACATTCCATTTATCTTGTTCATCCTAAAATGCTCTGCTTCGCTTTTCACTCTGATGAAATAACATCCATTTCCAGTTTTATTCTTCCTCGGTGTGCTGTGATGTGGAACTCTTTTGCTCTATGTGTTTTATTAAGTGTGATTTAACTTTATGACTATCAAACCAACTATTAATCCTTACAATAAGACTGTGAAATAGGCAAGCTGCAAAGAGATTTATTTTCTGAAGCACAATTCCCTTCTTCTACCTCCAATTATTTTTTCAGAAATCATCCTCTGCAAGTGTATAGTTTGCAGAGCTCCATACTGGGCACTGTAAGGGAAGGCAGAAGACATAGCTACAACCTGCATTTTCGGCTTTCTCCCCTTCTTATCTGTGTGTATTTTAGCTATGGTAAATGCTCACTATTAGTTTCCTTGAGTCAACTTTCTGTCTCTGTGTTCTTTTTTTATTTATTTTTTTTTTTTTGAGACCGTCTTGCTCTGTTGCCCAGACTGCAGTACAGTGGTGCAATTTTCTGCTCAGTGCAGCCTCTGCCTCCCGAGTTCAGGTGATTCTCCTGCCTCAGCCTCCCAAGTAGCTGAGATTATAGGTGCCCATCACACCTGGCTAATTTTTAGTAGAGACGGAGTTTCGCCGTGTTGGCCAGGCTGGTCTCAAACTCCTGACCTCAGGTGATCCGCCCACCTTGGCCTCCAAAACTGTTGGGATTACAGACATGAGCCACCGCACCCAGCCTGTACTTTTACAAGTGTGTTCTATCCTCCTTCTAAAAGGCTCTGCATTTTCACTTCTGTCCACCAAGATGTGATATGGCCTTCAAGCTCTAGCTGAAATCTCCTTCATGAAGTCCTTCCTCTCTTAAAGTTTCAGATGAACCCTGCACACAGTAACCTCTCTTATTCTTGACTTACATAATACTTTATTTCTGGAACACTTAGAGTATGTGGCACACATTGTGCCTTACGTTATAAGCATTGCATTTATTTTCCTACTAGATTGCAAGTTCCTTGAAGGACAGACTTATGTCTTGATCTTTGCCCTTCCCTCTCGACGTCCTAGCACAGTATAATGCACACAGAAAGTGTTTAGTCATTGCTCATTGGATGGGAACTTGCTCTCCTGTAGGAAATAAGACCTAAAAAGCCTGCTAGACCACAAGGCCTCTTAGGCCAATGGGTAATTTAATTCTTATTCATCTTTGAGTCCCCAATACTTAGCAGGTGCTTAATAAATACAGTTGATCCTTAAACAATGTTGGGGTTAAAAGTGCTGACCCCCTTGTAGAAAAAAAATGTGCATATCACTTTTGAATCCCCAAAACCTTAACTACTAATAGCCTACTGTTGACTGGAAGCCTTGCAATAAAATAAACAATCAATTAACATATACTTTGTGTGTTATATGTATCATATATTTTATTCTTACAATAAAGTAAGGTAGAAAAAAATAAAATGTTATTAAGAAAATCACAAGGAAGAGAAATTATACTTACGATTCATTAAACGAAAGTGGATCATCAGAAAGGTCTTCATCCTCATCGCCTTCACAGTGAGTAGGCTGAGGAGAAAAAGGAGTTAATCTTACCATCTCAGGGGTGGCAGAGGTGGAAGAAAAGCCTCTTGTAAGTGAATCTGCACATTTCAAATCTGTGTTGTTCAAGAGTCAACTGTACTTGTTTTATATACACCACACACACACACACACACACACACACACGAGTTTCAAAATTGTAGAACGCTCAGCAAAAGTGCATGCTTAGAGACATTTCAGCAAATTTTGATTAAGGGTCAGTATTTTATGTCAGGCATAGGCTTTGTGTGTATAACAAGGTAAGAGCTGATGGAGTGGTGGTGGCCGTGCCATTTGTAAGCTCTACTGAGAGATACCACTTTTTCCTTTCTGTCTATTTAATTCTCCTAGTGGCCCTACAGGACTCTACTCTCCCTATTGACATATGGTGAAACAAAGGTTTGGTCAAGCTCATACAGCTAGTGAGTGGGATGTAGGTTAGTTTTCAGCTGAACTTTAATGCCAAAGCCCATTCCACCATATCATGGAGTTCAAGGAAATAAAGAAGGCTTCTTGGAGAAGTAGCAGACATGGCACAGCACAGAAAAAGGGAAGAAAGTGTTCCTGGAAAGTGGATGGGGAATGATTCTGAAAGCAGTCACAGGATGTTTGAGTTGTAGGGCCCGTTGCAGTCATTTCCTACTCCATCAGGCTACAGCTGAGGGTCCTGATGTCCTGAAAGGTAAAATGGCTTGCCCAATATGACGTAGAAAGCTAGTGACAAGTGTGAAACTATCCTGGACCCAGGATTCCAGATTCTGAGTTCACTTGTATTTCTTGTATTCTCTTACCTAAATATATATATGTATATAGTTTCCTGAATGGCTTGTTGCACTGCCAGGTATAGGTGTGGGGTGAGGACACAGCATGGGGACATAAAGAAATGGGCGTCTCCCTTGGCCTTGATTTGCATTTCTCCCCTTCCTGCCTTGGCTGTTGTGTGCACAGCGAAGCACCTGCTACCTACCTGTTCTGTGGAGGTTGCTCAGCTCTGTATGCCTGTGAACTTTACCCTTTTCCTTATTGTGATGATTACAAAACATAAGCCAGTCCTTTGAATTTCCTAACAGATGTATGAAATATATGGTTCCAGAAATCCCAGAAGCCCTGCACTATTGTCTCCATTCAGTCAAATCTTTCACCTCCAACATCCCATTACACTAATAGCCATACTAATGATTTGCAGTCATCTGTCAACTGTTAGTAAGTGGCAGAGTGCTGTGCAAACATCTTTTCAATGGGCAACCAGACAGGGTACACCTTTAGGAATGTTCGGACGGACTCATGAAACTCTACAGTTTTCAGAGCACAGGTCAGCTGATTTGTGACCTTCTCGAGATCAGGGCTACTGTCTTATTCTTGTTTGATTCTCCATCACAGTGTCAGTATAATATCTACGGTAAGTGTGGTTGATTATGAGGAAATGTGTGTGTGTGTGTGTAAAATTGTAGGTGTCTCTTGCCTATTTATTTCACTATATTTCATGGACTATGCCTATGTATACATACATGCATATTTCAATCTACATCTATATTTGTTTTAAAATCATGAATAAGGCAGATAAAGCACATTAATCCATTTGTCCTCTCCCCCTTAACACTCATAAATAGCAGAGCTCTTTGTCTTACTCTTGGTTTCTGGGTCTCACCAGTACTACTCCATTTGTAAGTGTTCCTTTTTGAGACACTGGCTTCTTCTGGACTCAAATTGAAGCAAGGCTGTGATCTCTTCTAGGTTAGTTTGTGACATGTCTGTAGCTTCCCAAGTATCCTTGCTTTAGAGCTCTCTGGGTCTGACCCTATTTGGGTTATGGGAAACCTGGTCCCCTGGCTCTATGTCAACCAGAATGGCTCAACTCCTAAAGGTCACAGTGCAGTGGTGGCCAAGGATTCCATTGAATCGAGCTACCTAGGACCACATTAACCTTTCACTGATCGCTTTCTTATTCAGCTAGAAAGAAATTAATTGAATTTGCGAGCAGCCGCACACTGGAGAGAGAGATGCGGGGTCCGTCCGGGTGAGACAAATTCAAAATGCTGTCCCTCACGAGCATCAACAAACTTTGAGATCACCTTTGCCTAGGAGCCGCTTGCAGATTCAAGATAAATTTGCCAGTCTACTGGTTTGTCATTCTCCCCCGTAGCATCGTATCTGTGATTTGGGGTGGCAAATTATGAGATCAGAACTTGTGTGGTGAAAACATATATTCTCAAAAAGTCAAGTATCATTTATTTAACCTGTAATGTAGGAAGATTGGCACCAATTTACTAATAATACTCCAGTCTAGACTCCTGCAAAAATGTACCAGGCTTTTCTCCTAGGTGTTTTTAGGAACAACGTGGCATTAGGAGTGTCTCTCTACTTTCTCACTAAGTGACAGATTCAGTGTGGAACGGAGCACACAAGGACACCACGTTGGGCTGTGACCAACTCTGGGAGACTCTGAGATGAGTTACATGTGTTTATAAGTATGTTGTGTGCTTTCTTTTTCTGAGATTAGCCAAAAGAAACCTTTGAGCTGTGAATTAATATATAAGAAACTCCCACTCCTGGTAAAGAAGTCCCATTCTGTTTAATTATCTTCATGTAAGCAATATTATATTACTTTTTTTTTTTCAGAACACTTGGTAAAAAGATAGAATACATTCCTTAGCACTGTGTTCTCCCCCATTGTTGGCACTCATAAGCATTTGTTTAATAAAATCCAAACAATTATTCCAACATAGTTATTGCATTTTAATATTTTATTGTATTTTTAAATGATTAGTTTTTTGTTTTTTGTTTTTTTCTTGAGACATATTCTTGCTCTGTCACCGAGGCTGGAGTTCAGTGGTGCGATCTCGGCTCACTGCAACTTCAACCTCCCAGGTTTAAGTGATGCTCCTGCCTCAGCCTCCCGAGTAGTAGCTGGGATTACAGGCATGCACCACCATGCCTGGCTAATTTCTGTGTTTTTGTATAGAGAGGGTTTCATCATGTTGCCCAGGCTGGTCTTGCACTCCTGACCTCAAGTGATCCACCCGCCTTGACCTCTCAAAGTGTTGGGATTACAGGCATGAACTACCACACTGGCTTTTACATGATTGTATTTTAATATACAGTGGGTTAAAGTTTGTGCTGAAATGTATCATTTATGGCTCCAATTTGATATTACTGAAAGGAGATGTGTATCCTTTTATTCCTAATTTGTCATAGAAAATGTGTATTTCAAGTGGTTAAAAAAAGAAAAGCCTCTAGTTTTTACTCTCAAAGAGTTTTGTGTTAATATAAAGAACAGTAATATACCCTGGGTTAAAAGCTGAAGACATTTAATAGAGGCATGTATTACAAATAGCATCTAGCTACATCGGAAGGTTAGGACTTCGTATCTGAAATTCTGTTGCTCATTAGTTGTAGGAAGTGAATGAAATACATTTCTAAAGGGCAAGGTCAGTATTACATTATTCTGGCAATGTCTTTGTTGAATAAATGTGTAAATATTTCAGATAAGTATTCTGAGATTATATTTCTATTGGGGACATATCTATAGAATGAAAGATTCTACTTGTAATTGCAGGAGCAGATGTCACATGACATGTTGTTCCCAGTGACTGATTTCATTTGAAATGATCTGGAAATAAATACTGATGACTAGTGATGTCAGACTATTCACCTTGGAGTCAGATGTCTGACAGGCAGTCTAGAGCTAATAGATTTGGTTATTTTCAAAACATTGTTTTCTAAAGAAGGATACTGTTTTAAAGTAGCATGATGAATTCTCTGAGTTGTATATCTGGCTTCATTTGCATTGAGTATGGAAGAATATACTTATGAGCATGCAGTCTCTGATGCTTTTCCAGCCTTTAACGATACAAAAGAAAGAAAATTGTACCTGGGACCTACCTATAGGAGAGCTTGGCATTAGTCGTTAGCACAAGGGAAATCAAGAACCACATTTGAATGATGGTGTCAGTGTAACTGAGGGGCGTTACCTCATTGGGAGATATAGTTGCATCACAGGAACATGGTGTGATTTAATTTCATAATTGTAAACATTGCAGTGGGTATGGTTGATTCATTTGAAACTCTTGTCCACTTCGCTATGGCTGGACAGCTGAGTTAACATGGGTAGGTCTTGGGTTCACCTTTTTATAATTTCTTTTCTTTGTAGCTTTATTTGGGGAAAAAAATCTAAAAGAAAAAAACTGTATTAGAATGAATTTATCTGAAATCAAACTTTGATAAAGCCATGGCTTGACTGAAGGACAATGAACTTTATTGGCCTTCTAAATCAGAGCGCTGTATAAATGTTTGGAAAACTCAATTTTACCTTGAAATGGGGCTGGGGAGGGAGTGTATGAATCCTTGTTTTTGCAGTGCTGATTATCTGCTTGTGTTTTACATTGTGGCCCAACTCAGGGGCAAGAGCAACTCACTTACATGGAGGAAAAAAATGCTAGAATTATCCTTGCTTAATCATCATGAACGCAGCAGCTAATAGCCATCTAATATTTTAAGTTGTGCGTGGAAACAGACCAACAGAAAAGAAAGCAGCATGAAATTTCGTGAAGGAACAGCAATCGGTACGGAAACTTGACTTTTGAGAATTTTTTTTCTGTTATGCTTGGTACTATAGACATCCTGACCAAAGTTTTAAACAATGCAGACTCTGGGTATGTAGCATGTGAAATTCATCATAAAGAGATTGATCTGTAAAATAAGAACGTCATGATTTACAGTTCCATAAGGACAGTAAAAATAAGCTTCAAAGTTTAGAGGGAATTGTTAGTTGCATGTTAAAATGTACAAAGTTGACCTTTAGAGATCTTTATTTTCTGTCAAAAATACCACAACGTTTCATTTTTAGGGTATGAAAACGATAGCTTTTCCTACTTGTAGACGGGTTCTCTGGAGAGGTATGGAAGAGCCTGGGAATTTAACGGCTCCAATCAGCTGGCAGCTGGAGTTCATTTAGGTGATTCACGAACAATTTTCGGCTCTCCTTGCAGGTGTCAGTGGTCTTGGACACGGGGAAGGGAATCGGGGGAACAGGTGTAGACCAGGACCTTGGAGATTGGTCTAACTGCCAAATATCCAAGGGTTGCCAAGGGTTGGGTGGGCGGAGTTCCCCCTGCCCAGGCCGCGAGTCTCTCCAGAAAGACAGGTGGAGCTTACTCCACTCCCCGGACGCTCCCAGTGGCTTCGTTCTCCACGGCCCAGGAGGGGCCCGTACGTTCCGATTAGAGCTGGGGCGGTCTGGGAAATGAGGGTGGCCGTAGTTTCCCAAACCAAACCTGTCTTTTCCATCAACGAGCTGGCGCATTTATCGCCCCCGAGGGCTCCGGGAAGCCAGCGGGAGAGTGGCGTCAGGTTGCGCGCCTCTTGCCCCACCGAGTGGGGGGAGAAAGTGGTCAGACGCGCCTTCCGCGGGGCGCTGTGTGCAGAAAAGCGACCGGCGGCCACAGGTGATCCCGAAGGCGAGGGGAAGGCAGGCGCCGGGGCGAGGGCCCGGGGCGGGAGAGGGCAGCCCCTGCCGGGGTGGGCCAGCCGAGCCGCCGCAGCTCACCTGCCCGCGGGGGCGGGGCGGGGCGCGGCGCTGGGGCGCGCCTGCCTCCCGCCTCCCGCCTCCCGCCTCCCGCCCGGGGAGGAAGCGGAGGGGCGCGGTGTAAACAGAGCGGCGGCCGTGATGTCAGCCGGTCACATGGAGCCTCTTATGGCTCGGGATGGCTCTCGGCGGGCGGGCAGCTGCGGCAGCTGCTGCTGTGGCTCGGGCGGCGGCGGCGCGGCGGCGGCAGAGGGGGCTCCGGGGTCGGACCATCCGCTCTCCCTGCGCTCTCCGCACCGCGGCTTAAATGATGTATTTTGTGATCGCAGCGATGAAAGGTGAGTCCGGGCGCCCCGCCTGGGCCGGGTGGGCTGGCGGCTCCGGGGGGTGGGGAAGAGGGTGCGCAGGGGGAGGGGTGGGCGCGCCTGCCCGAGCGCACGTACTGCCCGGGGCTAGGCGCCGGAGCCCCGCCAGGGCCTTCTGGGCCATCGCCGCGGCGCCACCTGAGCCCGGCCACGGGATCGGCCTGTCTCCGATTAGGGGCAAAGGCGCACGGGGCGGATCCCCCTCTGCTGCCCTCTCCGGCTCCTGTCAGTCTCCTGGGTCCGCTTGGCACCCGTTGGGGCTCCCAAAAGAAAGTTTGCCGGGAGTCGCCGCGCTTCTGGAAGGAAGGGGAGGGTCTACGGAGTTCGGAGGAAGCCCGGGACGCCCCGCGGCCGGTCCCTAGGGCCCGCACCCGGGACAGCTCCGGCCTAGGTCGGGGAGGCGCAGCTGCCGGTCAGGGCCGTGCGTGCGCGCGGTCGCGATGTAGTCCCCGGGAACTGGTCAGCGCCCCAGGCCTTGCGCCGTTCCCCCGCGGCCCCGGGCGCCCCAGCGGCCGCCGGTCTGGCATGTGTCGCAGGTCCGCGCTAGGTCCCGCGCTGGGTCCCGCCGCGGCCACTTCCGAAAGCGCGCGGGCCAGAGCGAGACGGGCGCCTCGAGCGTGCCAAGACGCCCTCGGCCGCCCCGGGAGCCGTGGCGCACCCCCGGTTGACACTTTGGCTGGTGGATGGAGGTGGGGAGGAACTCGGCAGCCCACGGGATCCGCGGGCGGGGGCGGAGGCGGAGGTTAGACCGTGATGAGGGCCGACGCGCGCGGGTTAGTCGCGGCCAAGCCTCCCGGCCTGGCCTTCCGCCCTCATCAGGACTCCTTAGCCGGGCCGGGGGCGGGAGAGCAGGGAGATGTGGTTGGAGGGAGGACTGGCTCGAGGTCCTCTCAGATGAGAAGGAGAGAAACCGTGGCAAGTCAGGGAACTTTCTGCTGGGAAAGCCAAAGTTTGGAGGTGTGCAGGAAGTCGCCCGTGCTGCCGGAGAAACCGAGACTCGCTCTTGGGACGGTTGCAAACAGCTCCGGAGAAACTGAGCCCGCAGCACGCCGCCCGCTTGTGCGCCCGCAGGTTCCTCGCCGTGGATAATCTGCCCGAGCGGCTTCGCAGGCCCAGCCGCCAGGCTGGGAGATTTAGAGCCCCATCTGTTTGCGGCGGACGCGGCTTCCCTAATGCGCAGCAATTGTGCAGACCCAGACTGTCCTGCGGGTCCTGCCCACCCGTGCGGGCGCCAAGCGTTTGTTAAACGTTTGCTAGGTTGGGGTTTTGTTGCAATCTGGAATGAAGGACACCAGTTTGGTATCTGCACTGGGTTTACTTTCGGATCACCGAGCTTTGCCTTTCTTCACTAGAGATTGGATGGCATCTCTTTTATTAATTATTAACAGGCCGAAACGTACTGGACGTTAGTTAAGATGAGCTGCTTGAGATGAAATCTTTCTATACAGTGTGCCCACAGCAAATTTTCTCTTTTCCCTTGTGGCTTGAGGGAAATGGGATTTAATCATTTTTAGAATATGCAACTCCTAAGTAAAAGGAAACCTCCCGTGATCCATGCTCTTAAGCATTTAAAATTATTTGGGAGGAAAAGTTATTAAGGTTTCTTACCGACTTCTTATGTTAAAAAATCTATTTACCTCCTCACTATGCTATTCCTGCTTTCATTAGCCCTGTAAGCATAAAACAACTTAAGTAGCCTCTGCAGCTGAAACATTTTTTTGTCTCTAAATTATAAAATAGATTTTGCTATTTGGAAGATGTCAATGCCAGTCTTTATCCAGTTTGTTTAATATAATTTGTGTTGATTGGAGGAAAGGCGAGAGGCTGCCACATTTTAAACTGCTTTCTCCCCTAATGAACAGTAACCACCCACCAAACAATAAGGAAAGTACATTTTAATATTTTGATTTAATGTTGATGCTTCCTAGTACGTAGGCTTTTGCTTCTGTAGTTCTCCAAAGTGAAGTTCCATACTATCCCTTACTAATAGAATAATGAGAATCACACACTACCCCCACACATTTGTCTTGGAGTGACCTCTGTCTGCCATAAAATAATAGATTCATAGTATTGTGCTTTGAAAACAGTGGCTCAGAAGTACTGACAATGCAATTTTTCTATAAATTCAGCTGCCTGGGGTAGGGGGGAAAGGGGGGAGGGAAGGAGGGAGAGAGAATACATCTGGACAGTTAGAATATTTCACTCCCAATATCATAACATCCTGTATTTTAATGGAATTATATTGCTTTGGTGAAAACTTAAGCTGAAAAAAAATTGTGGGAAAATGAGGAATGCTGTAAATGTTTCCATATCAGATTTAAGGGGGAAAAACTGGCCCAGAATCTTATTAAATACTTCCCTGTTGCCTCAGTTTTAATAGTTAAATTGGTTCCATATGTAAGAGTTTGTATAATTAGGTTTTTCGTGCAAAACAAACACTATTTACAATATAGCCTTTTGGTATGTGGATGCATGTGGACAAGGGAGAAGAGAAGAAGCCACCATAAAAGAGAAAGATTCTCTTTGTTGGCTGATTTACTTAGGTTTTTTAAACATCATTAAATCAGGTCCTTTGAACTCGCCAAAGAAGAAAATCTTCCTTTGCATTAGTTGTCAAATAAGTTTAGGCTTAAAGCAGTTTCATGCTTAGATGTAATAAATCTTCATTTGAGCAACTCTAGTCCCTTCCTTCAATTTTGCTTTTGTTTAATTAACAACAAAATTCCAATACCATTTAGATTGTTTCTTGGGCAAAGGGAGAGAGCCAGCGATAACATTGATAATCAGGGGAGCACTTGCTCTCTTCAGCATAAAAGTGCATTGGCCAAATATTACGCGGCGGCCGAGTCCTGAAAGGAAATACAACAGCTTCATCAGTTTCAGATGATACACCCCTTTGCTTCATAGGAGTGTCCAGCCTGTGTTCATGTAAACGGAGTTACAAGAGCACAGGGAGGCTTTAAGGGAATTTCTGGCCCATAAAAGATTCTTCCTCCGGACTGATTCATATGCAGATACAAGACTCTTCACCATTTTGAAAATATTGTATGTGTTGGCAGTATGTCCAACTCTAAGAAGTATAATTTTATAGTTTTGAAGAATTTGGCCTTTGTTTTTACCAAGTGAAATTGGAATTTGATCTCAGATCTCATTGTAAGAACCGTTTCCCTGGTATCCCTTCACTGAGATTTTTGTACCATTTTTGTTACTTGTGATGGGAAGGATTGGGAAGAGGTGATGGCTGAATCTTGAAAAGAGAAAACCCAAATGGTTGCCACTACTGAGCAGAGTGCTTATCTGGCAAGAAGGGATCAGTTCTTTTAAAGACAAAGAGGATTTCTGAATTCATTTATCCATGGGAGGAGGGGAAAGCCTGGACCGTCCATGAAGTAGAGTATATTTTAAAAGCACCATTTTCATGAGCAGCCTCTTGATTTTATATATTTCAATCACATTACTTCGGATACAAAGCAACATCATATACAAGTAAACCCTTTTGCCCTCTTTTTGAATTGAGAACCATATAATTTATTTATTGCTGCCCCATCATGAAATAATACAATTTCTAAACAGAAATAGTCATTTAAAAATATGTATACAGTATGTCATCTAAATCTTAGCTCTTTAATATGTAGTAGTTATACTTGTAAATAGATTAATCATTCTCAGTAGTTTTTTTCCTCCTATCTTTCCCTCCCACTCAAGTGAAACACAAGAAAAATGGATGAGATGAGCAAGGTGATAACTTTAAAGCACCTGCAATAACACCCAGCCACTTTGTTGTATGCTCTGGGGTCCCTAGGAAAATAATACCTAGGAAAAAAATAGGACCATGTACTGGGGAAAAGAAGTGGATGGATGGATGGATGGGTGGATAGATTTGTAGAGGCAGATGTGGGGTTCAGTTTTCTTAAAAATCTCTTAAATTATTAGGGGATCAACAAAACCCCTTATATTGAAGAAATTTCCTAAGAATACTCTGCCATGAAGTGGTTTCTGCACACATACTAACTATTTACAGCATTTATTAGTAAATCAAGGTTGCCTTAATCTGTATATTTCATATTTAATAGTTTTTAAGACCATAATTAGACACTCAGAGTCAGCAGCTACACCATTTTTATACTTCTGTACTTAAAACATAGTTTTTATGGAGCCATCCACCAGTCACAAGTCAGGTGTGAGTTGACATTTGATAGTATCTCAAAGACCACATACAGACCCTCTGAGGAATGATTTACAAGTTCTCTCTCCCCCATCTGGCTGTTCTACTGAAGATAACTCCCTTCCATCCCAACCTTTTGACTTATGAACTGAGAGATTCGTAGTCAGAGCTTTTTCTATCCATATTTTGTGTGACATGGTAGAACATGATTTTTCTGTTAATTGTCAAGAGTGCTATGTCCAGAGATAAGAGGTCTGAATACATGGATGATAGCATATATTAGCCAGTGGACAAAATGCAAGGAATCAGCTGAAATCTTTTGTTTTTGGATTTTCTTTTTGGAATGAAATTTGTTAGCCCTCATCATATTTTCGGGAAATAATATAACTTTAAAAGTCTTTGCTCCTGTGGGTATAAAAAATAATGTCAAGTTTATTCCCTAGGTTTGCCAGTGATTTCATTTTTTAAAATGTTACTGCTTCTGAAGTTTACTAGGCTTTTCATAAACAAATACGGAGATGATGTTAATCTGTGTTTATTTTGTGCTTTATGGTTTAAAAAAACTCTTACATTATTTAATCCTCTGTAGAAAGTCACTGATAGTCCCATACTTTTTAATTGAAGAAACGAGGCTCACAGAGGTTGCGTTATAGCCTAGCTTTTCCAGCTGATACATAGTGAAACAAGAACTACAACCCTAACTTCTATCTTCATGCCTCCCCTGGAGGAAGCTGTGAAAACGTCCTGGATATAACTTTGTCTCTAGTTAGTGGAAATTATAACTCTGGCATTTATACGGGGGAAAAAATAGATCCAATTATGTAACGCTTTGCTGAGCCTAATATCTTTAAATTACTATTTAATAAAATCAATTTGGTACAAATGGGGTTATTCTTACTTGCTTACCATTAGCTCTCTTCATCCCTGATTTTTATTAAGTCTGCCGTTGTAAGAGGATATGAGTGAAACGTAAGCATTATTTTCCTGAAGAATACAGAATATCATGAAGTAGTGCTAACCTGTATAACCAATCGCCATTTTGATAGAAGTGAGAGATTTATCAATATGTTCCACTTATCCTTAGGCACAGGGAACATTGACAAATGCATCTTCTAATTTTAATATGCTTTTATGTAGTATAAAGCTTACGAGTTCTTGTGCTTAGGAGTGGTTTCCACGACAGCTTAGGGGCATGACTGTAGATATGTTCTGGAGAAATCGGTTGTCTTTTAGAAAAATCGTGTGAAGTCTAAAAGTTTTCAAGTAGATCTGAAAAAGCTCATTTCTCACTTAGTGCGGACTGGCCTTACTGACTGCTGGATTAAGGTGTGTTTGTCTGAAAGCAAATAAGGATTATTTCAGTCTCAGAAATAGAAGAAACCTTAAAAGTCACTCAGATGAATGTCCTCACTGGCATTTGGACCCTGCCCACAATATTTCTGCCAAGTAGTTATCTGGTTATGCTTGCACACCTCACGATGGGGAACTCACTATCTTTAAAGGTAGCTTATCCATCTTGAATTAGAAAAGTCGTCTTACATCAAGCATAACTCTCTCCTTTGTGCTTTTAATCCCTTAATTCTGATCCTTTCCTTTGGGCTGAGCAGAACACATTTACTCCATCTTTCAAATGAAAGACTGTCAGACATTTGAAGACTAGTAGCATCACACACACACACCCCCTCTCTCTCTCTCATATACATAATCTCTGCTGTACTTCTTCAGTCCTTTTTGCTAAAAGTGTGGTTTTCCCTTCCCACCTTCTTGGTCAGTTTCTTCCTCAAACACACTTTAGTTTGCCTAGAACCTCTTGAAATGTTGATGCCAAAAATGGACCCCAAGTGCCAGTTGTGATATAATTGACTTGGCACTTACCTCACCATGTAGTAGAGAGGAAGTCATGACTTAAAGATGAAAAACTTTTGTTTTAAATTTTTAAAGATAACGTCAGCTATGCTGTTTCTCTAGCATCTCTCACCACCAGTGTTTATGATATCATTGTTTGTGGAAGTGGACTTTTGAACTGTTTAGAAATAATTTTAGTTCCATTTGAAGTTGATGGTTAAATATCCAGGAAAATCAAAGATACTACAAAAATAATTAAAGGAACATGAGAAGCATTTTAGGTATTTTTCTGCAGCATGTCAGATCTGAGATAAGGCTGCCCTCTAGTGGTTACTTGACCATGGAAGGCTAAACCAGTAATGGTGCCAGTGAATTTCCCATCAGGCTAGTGGGAAGGTCAAAGGTTGAAGTTCTTTTCTCAATTGGAATGAGACATTCTACATCAGATTCAAAAGTTTAACTCGTTGTTTTTCATGGTTATCAGAAATGTAACTATAAAGGGGATACTGAATTTTAAAAGTTGGCTTGCCAGGAAGTAAGAGAAAAATATTTTTAACTTAAGATAGATTAAAGCTGATTTATTTGCTGTTTGGCTCCATATTAAATTTAAGTGAAATTTGGTTTGTGAGTAAACAATTATGAACTTTATAATAATGCTTGTATTTTTCAAGTTTCATCCCCCATTCTATTTCCCAACCCTTGAGTATTTTTCTAAAAGAGGTCATCATTTGATGAGCTAAATTCAGTATTTCCCCTTTTTAAATCTAGAGCTTTTCTTTTTCAAAAATGATAAACATTTAGAAAAAAGGTAAACTACCGTAGCTGAATGGGGGGCATTAAAACAATTTTAAACATGGATGAAAAGACTATTAACCCCTTGGTTTCTAAAGATTTTTGGTTAGATCATTTGGTTCACTTAAGTATATATAGTTTGCCTAAACAATAAGAGTATATGTCAAAAACTCTGCATAAGGTAGAGACAAACATTTGTTTGCATAATTTTTAAGATAAATAGATAATACAAGTGGATTGTGGATTTGTATTTTGGTATTACAACAAGTATGAAACAATCATAAAACAATCTGATTTCTGTTGGAATCTGAGGAATAAATATAGATCTTCCTATTTGCTTAAATATTATTTGTTCCTGATGCTACACAGAGGTATAAGTATGCACATTTGTATGAATTTTGCATTGCTCAAGAAGTCAAAGCTGATCTGAGCTGGAATAACCAGGGTAATAATGACGACAGATAATCACCAGGATTGTAAAGGATAACAGTGCTTACCTGTTTGCATTAGAAAGATGAAATTGCATCATTTCGTGAAACACAAAGAAGAAAAAAAAAACAAGGTAAACCTGCTGTTTAAACCTTCCTATCATAGAAATAAGGTGGTGGCTCAGAAGTGAGGACTTGTGGTTAGATTTCAGATCAGTTACTGAAGCCAACCGTTTCACAAACTGCGCCACCCAGAAGTGTGATTCCTTCACCACATGAGAAGTATTCTCTTTTTCACAGAATGTTATTTTCATTTTTCAGTTGTTAGGTTTTTTTTTTTTCTTCTTTTTATTTATCTCCCTTCAAATCTTGTGTAGAATACTGGGTGAAAATAAGTAAATAAATTTGTTTCAGCAAATACTTAAGTGCCTATTTGTACGCTAAGTAATTCAGGTACCACCTTTGCACTTTTATAATAGAGCTGAGACACCTTCCTCCCAATCGAGTGTCTTCAGCCATGAATCAGCATTTAAAAAATGCACTGAGAAGTTGGCAGCCACACCTAGAGAAGACTGCTTTAGGACTGTTGGACTTACAGGTTTGCAGTTGCTATAAGCTACATGCCATTTAAAACAACGGAGATTTTTGTGACATGCCAAACAGAGCGATGAAATATTAATGTAACTGGATAAAGTCAAACCCTATGCTTACGGATGAACATGATTTGCTTCCACATAAGCCATAAGTTAGCGCTAAAATCCTGCCTGAAACAGTGGTTCTGAAACTGTAGAGTACAACCCAAACTCCATAGATTATTTTTTTTTTTTTTTTTTTTTTTTTTTTTTAATATAGAGTCTCGCTGTGTCACCCAGGCTGGACAGTGGACAGTGCAGTGGCGCAATTTTGGCTCACTGTAATCTCCGCCTGCCAGGTTAAAGTGATTCTCCTGCCTCAGCTTCCCAAGTAGCCAGGTCTACAGGTGCATGCCACCAGGCCCAGCTCATTTTTTGCATTTTTAGTAGAGACAGGGTATTACTGTGTTAGCCAGGATGGTCTCGATCTCCTGACCTTGTGATCCACTCGCCTTGGCCTCCCCTAGTGCTGGGATTACAGGTGTGAGATCCCTGGGTGTCACCCAGAGTTTGATTCTGTCAGTCTGGAGTGAGGCCCACCAAGGTGTATATTTACACAGCATCTCAGATGTTTTCTGAGGCAACTGGTCCTTAGGCTTCACTTTGTGAAGCTCTGTCCTAGCCTGCTGGGGTAGGCAGCAGACTCCTCTACTCCTTTAGTGGGTCCCAAATGTCATTGATCTTCACAGTCATCTGGGAAGCATTTAAAAAATAAAGGGTGTTCTCCAGTAACACCTGCACAGATTCTGCTTACAAAGGCCTAGGGGGAGACCAAGGAATCTTCATTTGTAAAAGCTCCTCTGGTGAGGATATGGTGGGTTTGGGAACCACTGCTTGGGGCTCTTTCTTCTTACTCATGAGGAAAGGGAATCTCAGAAAGGTAAATGGTATTAAGGTAGGCATTCACTTCCCTTTAGTTCACTTATTCAGTTTGGAAGAGGTGCCAGATGTGAGCAATTTCTGCTATTGTTATTAATCCACTTGAAATATTTTTCTGGTAACTTTGGCTTTGCGATCAACCAGCATGCAGAAGAAAGTGGGCAGACTGTTACCCCAAGTCTCTTACCCCAAATCTCTTACCCCAAGTGGCCCAAACAGGAGAGGACCCTGAGGCTGTTTGGGTGCTGGAGGTGGCTGTGAAACTTGCCAAATACTGTACTCTTTTTTGGCATAAAGCTTTGTCTGGAAGCGCCAGCCTCTGCTTGTGGCATAGACACAATGCCCTGTAGCCTTCAGTGTGTGCCTGGGCTGAGTCTTGCCAATACTGTGACCACTTAGCAGAGGCAGGCTGGGGGTTCTGCTGCTGGAGTCAAGGCCACCTCCGTGAAAACAGTGAAGTCTTTTCAAGGTTGCTTTAGTCAGCAACAAAGTAAAGGTTTCAGTGCCCTGGAAGCCGATCAGTGCTTCGTCGTTAGCACATGGACTTTCTCAGGCACTGAGCATCTGGTGTGTATTTGCCAGCGTCCAGGCTCTGGAGGTGACATCCAAACAAGGGAGACCAAATGCTGCCTTCTTGCAGCTTGGATTCTAGTCTGGTGGAATAGATCGAAGTAGACTTGTTCTGGCTGCTGTGAAGAAGGCCCGCCAGACCCCTTCCACACTGCGACACCAGCCCCCTTTTTCTTTTGAAAGTGCTGGTATAGTATTGCATTGTTGTGGCAGATGTGACGCTGGTGGCCGAGGGGACAGCAGTGATCATGTCAGACTTAGACTCTGGTCTCTGCGAGTGTACATTCTGGTGGGAGAGGTAGATAATACTTAGGTAAACATATCAATGAACTCGATAAATACAGATAATGACAACTGCTAGGCTAATGTAAAAACAGTGTCATGGTTTAGAAATGCTTACGGCCTCATGGGTCAACATCAGGGAACTGAATCAAAAAATGTTTCCAGCTGATGGTGAACATTTTGCAATAGACACAGAAGAGAGCTTACGGGTCATCTGCTCCCAAGCTGGTCCACATATTAATCTATCTAGAGAGTTTTTAAAAGAAATACAAGCCTGGTCCTACAGATTTCTGACTTGATTGGTCCAAGATGTAGGGCTCAAGTATTGCTACATCTTTGAAGATGCTCAGATAATTCTGGTTGAGAAACCTCTGAAGTCCAACACCCTCACTTTATACGTGAGTCGCAGTGTCTGCAGCGTAGCCAAGCAATGTTGAGTAGTGGAAACCCCCTTACATAGGATGGGAGGAAGATGAAGACATGGGTTCTTGTCCCAGATCTGCGATGCAATAATTGTCGGGTTAATCCTCACTTGTTCACTTTCCCCATTTTTAAAGCTAAAGGGTTGAACTTGATGGCCACCAAGATCTTGTCCAGCTCTTCCGTTCTGTGAAAGTGTTTCTATTAAAACAGAAACATGCTCTAGTTTCTTGCTTGAGATTCGGGAGAAGCAAACAAATGCCTCCTACTTTCCTTATTCCCCTGTCTCTATCCTTAATTTCTATAGGTTCTTCCATCAGCTAATCAGTTCGTTTTGGAAGTGAAAATTTAAGGTAGAAAGAGGTAATTACTTTATGCTGACTGTTTAAATAAATTTCAGAAGAAGCAAATTTTCATTAATATTAATAATAAATATGCCCAGACTTAGTAAATTACAGTCATACCCTATTTATTAAATTCTAGCCCAAAGCTTTTTCCGTGTTTGATGGTTGATTTAAAACCAAGGGGCGAGGGCAGTTGTTTAAAAATGGAAACCCTGGAATAGCTGTGTAACCATTGCATACCACAGTCATTTTATTCTTTACCAAATATTCCAGGCCAGGAACCCAAAGAAATTGAGTCTCTCCCAATGTGTGGTCTGCAGTTTATTAGCAAGCAGAAACAGTTTATATCTTGTGATGCCATCTTATTTTATTTAAAAAAAAAATCTGAACTAAACTCCAGCATGAAATAGATCATTTAATTTCCTCATTTGAGACCTGGCATCTCTAAGAACTTGATTTTCATTGAAACATTTATTCAAAAAGACAGCAGTTCATTATAAACCAACGTGGTGAGCACCTTAAGTTTATTTCCTTGTGTGGAATTTCCCAGTGGGGTTTGATAATACTCAGCAGTTTCAGAAGCGATAAAGGAGTTTGAAAAGAAAATCTGATGGGAGCTGGTAAATGAAATTAGAGCCATATCTTTTTCAATAGAGATCTTTAAAGATTTGCATATTGCCCATTTTCTGTCTGTATTTAAGGAACAGTGCATAAATTGTATTCACAGCCACGTTTGCTTTAGACACCACATTATGAAAAATCATCTTCCTCTAACTTGTTGCATCCGTGATAGCAAGCAACTTTTGAAAATATTGTTTAACAAAACAATTGGTTTAATAGAAATGCATTTCAAAAGCAATGTTTCTACCACAAGCAAAATCTTATAACACAGAAGTGTTTTGTTTCCACCATTGCAGAGAAACAAAGTTGTTTAAGATGAGTTAAGATGTCTCAGAGTTTTGGCAGTCTTTCTAAGCCCCCTGCTGCTGTTGCGTTCAGAATCTCTTTTGAAGTGGCTTGGAAGTTGCTATGCAATTTCAGTGGCTGCTTAGGAGAAATATTGGCTAAACTATTCATTTTGACTGTTAAGATGGATTGAGCGTTTTCAGAATGTTTTCATTTGCTAGAAATGTGTTTTGCACTCGGGCTCCTCTTGTTGAAGTAGGAAGGTTGGTTACCAGCCATCTGATGATGCCTCAGGGTGTTTACAGAAAATGTGGGTGCTGTAGTTATATTTGAGCACAGCCCTCCCCCAACAAAGATAGTGTGGTAATCAGCAGGAATGTGAAAACATGTATTTAAGGATTGATGCTTGTAAAAGAGGTGCTGTAAAGAAACATGGTTGTTCAGATGTAAGAAATGACTGACAGCTCTCCTTGTAGGCATGCTAGTAACAATAAAGTCTAGAAGTTCAACATCAAAGCGATCACAGCTTACTCCACCAGTGACTTGCACATCAAAGAGAGAGCACAAGACAAAGGAAGTGCACCGAGGTATGTTTCTGCCTCATAGCCCGATCCTCAGGGGGAGCTCCCAGAGCCCCTTTCATGAATGCATAGTGATTTTTGCAGATCAGCGTCTTCATTTCATAAATGACCAGGAATAAAAAATCAGGGCAAATGAACGCCTTAATTGCCCCCATCACTTTAAGTTTAGGTAGGAAAGATTCGGCACAGGAGCGTTTGGTCTCTCTGGTTTCCTCGAGTAGTGAATTCTATCCCTGTGTGGGCAATTGTAACTTCACCTAGTATAGTATAGGGAATTCTTCACAAAATAAGAGAGAACACAGTGGATACATTTCAAGTTGGTCATTTGGAATTATGCTTGAGAACATAAAGCTGGACCTAAGTTAGTGCAGTATGCCTCTTTTTTCTTTCCTCTTGATTGCCTAATTTTTTGAGATTAACCTCGTGGGTGGATTTCTGCTGAATCAGGTGTGCATTACTTAACAGGTGTATGTGTGAATGAAATTTAGACCTGTTAAACAAGCTCTAAATTAATCATCAGATCTGTGCCTTAGTTCTCCAACTCAAATCATGTGTACTCCAAAATGGCAAAAGTAGAACAGGAAGAAGAGTCTGGGTTTGACTTTTTTCCCTCTCTTGATAGTAAATTGAAAATGAAATTAACCATGCAAGTATTATGAGAGGTTTGAAATCATGTGCTTTTTGTTTTTTTTTTTTTTTTGCTTGCCTTTGAAATTTAAAGTTCTTTTATAGTTCATCTTTAGTAATTTACTCATTTTTAAATGTTATTGAAAAATAGTAGTGCTCTGTGTAGTCGTTAATAAATACAAAGCAGGTTTCTCAAGGCTCTAGGGAGACCTAATAACACAACTCTGTTACTAATTGATGCTATACTGAGCTAACAAAAGTAGTGCTTTGGTAAACAGAAGTTAGAAAGCAAGAAGTTAAAGAACTATAGGGGATTATGTAGACATCAAGGGTTGGAAATTATAATAAGGCCTCTTTAGGGGAGCATTAATTTGCATGTGGCTGAATTAGGATAACCAATTATTTCTGAGGACACTACTAAGAGTTCATCCAAAATACCCCCAAAGTGAAAGGTTTGGGAGAGCTGGGAGTTAGGTGAGATGGAGGGGGGACTGAGCATGTCACATTTCCTATAACTCATGATAGTTGAATAGTTTTGTCGGTAGCATGTTAGAATAGCTAGCTTTCTTTGTTAGAAAATGCTGATGAAATCAAGAGTACTGGAATTTCTTTGTTCTATATACACAATTTATGTTGAACTATCACAGTGGAATTTTTTTTAAGCAGGAAGGGCAGGAGAGTAGGGACAGAAATAAACCTTTTAAATCTTCTTTACGTGAACCCTACAAGGACATAAGCATTTAGCAGATTAGAGCATGTTTGGATTTATAGATATACGATCCTCTACAGTAATGGTCTTCAATGGATGATCCAGGGACCCCTTGCTGGTCCCCAAGGCCCTCTCAGGGGCTCCAAGAGAAAATTTAAAAAAAAATAGTTCCATAACAATCTAAGGCATTATTTGCCCTTTTTACTTCGGTGACCATTTGTATTAATGGTGCAGAGCATGGGTAGGTAAAACTCCTGGCACCTTAGCAGGAAGCAGGGCAGTAACGCCAACCTGTACTAGCAGTCATGGTATTCTTCATTACTGTGCAGTTGCTGTTCAAAAAAAAAAAATTGCCAGTTTCATTTAGGAATGTCCTTGATGAAGCAGAAAAAAATTGTTAACTTTATTAAATTTTGACTCTTGAGTCCACACCTTTTTAACGTTCTTTATGGCAAAATTGGAAGTACGCATAAAGCCCTTCTGCTTCATAGCTAAGTACCACCTTTGTCTCCAGGGAAGAGTACTTGTGTCATTGTTTGAGTTAAGAGCTGAACTAGCTGTTTTTTGAATGGAATGCCACTTAACAGAATAACAGACTGTAATTATTCAGACTTGGGTATGTTTCATGTATTATTTTCTCAAAAGTGAACGGTGAGTCTGTTTTGTCAAGAAAAACCATTCACAGTGTTTACTGCCCATAAATTCAGGCATAAATCAGAATTTTGGAAAACTTGTATCCAACCCCATGAATATGACAGCTTCCCAATACTTAAAAACTTTTCTGATAATACGGGTAGTAATATGAATCAACATAATTCCTTGATATAATCACATCTAATAATGAAATGTGTCAACATCTGGAAGATATACACAACTCAGTGAACGAGTAGTTTCCAAGTGACCCATGCATGATATTATAAAAATATACTTAGGTAAATGGTCCACTCAAAGCACAAGCTGTACTTATGTATTTTAATTTAACAGAGTACAAAAAGTCACTGATAAGGATTCAGGTTCCATATTCTAACTGTTCTTTAAGAAACTACCACTTGTTGAGTTTTGGTGTAGTACCACAGAAGAATATCCAAAATTATCTGCAAAGGCTATTATAATAGTTCTCCTTTTTCTAGCTACATATATTTGTGAGGCCAGATTTTCTTCACATACATCAGCCTTGAGAACATAACACAACAGATTGAATGCAGAAGCAGCTATGAGAATCTACTTGTCTTCTTTTAATAGCCAGATATAAAAAGATTTGCAAAAGTATAAAATAATGGTATTCTTCCTGCTAACTTTTTTGTCTTGTAAAATATACTTATTTTCACATGTTAATATGAAATGTGTTTATTACTATTATTTTAAGATGAATTACAAGTAAATGGTTTAAATGTTCCCAAGTTTTAACTTCTAATATGGTAACGATTGATGTATAACCCACAAAAACAAAAGCTGTTTGCAGGATTTTTTTTGTTTTGTTTGTTTGTTTTTTGGAAACGGAGTCTTGCTCTTATACCCAGTCTGGAGTACAGTGGCGCGATCTTGGCTTGTTGCAACCTCCACCTCCCAGGTTCGAGCGATTCTCCTGCCTCAAACTCCTTGGTAGCTGAGATTACAGGCACACAACACCACACCCAGCTAATTTTTGTAATTCTGGTAGAGACAAGGCTTCATTATGTTGACCATGCTGGTCTCAAACTCCTGACCTCAGGTGATCTGCCTGCCTAGGTCTCCCAAAGTGCTGGGATTACAAGCATGAGCCACCACACCTGGCATCTTTGCAGTTTTTAGGAGCATAAAAGTATACAGAGACCAAAAAGTTTGAGAACTGTTGCTCTACAGTTTACTCTAGGAGACATAGTCAGAAAATTGTATGACGAAGCACAAAAACTTACTGCTTTCTGTGAACTGCCTAGCTCTTTGCCGAAGGTTCTAGCCCTAGGTAAGGCTAGCATTAGACAAACAAGAGTTATGTTTTCAAAGTGCATGTTTTCAAAGCACAAGGTAACAATAGAAGGGGCTTTAAATTCAGGCAGATTTATCAGATGAGCCATAAATTATACTAAACAAAGCGCTTTCAAACATGAATTCAAGAGCAAATTTTTTAATCCTCATTTTCTTTATAATGTCTTCATCTTTAATCACAGTGTAAGACCAGAGTCTTTGCTGATATTCTATTTTCAGAGATTTTGTTGTTTTGTTTATTAGTATAGCAAAGATCTGGGCATAAAATGTGTAGTTTACACAGGCTTTCATTTTATCTTTAATCATCTGCAACCTGTGCTTGCAAAAATAGTGCTAGTAAATGACGGCTGTTCTTTTTTGTTTGGGCTTGGGTGGAGGAAAAAGCTTCTGTACAATTAGTACCACTTCCAGAGCTATCCCAGCTCCTGAAAGATGTGAAACTTTTGTCATGTGTGTGGGCACCTTGGAGAATTTTATTACTGTGTGTAGAGATGGAAAGCCCTTGCAGGCGCTGCCACCATGCAAGTGATGGGCACCTTAACACATATATCATTCACCCTCCCTCAGACCTTGTCCACTGGGGAAGAGTTCTGCCCAGATGGCTGTCAGCATCTGAGTGTGACAAGGCGGCTAAGCCCTCAACTAACAGATACACTTGGCAGAATCAGTTCCATTATACTAATTAAATATGAGCAAGCCCAACCTTCCCTGAAATTTCTTGTGAAAAAAACATGCAGTTTGAAAGCAATGCCCCCAAATACTTGTCCCTAATTTTATAATCACTTTGTTGGCATCTGACATATAGACATTCACATTGCCCTTTGTGGCTGGGCCATCTGCGTCTTTGTTATCATCAAATAGGGGGCACGCAGGTCTTGCATTCCATTTGGTTTCCTATCAAAAGGCTGTCAGTTGAGTGGGAACAAATGTGTTTTGGCACATTCTGCATTTCCAGGGACTTGTTTCTGACTCTTATCGACTAAGAAAGAAGTTGGTGCCCCCAGAGCCAAATCAGTCTCGGAATACTGGGATGCCTTGGTCCTGGCGTGGTTTTATTGGCCAGTTAAAAGGATCGGCTGAAGCACACTCACTGTATAAACAGAGGTTGTGCAATGGCCCACAGCCACCCTGCCCATGAGAAAAAGTACCTCCTCTCTTCTGTGGATCTGCCCAAAATTAGAAGGACTGAGGAGAATGAGATGGCCCTGTTTCAGAACAGCTCACAATGGTGATGTGGGGGAAGGATGGGCGTGAAAGGGAAGGACAGCAAAGCTAGCCTTCCGCTATTCTTGGAGAGGGTGTTGGGAAGGTGAGGAAACCCTGGCTGTTTAAAGGGTGAGAGAAATAACTACATGCCCACTCATGGTTAAAAAGAAAACAAAACTTCTAACTTTCCAATTTGGGAAATAAAAGTGCAACATAATTGTTCTTGTTGAAGAAAAATGGCTCATGTTTAGGCATTGTATTTTATTAAATTTTTAGCATTTTCTGGCTAACCAAACTTTAAACAATAGATTTTATATGCTAAGTTTTGCATTATTCAGTGGTTTTGACCCAGGCATGGGAAACTATTTTAAAAAAAAAAGCAAAGGGACTTTTTTTTCTTGATCTGAGAGTATGGACTGTGAAAATTCATCAGGCTTACATTTATTATTTGTGTCTGTTTCTGTTTACATATTGCACTTCAATAAAAAGCTTACCAAAGGGCAGAGGATTCTAGTAAACTTTTTTTGTAAATAATATACTCTCAGTACTGAAAATATTCTCTAGACTCGACCTTGGAGTTTTTCCACTCTGTCATTTACCAAACATTTTGTTTATTCTCAGTTCCTTTGTACCACCACTTCACAAAAGTAAATTTAATCTACGACCTTACAGCAGGGAGACTAAAGGCATTTATACTTCAAGTACGTGTACAAAGGCATAAGTCTGTATCATGAAGGCCCAGTATCAACCTTTACAGGATTCTTTTCTTGTTTTATAATCATTGGCTTTTGAATGACCTGCTAGGCAAGTGGGAGGGAAAAAGTGAATCAGAAGATGTGGTGACGTTGCTATTGGAATAGGAAGGTCTTCTAAGACCTCATGCTTTCTGTGTACTTTCTAGCTCTTTGCGGAAGGTTCTGGCCCTAGATAAGGCTGGATTAGACAAATGCAGTTACGTTTTCAAAGGTTATCATCTCCTCTCTCAGGGCTCTCAGTGGCCTTCTGGTTTAGCTGAGGGCAGAGTTGCCTTCTCACCACATAAAAATCGAGTACATCTCTCCAGACCTCCTCCTCTTCTCCTGCCCCTGACTCAGTGTCTTGATACTGTGTCCCATTCTCTCCTGGCTCTTCTGGGTGACACAAGATACATAAATAAGAAAGACTTTCAGAAAGTTGGCATAGGCATAAGAGCAAGCATGGATCTGGAAATTTTTCCAAATAGAAGACTTTAGTCCCAGAAATGCCACGTATTAGCAGAAGGGTCTTGGGCAAGTCATGTAACCTCACTAGACCCAGTTTTATCATCTATCAAGTAAAGATGATAATAACATCTACCTCATAAGGATGTTTGGAAAGGAGGAAGTAACACATGGAAGGTACTTAACGCAGTGTCTCACACGTGAGAAGCATTTAGCATACGGTAGGCACTGAAGAAGTGTTAACATCCTCGTCCTCTCATCCTCTTGTACACATGGTGGATAGTAGACATCATATATTCAGGTTTGAAGTTGGAGTAATGATTTCATCCAGCCTCAGCTGGTACATATTGCATTTTAACAGGGGCCTTGGCCAGCACCCAAGCATATGAGTTATGTGGTCTGGTCAGATGGGTGCTGATGGAAGGAGAACTTGCATGATATTTCTCATCGTAACACATAAGAGGCTTCTAATTCTGCATTATCCAAGCCCTGCTATTTGTAACCAGTAATACATGTTCTAAGCCTATCATTTATAAAGCGCTTCCTCTGTGCCAAGCACCGTGAAATGGATTACCACATTTAATACTTACATTAGCCTTTCATCCCCCTTTTTACAGAGGAAGAAGCTGAGACTCAGAGACGCAGAGCAACCTGTCTAGGATCACAGTGCTAGCACATAGTTGCAGTTGGGGCTGAGTCTGCCAGACTCCCAGGGCTGTGCTAACCCCACTCTGTTCTGACCCAACAGCCCCAGCACCACCAGAGTCTCAGAAACACACATTGTTCCAGCATCTGAGATTAGGTGATACGCAAATTGAGGTTAGGGGCTCTTTACGAACACTTCAGGAGAATGGGAGCAGACAAAATACGCATAGAAATGGATGGAGCATCTGCTGTGTGCCAGGCACTATAAAAACTCCAGGAACCAGAGAGATGAAAAGATGTGGTCCCTGCCTTCAAGGAGCTCACAGGCCAGGGAGGGCCCAAGGTGGAAATAAAATCATGACGCAGTGTAGATGCCAAATTAGAGGAATGCAGGAGATGATACGAGCACAGAGGAGGAGCACAAAGCAGACTGTTAGGAACAGCTTTTTGGAAGAGGTGAAGGCTTAGCTGAGCTTTGAAGCAAAGGAAGGTTATTGCCAACAAATGGTAGAGCTTGTGAAAATCCTTGAAAGCTGGACAGCCAGCAAGGCAAGTCGGGGACTGCAGGAGATGAGGCATGTAGAAGAGACCCGTGGGGTCTGGATTATCACAGGTTCTCTCCCTCATTCTATGGGAGTTGTTCTTTCTACTGAAGATGCCGGGAGGCCACAGAGGGAGGTTGCCAGATATTTTTAAGGCACGTGAAGAAACACGAGGAACAATCAGACATCCTCAGTTTCTTCCTTTCCCTTAATTATTTCAGGGGGAAAAAGGCTTTTTGGATGCGGCAAAGGACCCTTCTGTGGTATGATTTGGGTTTCTGTGTGGACGCTCTGCCTTTTGTATGCTGTTGAGAGATGTATGAAAGGCATCCGCCACAAGTCTCCTTCAATGGATTTCTGCACTTTGCTTGTTATAAATTGATTCAGGGACTTCATTATGATGTCGCTAAGATGAATGGGGCAGTAGTGTTTTGGCTTAACGCTGCCAGAAGGAGGGAAAACAAGTTTCTGTGGTGCCGCAGTTCAATCACGCTGCTTACAGAAGTGGGGCCATGAAAGGCTGGAGGAGTGTGTCTTTGATACTAGAAACGCTGTAGCCCTGTTGCTGCTACAAGCGAATGCTTCAATTAAAGGTTGGAGCCAGCTTTCAAGTATTGACTATCGAGCAGAAAGCTCAGCCCACACTCATGTACTTACTCAGGCTTGTTAAAAATAAAAATACACTCTCGGCTGAGCTCGTGTCACAGCCAGTGTAATTATTACATTAAAGATTGTTGTTTGAATTAGGGATGCTGTAGCACACGTTTATTTAAAGATAGGCTTGGTAATTTAGTACATGTTCGTCAGGACTCATGCCCAAACTGTGAAGATGTATTCGTTGCCAGCTGCCCCTCAGGTTGTTTTTGTATTCAAGGTAAACACTTGAAACTTGGGAAATTGATCCAGAATAGTGGTGATCTGACTGCCTTGCCACAGGGCCAGCGGCTTAACTCACTCAGCTCTCATCTCCTGCCGAGGATGAAAATGGCATCAACCTCACTGGATTATTTTGAGGATTAAATGAGGTAATACATTTAAGGTGGTTGGCCCATCAGTAAGTGCTTCTTCGGAAATACCGTTTTGTTATCTATGTTATGCATGGATTTGTTTTTAAATGGTAGAAAAGAGTATGACTAAAAAGCCACTCTTTTTTTTTTTTTCTTGCTACCAATGGTAAAAGCGGGATGATCCAGTTGTCTATAATAGCCATGTGTTTATTAAGCCCTGTGGGTCATATGCCCTATATATTTTGCGGTTCACTGTGCCCAGAGCATTCAAGTGTGTAGTAAAGTTGGGAACGATTTTGCAAATAGAAGGGACGATGTCCATTTTCTGGTAGGTTTCTTACGGTATTCTTTCCCCCACCGTACACATTTCTGAATGATTCTCCCCTCCTTGCCCTTCACTGACCATGTGAAGTGCAGAACCGCATCTTCTCCAACAAATGAATCCACTTTAAGGCCACTCACCGACCTGCTTGCTACACTTAAAAGCTACTCAACTTTGTTATGTCATTTTAAGGCTCCCAAATTCAAAGCATGGGTATTGAGTAATGGATAAGGGTATACCTAGTATTTTTTCCATAAACTTATAGAGTCTCAGACATGGAATTTAGATACCAGGCCTCCCTCTCCTCATCTGGGAGTGCTGAGATTTATGAGCTACTCCTGTTTGCTCTGGAGTATGTTCTGGTATGTTTAACGTAAAGTGTTATTCTGTTTACATAAATCACCCTCACACCTTGTACTTTTTCATGGATTATTACTTTTTTAACGACGTAACAGAAATATGGCGAGGTCAATTTATGTGTTGGCATAACATTCTAAAAAGTGAATTTTGATAACTTCCCAGCAGGGAAGAAAATTTTCATCGTAGAAGGTGGCATTGCTAAATACAACAGTCCCACGGCTAGCTGCGCATATAGACTATTAGACCTATAAGAAACCTTAGCAGTCATCTAGTCCAGTCTGCTAACTTTATAATCAGGTAGTTGGGAGATTAAAGGCCACGTCCAGGATAAGTTAGTGGCAGGGACTAAATTCAGGGACCCCTCATGCCTCTACCACAGTCTTTCCATAGCACATGCTTCATCTAAGAGTGCCGCAGACAGCTCAGATGTAATATTATGATATCAAAAAGTGCTGTAAGTGATGTACTAGGCCTCTTTCGCTCTTTTAAAAACTAAGGCTATTAATTTCTATCAAAAAGTTTAATTGGCCTGCACAATTATTTGTTTTCATGGCAAAGGAAAAAAACTAATTCTAGTTAAGAATAACAGCACACAGTATAACCCATATGCACTGGAGCTTTAATTTAGTCTTTAAAGGCACAAAAAAAACACAGGAAACCACTTCAAATATACCATTACGATGAATTCAAACTGTTTCAGGGACATCAACAAAACGGTGTCCCTTCATGCTGAGTATTGTGAAAATGTATCCTTGTTGTTTGCTGTGGTCTCCTGTGGGAGGCCCATCAAAATTACTATACCCCCCCCCCCGGAAAAAAAAAATAACAAGAACAGTAAATAACAGGCTTCAGATAATACAGATGGGTAAACATTTCCAGAATTGATTATAGAAACTGTTGACAAGCCACTAGCAGGCAAAATGAGGAGAGAGGAGAAAAAGAACTTTTATCTGCCATTCAACACTGGGCACACAAGGCAGGATACAGACAGGACAAAATAAATGATTAATATGGTAATGTACTCCATGGCACGTGTGGGATCATGAGAGAGGCCTGAGAGTTATCTGGTCCAAGCCACTCCTGTTACTCCCGAGAAAACAGAAACTCAGAAAGGTTAAGTGGCTGGCCCAGCATCACACACTTAGCAGCAAAGCCAATTTTGGAACCCTGGTCTCTTGACTCTCAGTCTAGTGCTCCAGCTACTGTACTGTGACCCTCTAATTGAATCTATAATGGCACCTGTGTCAGGGGTACAAGTTGAGGCCCATGGAAATATATCCAAATGAATAGCTGTTTTAAAATCATGATTAAAACTGTCCGTGAGCCAGGCAGATTAGCTCATACCTGTAATCCCAGCACTTTTTGGGTGGGCAGATTTCCTGAGCCCAGGAGTTCGAGACCATCCTGGGCAACATGGTGAAACACTGTCTCTACAAAAAATAAAAAAATAATAACTGGGTATGGTGGCACGCACTTACATTCCCAGCTACTCTGAAGACTGAGGTAGGAGGATAACCTAAGCCTGGGGAAGTCAAGTCTGCAGTGAGTTGTGATCATACCACTACACTCCAGCCTAGGAGAGAGCAAGAGCCCGTCTCAAAAACAAACACCCCCCGACACACACACACACACACAAAAATACTGTCCATGGTTTTAAGCATTCTCCAAAAGACAAAAACTTGTTAATATGGTACCGTGTAAAATCTCAGTTTATCTTCACATCCAGAAAGGAAGGCATTTTTCGTGCACATTTAGGTAACACATACTTATGAGGTGCCTGCGCTGTGTTTGTGTTACTGACAGCCCATGATCGGCTATCTTCTCTCTTCTCTCTGAGTCAAATAAGCAGGGGGATTGTTGGATCTGTCCCCTTCACCTCCCTTCTGTGTAAGGATCTCATGCTCACATTGTCTTCCTTTTCTCTAGTCTTTCCTATCCTTTTAATCTGATCTTTAAATGTCAGTCTCTGTTCTCATCTCCCTTTTTAACGAGTGTGGGTTTCTCGTGTTTATCTTGCTGTCCTTTCGCTGACGCATTTGCATCACTTTAGCCGCAGTTAATATCTGCTAAATCAAACCATATTGGCTTGAATAGCTTCCATTGATTTGTGAATAAAAGAATGCTTCAGCTGCCTGGCCCTGCTCTCTGTACGTTCTTTGTCACCAGTAGGTTTAACTTACTCAAAACGTTCCTTGTCTGCATTCCTCTTTTACCCCTGCGTTATTCATCCTTCCCCGTTCAAGCCAGTTCACCCTTTTGAGCTGTCTTTACTGTAAGGAGGTGACTGCTATTTCACGTACTCATTATTCAGTGAATGAGGAGACTAATTGTCATTTTGCTTTGCTGTTGCCCTGTTTCCCCTTTTAACCAAACCCCTTCTGCCCAATTATTGTGAGGACCAAAATCACCGTTGTCATTAGCTAGCCTGTACTGAGCATCTACTACATATTTAATAAGCATCATTCGAAAGACCTAAATTTTGTAAAAATGAATCCTTTGGGTTTTTTTCTTTTTCTTTTTAAAAAGACAGGGTCTCACAGTCTGGAGTGCAATGTTGCGATCATAGCTCACTGCAACCTGGAACTCTTGGGCTTAAATGATCCTTCTACCATAGCCTCCCCAGTAGCTGGGACTTATAGGCATGTGACAGTATACCCGGCTATTTTATTATTGTTATTTATTTTTTATAGAGATGGGTCTCTCTCTGTTTCCTTGGCTGGTTTCGAACTCTTAGGCTCAAGCAGTCCCCCCACCTCGGTGGTTTCTTTTGAGGAGTGCAAAATCAACAAGCCACTTTCGTTGATTAATTTAATTCAACCAATTTCCTATATAATACCTCTTACCACAGAGAAATGATTAGATTGTAAATGCCAGAAGGTAGAGGTGTGAAAAGACACTAACCACAGAAAGGCCTTTTGTAAATTGTATTGTCGGCCTATTTTACACTCCAGAAAATGCCATCTTCTTGAGATTTTTTTTTTTAGTACAGAACCATCTAAGTTGAAATCCGTATGAAAAATACCAAAACTATTCAATCAACTTTTACCTGCTTCTTCACTTTGTCACTCAACAACTCCCTGTTCCTTCCTTGCAAAGCAACTCATCTTTTCAACTTATACTAGGAAAACATACAGAACCATCCTGACAGTTTGATAACGTAACAACAATGCTTAGATTCGAGATAAATGTATATTACAGGAAAAGTGAAAGAAGCTCGGGTGAGTGAGCTGTGGGTCAAGGGTCTTCCAGCCGAAGGACAGGAGGTCCTGGACCTTGGTCTGATGTATTCCAGGATCTGTGCCTGGCCTGCTTCCTGCCTCCCAGGTGTAACCAGCAGCAAGTCCTGTTCTTCACAGTGAGATCTATACTAGACTACCCCTGTGCCTTGTCGAAGAGAAGAGGCTTCTTCCTTCCTCAGAAGCATTCTGACACCACACTGTGCCAGGGTATGTGAACAGGGAGGTTTGAGTCTTGAGAATAGATCATGCAAATTCCTTTCTTCTTTCCCTTAACCACATCAGCAGTAGAGAAGAGAGAAAGAGAAGCCTTCCCTACCATGCTGCCTTGTGGAGGTGCCGAAGGTTCTCCCAGGTAGGAGAGGACTTGGGGCTTCTTTTGGCATCCCTACGTCAGCATGCCTGGCTGTTCCACCTTTCTGTGGGTGGGGCAACCCTTTGTCTCTGGCAGTACAGAAAGGTGCACAGGGGCAGAGGTAACAGCAGGAGACATAAGCATTTGTCCTATCCATTTTCCAGCAGAGTACCACTCTCCTTTCCAGAGAAAATAATCCTGGAAACCATTCTGTCCATCAAATGGTTGTTCTCAACTGGGGGCAGTTTTGTCCACCAGGGAGCATTTGTCAATGTCTAGAGAGATGGTTGATTAATACAATTAGAGAGTGCTGTTAGCATCTAGCGGGTAGAGGCCAGGGATGCTGCTAAATATCCTACAATGTTCGTGATAGCCCCCACAACAAAGAATTATCTCACCTCAGACGTCAGTAGTGCCAAGGCTGAGAAGCTTGGCCACAGAGCATGCATTCTCCTTGCTGTTCATCGTTAGGCCCTTTATATGTGACATCTTCATTTTCGTTTTCAACCCAAATGCATTTTACTTAACGTCATATAACTTCATTGTTAAGTAAAGGAATAAATGGAAAACTTTATTGGCATGAGAAAGAAAAAAAGGGGAAAGTAATGCAATACCAAAAAAGCTGGAGATAATCAGTATATATGAACTCATACAATGGTAGAATTATTCTTGCTAATAAAAGAGGGTATTGGCTGGGCACGGTGGCTCACGCCTGTAATCCCAACACTTTGGGAATCCGAGGCAGGCAGATCACTTAAGGCCAGGAGTTCAAGACTGGCTAACATGGTGAAATCCTGTCTCTACTAAAAAAACAAAAATTAGCTGGGTGTGGTGATGCTTGCCTGTAGTCCCAGCTATTCAGGAGGCTGAAGTGAGAGAATCACATGAACCTGGGAGATGGAGGTTGCAGTGAGCCAAGATGGTACTACCACACTCCAGCCTGGGTGACAGACCAAGACTCAGTCTCAGAAAAAAGAAAAGGATAATAAAAGAGGGTATCTCTCTAAAAGAAAAGGTATAAACCCAAACATTTAGTGCCCCTAGGCAGGTGGTATGAGTGTGGCAGATAGAGGAGGCACTTGGACCACTGGACAGCACCTATGCTTTGGAGAGGGAGCACCGCCCTTGGCTCGGTCGCCCGTTTGGAATAACTGGTCTGTCATCACCAGGTCTTTGATTATTTTTAAAGAGATTCTATAAATCTGAACATTAATGTGAAATTCCTTGGTTGTTAATGACTAGAAAGAAATTTTAAAAACTCATCTGTATCTTTATCATTATTGAGATTGTGTGGTTGGACATTGGACAGATGGGCTCTAACACGTAATCTAAACAGGCTTCCCTCTGTTCTGAAAGCTTAAGGCACCTAGAAAATAAGTCCAAACTCCTTAACAGAGTGTTCAAGGCCCTTTGGGATTAGGTCTCGCCAACCTAGCTACCCACTTTCCATCCTCATATGGAGCCGTTTGCTCCTCTGTACCCTGCCTCTGAGACACAGTGAGCCTCTGAACACATCAGGCATGTTCACGCTGGGACCTCCGCTTGGCTTTTCTTCACTCCCATCACAACTTTCACTGCCTAGGGAAATGTGATACTCATTCTTGCGGCCCAAATGAAATGACAAATGATCTTCCTGAATTCCCTAAAAAAATCTGGTTTGGTATATTCTGTTATTATGATCTTTATAAGTTGCTATCATGTATTCATCTAGTCATCTCCCCAACCTCAAGTAATATATAAGACTTGGAGGCTAGAAACCCAACTTCATTGCTCTCTTTTTCATATAAACCTAGCTTTCAATAAATTTAAATCACCTTCTTCGTAACCATCCACCAGTATGCACTGTGATTAATAAGGCAGTTTCTGCATTAACACCAAACTTTCCGTCTTCACTTCCTATGACCAAGTTTTCAAATATATATATATATTTATATATAATTTATATAGATATAATTTATATATATAAAAAATTTACATATATATATAATTTATATATATATATAGTTATTAATGGCCAAAGGGAATTAGGATTTTTTTAATCATCTGTAATTTTTTACTAAGAGAAAAAACGAGTGATGAGTAATACTAAATATTAGGAATAGCATTAAAATAAGTATTTTTACCAAGTTAAATATTTGCGTCTATACTTAGATGTATAAATTACTATTCTTTGAACTTGAAGTGCATTTTGAACTGTGCTCTCCATAATTACAATAATCATAAGCTTATTTATATGTAGTTGGGCTATATAGACATTAGCCAATTAATCCTTGATCACATCACCTAATAGGAAGACTTTCCTTGATACCCTATTTTTAGAGTGCACATGTGAGTGTGAGTTAATTATAGACCTCTGTTAATAACTTTGCATTATATTACCCAAATGCTTACTTAACAGTTTACCAGCATCAGTGTGTAAGTGCGCAAGAAACTTGTATCAGAATTCACTTCTGTTTTCAAGCCAGGAGGTGAGTGACATTTATAAATCCGTCAAATACCTGGCCTTGAATCCAAAAACAATTCATTTTCCTTAAGTGTTTAAGTGATTCTTTGAGAGAGAGTGTTGACTTTATCAATTCAGGCCACATCATAATTAGCTAATTAAAAAAAAAAAAACGGGTGGTATCTATATATGTTTGAACCAAATTAAGTTTTATTATAATCCTGGTTCTCTGTAGGTGATATGGCTAATAATTAAGTTATCCCCATTAGGTTATACTTTCAGAAGCTGCTGTTGCCTGCTGCCTATTCCATTAAAAACTACCTTTATCACTAATTTTAACATGAAACAGATCCATTTGGAGAAAATCCATTATGAATGAGACAGAGTTGGCTGTTGAATAACATTGGTTTAGGCTCAAGTCCGGATATAAATGTGATATAGATGGGAAGATATTGGACAAATGCAATTTATTCCATTATTCAGCAGCGAGGTATTCCAAATGCCTCTGCTAATGAATATATGAAAATAGATTAAATATAACGTGCACACTGTGAGTTGCATTTGCAGAATTATTTTTGCCACCTCTAGCACTATCTGAAACCAACACTGAATAGCAGTAGTATTTGAGCTTCTAGTTGCAACAAAAAGCACCTTTAAAAATTAAAAGTGTCTTATCTGTAGAATTGACTTTTATGGGATAATTCTTGAGAATATAACAGTTCTATCTCATTCACATCGTATTGTCCTGTTAAACCTCTATTGTCCCTTAAAATCAGCCCACATGAAAAGAAGACAGTGTTCTTCTTCAAAGCTCTGATGGATGACTTTAGAGACTGAGGTTTCAGGAACACTGTGTCTTTTTGCTTAGATATTGGTAGAACACAACAGATAACATTTACTGAGCTCACAAGGGGGTCACTGCTTGCCCATAGCAGTTTATAAGCTGTTGGTTGTAGCATTACATGTAAAGTCCCACAAAGTAAAACAAAAATGTATAATAATGATACTACTGTACTGGTTGCAGGGTTTTAATCTGAGTGTAATTGGGGTATTGAGTTATTTAAATAACAGTACTTTTATGTTCTCATATAATTGCCTTAGAAGAATCACTGTTTTGCACTGATAAAATACTTTTAATCTAGGATTCTCTCAGATGCCCTATTCCTCAAATATATTTGAATCATAAACTTGTCGAAAGTTCAACACGTCAGTGATGACTTGCTCTAGCAAGCTGTAGTCTTCCCAGGCCCCCACCTTTCCTGGTTGGAGGATTATCCTGATGAGACCAAAAGATCAGATTTAATACACCCAACAGACTTAGAACACAGGAAAATAGTCTTTGGTGGCCCTCGGGTTACCCTGTCCCTAGCTAGCTCTCTCATAAGTGAAGGTAAAAGCAACTAGATGAGAGTGTGGATCATTCTCACTAAATTGTTACTACTGGCAGTAAAAAAAATGACTCCAAAAAATGATCTCATTTGGTGGGCCAAACGTGAAGAATATTATGTTAAGATAAAATGAGAAACAATTGCATCATAAGATGCCATTTATTGCATTTGTTTTTCTATATGCCAAACACTGGGGTAAACACTGAACAAGCATGATCACTTTTAACTTTGAACAACTCTGGGGATCACCCAGAATGGGGATAACCATTCTACAGATGAGGGGAACTGAGGGTCAAAAAGGTTAAAATTTTTGCACAAGTTCACACAGAAGTGTGAGCTGGGATTTGAATTTAGGCGTCTCGTCCCAGAGCTTCTCAACCATGTCTGCACAGCCGTGCTGTATACCAATTGTTAGCATGTGTATTTCTCAGACTTGGAATTGATTATCTGGATATCAAAGTCACAGGCTAATAAAAAAGTATGTAGTAAGACGTGTGCTCAAGTCAGGCAGCCCATGAAAGGCTGTACAATAGAGGGCAAAGTGAAAGCCGCTTGCAGGTCTGTGGGATACTATGGGGGTGTTTCCTACAATACTGAATGCCATGTTTGCTGGAAAACATTGCTTGAAAATAAATACATAGGCCATCACTACCTGTGTTGTGTACTGGCTGTATTGGAGCAGCCTTTCCAGTGACCACCAAGAATGAACCACAGTGAACTAGAAGATGTGTCCTCTGATAAACAATGTCTGTGATGCAGCCACACAGGAAAAGCCATGGTTTGAACCTCTGAGGAGCCCATTTCCTGAGGCTCTCTGGGGCACAACAGTAAGAGCTGCTGTTTATTGAGAGTCTCCTGTCCACCAAGCACTGTGCTAGCTCAGTTTGGTTTTAGGACGCTATGAGGTGGGTTGAGTGGTAAGATCCCCAAGCTGCAAATGAAGAAACTGAGACTCAAAAAAATTTCCCTAAGATCAACCATGTAAGTGGCAGAATTGGAATAGTAAGTGTTCCCGATGACTGAAATAGTTGGAAATACACAGAAGGGCTAAAATCTCCTGAAGATTCCCTAATTAAATTCACAAGGTAGACTTTGTTTTGAAGTGAAGTGAGATACCTTCTAAATCAAAGGTCTGTTTAATATTCTCCACGATTAGAATGGATGTGTGCTGAAGCCAAGTACAAGAAGAAGAATTCTGTGTGGAAAACTGCAGGTGTATCTAGTTAGGCCAAGAGGTATAAAGGGCTGGGCAAGTTGTCTGGCACACCTGGTATTTGCATCATCAGCTTCTTGCACTTAGTGGATGCTAAGCAAATATTTTTGATGTGTTTCAATAGCAGGGATTTTTGTCTGAATGTTTATTCACCTTAGTTTGCTTTTCCTTTGGTAGGCTGATTCCATGTTCACTTTGGGAGAATTTCAACTTACACATGTCAGTCTTAAATAATATTCAGAAAATATGATTAAGTATAGCATTTATTTGAGCCCAAACTTGAGGAGAGCCACCTGGGAGTACAGATTCAAGTTGCCTTATACACTCGGATTAACAGCAGTTACAAGTGAATTTTTAAAGGAAACAATAAGTGGCTCCTAAATTGTTTACCAAGAATTTGTATTTAAATAACATAAGCTACTATCTGGGCACAGTGGCTCATGCCTATAATCTCAGCACTTCGGGAGTTTGAGGCAGGACACTTACTTAAGCCCAGGAGTTTGAGAACAGCCTGGGAAACATAGCAAGACCCCTATCTCTACAAAAAATTAAAAAACTAGCTGGGCATAACATGGCTGTCATCCCAGCTACTCAAAAAATTGAGGCAGGAGGATTGTCTGAGCTCAGGAGGTAGAGGCTGCACTTAGCTATGATCATACCCTTGCACTCCAGCCTGGGTGACAGTGAGACTCTTTCTCAAAAAAAATTTTATAAACCCATAAGCTATAGTTCTTTGTATGATGAATTCCAGTAACATGAAGATAATGGAGGCAGCATCTAGTCAGGAACAAAATGGCTTTAAATAGTCACCCCCCACCCCGCCACCGCCCCTGCATGGGGGGAGCATGACTGAAGTCCCATACTCATTTCTCTAAGGGCGTGGTAAATTTTCCATACCTCATATAGCTCACATGGTTCTGAGCTGTTTTTCTTTTCTCAGTGGATATAGTTTTAGATTGAGATGCACTTTCCTTCTGTATTTCTTGACCCTTTTAAAAAAATGTATTGGTATTTTGCAATTCAGAATCTATTACATTATGGAAGGGGGTCCAAAAACCTTGAGAGCCATCTTGTGGTTAAAGCATCCTCCCCAACTGTTCCTGGTTCTACAACACAGGATAAAATTCTTAGGTTAGTTTCATAGTTAAAGAGTTTAACTTTTTTTTTTTTAATTGCTTTCTTGTCATCACAATCGTGCCTCATTATTTATTACTATTTTGGATTCTCCAGTATTTAGAGAAAACTCTAATATTTAAAGTTAAAACTTCCCATGTATAAAAACACTTAGATTTTTAAAAATCACTGCCAACATGTGTGTGTGCTCTTGTATGAGTACAGATGTGTGTATTTCTGTACATTTTTAAAGACTTGGTTATCTCTGGAGTGAAGACAATGAATATGTTTTATTTTCTGTTCCATATACTTTTCTGTATTTTCTATATTTGCTTCAATAAGCTGATATAAGTTTTCATTTTTTAAATTAAACAAAAATTTAGCCTAAAATTACACTTAAACATTAGCAGCTGCTGCTGTGGGAAGATGGACAAATTGCCCAAGCAGCCACATTAGAAGAAGAAAGCCATCTGAATACAGTTATGTATTTATTTTTATGGAGACAGTATCTTGCTCTGTCACTCAGGGTTTTGCTCTGTCGCCACAGTTCACTGCAACTTCGACCCAGGCTCAAGTGATCCTCCAACCTCAGGCCCCTCTCTCCCACCAGTAGCCCAGACTTTAGGCAGGCACAGGCTAGCACCACCACATTCAGCTAATTTTTTTTTTTTTTTTTTTTTTTGAGGCAGGATCTCAGTATGTTGTACAGGCTGGTTTCAAACTCCGGGGCTCAAAGTGCCGGGATTACATGGCAGCTGGCTGAGTACAGTTATTCAGTATAATCTTAATACAAACAGAACGGCAGCCCAGTTCCTCTGTTAATGAAATAGTAAGGGTGTAACTAGGGCAAGCTGACCCTGTTTATGCCACATGAATTTGCTTTAGAAAGCACTCTTGAGAATGCAAACAAAACAAAACATTTTAGAAGCACACATTTTAATATAAAATGGACTGCGTTTTGTGGCTTTATGATAATTTTCAACATGAATCTCCTTAAGAAGTGAGTCAAATGCTCTGGAGAGATCTAAATGTAATACAGTCTCACAGGGAACAAAATAAGGAGTTGCTGTGATAAACTTTTTTGCCTTGCCAGCTGTGGGCTACAGTGATTGGTTGATATCATCCAAAAATGAACTAAAATCACAAATTGATTTTCACAGATTTCTTGTTAGAACTTACGTTGCTTCCTGAAGAAAAAACAACTCTATTAACTCTTGGCTATGGCAATTAAGAATAAAACAGTCAAGGGGGAAAAAAAAGCGGTCAGATTTATAAAGTTACGTGTATTTGGCTTTGAAATATTTTTGGAACATGAAATTGGCCTTGCTTAAATAAATATGAATTCAATTTGCCATGTCTTAGAACATATGTATTTGAAGGCATTGTGAAGAGATTGAGAAACTGTGAAACTGAATGTACTTGTGATAATTATCAAGCCGTAATGCAAATAACAGAAAGGTGATTGTCCCATTCCTGCACTACATCTTTCTCATGGTAATTTGAAGAACAGGGTCTTTCAAGTATCTTTTTTGCCTTCCTACTACAGCGATACCTCACCTGTGCTGAATCTGTCCTCTTACAATCTTTTCTATCACGAACCATATGAGAAGTTAGGAAGTAAGCAAATAGGCCTTTAGGTTGCCAAAACAGGGTCCCAAAGTTCAAGCACTACAGTGCGTGCACTTGATTTCAGAGGAAATCTCTTTAGACCCAGTACATCCCATTTATAATTGGTTTTTACACAAACTTAGTTATCTAGTTGGGTTCCAAGACATAGCTAACTCTAAGTCAAAATATTAATTACAGGTAGAGGGAAGGCCTCACAAGATCTAGCATATGGCTACAGAAGGAAGGAAAACAACAAATGAAGGAGGAAGAAAAACATAAAAAAGGTTAACATTCAGTAACATCCAGGGCCATTTAGTGTTGGGGGAAAATGTCATATAATAATCTTAGAAAGCCTTCAGAGCATTACAGCATATATAATTTATACTTTTTTTCATGAATGTCTAATAAATTTTTTGAGAAGAGTTAAATAATCTTTATTTGGTATTACACTTTGGTATATAATATTAAATATTCTTTATTTGATTTTTATTAGATTTTGTTATTTAAAAGATTTTTTTTTTTTTTTGAGATAGAGTCTTGCTCTGTCGCCAGGCTGGAGCACAGTGGTGCAGTCTTGGCTCACTGCATCCTCCACCTCCCGGGTTCAAGCGATTCTTCCGCCTCAGCCTCCCAAGTAGTTAGGACTACAGGCGCGTGCCAGATGCCCGACTAAGTTTTGTATTTTTAGTAGAGGCAGGGTTTCACCGTGTTGGCCAGGATGGTCTCGATCTCTTGACCTTGTGATCCACCCACCTCAGCCTCCCAAAGTGCTGGAATTATAGGCGTGAGGCACTGCGCCTGGCCTTATTTATAAAATTTTATTTATAAAGTATATTTGATATACTATACACCAAAGTGTAATATCAAATAAAAAATATTTAACTCCTCAAGTATTACACTTTAGTGTATAATATCACTCTAAATATTCCACACTTCTGTAAAGTCCATAATATTAAAAAACATACTAACGTGTGTGTATCAAAGAAGTGCTAAATATCAAATAAATATTCTTTATTTCATAAACTACACTAAAATGCCTTTCAGTAAGTAAAGGGAACCATTGTAGATACAGGGAATTCTAATTAGATTGGCATAAAGCCAAAAATACAAAGTGGACGTTGCTACCTTATCTTCAGCCCTTGCCTTTAAGAGACAACAGAATATGAAATACTGGTAAATCTTGCTTGGTTCCGAGACACTGAAGGAATTTCCCCCGTATTTAAATATATTCACATAGCCAGTTATATAAATCTAAACATAAAACCAATTGCCAATAGGTTTTAAGGTGGTATTCACCATCTGTATGAAAAGTTGAACATTACTAATGAAGTCTGATCATATCTTTAGAAGGAGGAAACAGAGATAGCATTTACTGAATCAGAATTACTCTTAAAATCCAAAGAAACACAGAACATACTCATTTAACCACAATCCAGTCATAGTTAAATCAGAACTGCCCAACAAAAGTATTCTGTCCGTTATAATGATCTGAATTCTGGTGTATGAGATCTATTAAATTATGGGACACACAAAAAAGTCATGACATGTCCCTGTTTTGTAATAAATAAACAAGGCAGTGGCTAATTAATGCTCATTGTTAGCTTTTTTGAGATAGGCCATCTGTTCTCCCCTTTCTGCCTTCTTCTTAATGCCAGTGAAGATCATTTTCATTCTAGGGATGTACTTCTTGGGATTCTCCAAGTACTCTATCAGTGTATCCTGGCCCCAGGTGATGCTTTGTTCTCAGTGGTGTCTGTGTAAGAAAATCTAAAGCCTGACCTGTCTTCCATCCAGAGACCGTGGAGATGTGGCCCAGTCTTGTGTTTGCCTCCGTTTCCCACGGTGTGGCACTGGGCACACTTCTGGACAAAAATCTTGCTTTTCTCAACATCACTCATGTTTCATTCTCTCTTTCGTCACTGGCACTACTAAGGTTCCCATTCAGAGGCCCAACATCCTGCTCTCCAAATTTCTAATAAATTTTCTGATGCCTGTTTATCATCAAGAACGTAAATTCTATTCAGAATTCTCTAAAAAAAAGTCATTATTTTAGCAGTATTCCTTTAAAAATATTTATGATAACTGCCCCCTTTGTTTTCATGTGTTTACATGGATAAAACTCTGGCTATTTGGAAATTCAGCTATCCCAATTACTTACGAAAGTTCTAATCAGCTGAGCTTCATTGCTGATGTTCTAAAATACATGATCACAGAGATTTCTGAAGTTCAGATTTACTTCATTGTATTCTTTGAGAGAACTATCCAGAAAGTGACTTCTCTTTCCAGTTTGCAGAATGTTTCTCTTGTAGCCCAAGGGAATGTGTTCCTTATGAATACAAGTCGACTTGACCAACTGGAGGACCGAGTACAGAATTTCCAATGTTTATAATGCCTCCATCCCAGAGTTTATAACAGTTCTTTATGGTTATTTAAACTCATGCAAGGCTGAGCTTGTATCTCATTACATAATAGTGCAAAGTAACTCAGCCAAAACTCTGTGTTCACTCCCCTGGCCTTTTTTGTCTTGTAACCACCACCTCTGTGATTTTTGCTGCTTCCAAATAAAGGCCAAACCACATGTGTCATCTTCTACATCCTCTTATAGTGCCAGAAAGCCTCACTCTCTAGTTCTCCAATAACCATAGCAGTTGTGAGCATTCTACATCTTATTTAACTTAAGATAGTGGGTTAATTTTAGGTATGACTATAGAGGGATAATGCAAATTCTTTCACAGCAACTTGAAGTTCAGCCTTCACAGAAGCAAAGAGTACTACAGGTGGCAGAAAATTATCCCTGCCAGCAAAGAGTAGTAGAATGAGTTTCTTAAGAACAAAAGGAGAAAAAGACACATCCAGTAGCAGCGGGATTAAATGAGACAGTGGGAGTCGGCTACATAAACAGGACTTTTTTGGGTGCTTATTGCTGTTCAAGCGTTTGGGGATGCGCTGTGCATAAATACATGCTCTGATAAATCTTTTCATTGTCCTTTATCATTGTATTGGGGTGGACAAACAAATGTTCCTGTAGGGAAAATAGCAAGCCACCATATTCACCAAAGGAAGATAAGGAAGCACAAACTGGTTACATGAATGGTGAGGGGGAACATCTACTGTAATTTTCAAGGTTTCTTCGTTTATGAAGGCTTTTAGGAGGAAGTGAGGTTTGAATCAAAGATGTGCCTCCAGCAGAACCTGAAACGATGAAGAGAAAGGGGAAGCCGTGAACTTCCAGGCATAGAGGATCTCATTCGTGGCCAATAGACTCATGAAACAGGGTTATACCTCTTTCATCACAAAAGATGCCACCTTTGGGTTATGGTCCACACACATTCGCCAGTCAATGGCAGTATCTTCACCTGCAGAGTGAACATGAGAACTGGGAAAGTAGCCTGGGCAGTCGGAATAGGAAAAACACTTCCCTAAAATATTTAGACAAATAATACAAAATTTATTTTAGGTAACTGCCTTAGTTCTCTGCTTTTACATGACGTGTTCATAAAAGAGAAGAGGCGGGATAGAATTGGGGTGGAGGTGAGAATAAATGGCTTAAATTCAGGAGTTGTCATGCCAGATTTTTCTCCTCCCTGTTTCTATTTATGAAACTTTGCACAGCACCCTCAATTTTGAGGGTATATTTAGGATGTATTTCCATTTGGCGATGGAGAACACAGATCCCCTTGTCCACAACTGGGTGGGTTCATAAGAAGAGAGAGCATGAAATAAAGATGAGAGAGACACCCAGGATGAGATGCATTTTTTCCTAAACACTCACCTGAAGTGCCAGACGCTCCAAAAGCTTTTGCATTTACAGAGAGCAAGAAATCTCTCTGCTGTCTGTGCTTCATTGGAAAGTAGAGGGACTGTTGCTCTTTCAAGTGGGGGAGATGTGTGTAACAGAAGGAAACAGCAAAAAATAGGTCAGCAAAGTCAAGTGAGCTGCAGAGATGGGTGTTTTGAGATGTGTAAGCCAAGGTTCTACAATCACTTACCAGATTCACTTACAAATATCAGGAGTAAAGGCCAGAAGTAGAAACATATATTCTGGGCAGGAAGGAGTGGGGAAGAGGGAGAAGTGGATTATCATTTTTCCTTCAAATCACTACCATTTCCCACATTTTAAAAAACATTTCCTTAAAGTCATTTTTGCTCAACAGATGACAGTATTTCTTGGGAAAGTAGTTAAAAAAAAAAAAAAAGGAAAAACGATTGAAGTTTTTTTTTCTTTTTCAACTACGACCTTCTTTTTCTTCCCACCTGTGAATGCAAGACAATTTCATTCTTTGGGTATTTTATTGATCCCATTCTGCTTGAATATCCCAACATTGTACCATCACTTTTTCTTTCAAACAGTAACCTAGTACCAAACAGAATTTTAACATCACCACTAATTCTTTTGAACAAGGCTGTGTTGGCAATTATGAAACAGGGTAGACATTGGCAAGTGCTTTCAGAATAATTATAGGGTTTCTCAAGTTGTACAGTATAAATAATTGCTGGTTTAAAAGCGTTATTGTGAACAGCAGTTTATACTAAAATTTATATTTGCTCCTTGAAACCAATATATGTTGAGAGTGCCTCGCTCCCTCTCCTGCCTCCCCTGCCTCCTCGCCTTAAGCTTTCAAGGGCTTTGGATCCTTTTGATTCTCTTACACTTTAAACTTAGCAAGGCAACTACATGTCTAGGCCATAGTAAATAAGACTAAGAGTAATGCATTTAATCAATGGGCATGAATGAAGTAATGAAACTGTTTCAGCTCTGGCCACCTGGTGTGCTCCCCGGACGCTGACGTACAGAAAGACCATTTTGGTACAGAGAGAAACTAAGAACTGCAGTGGCATCACTTTTGCCTGGCAAGTAGGGCACACTGAGGCTTATCACCTCTTCCTTGGCTTATGATGGTGTGGATGCAGGGCACAGAGGACCGAGACACAGGAAGCTCTTGAAGATAATGCAGCTCTCAAGTGGCCACAGAGACTTATTAAAAAATATGTTTTCCTCTCTGTGGAAATTTTAATTTTATCCTATGGTACATTAAAAATGGGTGGGTACGTCAGAAAAGCGGGGAGTGAGCGTGGAGGAAAGAAAGCCTTGATGAATGGGGGAGAATGGGTGAATGCTAAATAGCAATTTTGGGTGAATTTGGGTGAATGCTAAATAGCAGTGCTTCTTTTCCAAACAGGTGACCATATGTGTCATCTTCTTGTCTTTCTGTTGATCCTAGTGGCTTCTCTTAACCAGCCTGAGAACTCCCCTGAGATTTTTCACATCCTGAATGTTTCTGACCAAAGTAGCTAGTGTTCTAGGATAATGTGTTTTTTGTTTCAACTGCGATTCCTAGTTTCTGCTCTCTAAAGCCCTTTTAAGCCATATTTTCCGTGATTGTTCAGTGCTGGCTTTGGTATTTAAATAAGTCTTTCAATGGGTCATTAGCCCTGTAATTAATTCTAGCTATTTTTAAATGGTGCCTTGGTTATTAAAGCACCGCCATATTCACAACAGTCTTGTCTTTCTTGGGGAATTACTAAGCATTTGCTGATTTTTTTTAGTGCCAAAAATATTGCAGTTTTATCTCATTGTGAATATATTCCTCACTGATAGGAAGAGTCAATCTTTTTGAATGAGGACAGAAAATATTTAACTGTTACACTTCCATATGATAGCATTGTGCTTTTGTTTTTCTTTTCAGATAATCACAGCAAATACCCATAGTGTACCCCAGGCCCTGTCATAGCTAGACGTATTTTACTTACATTTTAAAAAATCAGTATCAGCAAATCACAGTACTTCAATAGAAAATAACTTTACAGAGAAAGAGAAGTGACTGGATTAAAATCACTTACCCAGTGTAAGAGAAGAAAAAAACCCAATTTCTTCCTCTACCCTCTTATATTCATGTCTGGGGCCCCACAAAATAAAATTACAAGACAGTTTACCAGTAGAAAAAGGATTATTTTATATGTATATGAGGGGACCTCACAGATATTAAGTGAAAACCCCCAAGAAGGACATCAGAGCTGGAGACTTATATACCATTTTAACAAAGGGCAATAAACTTTTGGAGAAGTGACAAGTTAAAGGAAAACAATTTGAGGCTTCTAGGGGCAGTAGATTGTGGGAATGTAAATATATGGGGGAACTAATGGAAGACAAGGGTTATGTCAATAAGGTTTGTTTTAGCACATTTAAGTCAGCGCCCATGTCTAGTGATAAGGGTTGTCTCCTCTTCCTGGTATGGGGTTGGGGCAAAGGGCACCTTTACAAGGGGAGGTGTATGCCCTGCCTTTAGTCAGTTAGGGGGAGGGTAGAGAGCTTTTTCTGCTATTTCTCAGTTGCTTTCAGCTCAGAATAATCTTCATGCCAAAGTGTCATAATTTGGGGTAGCGTATTCTGATCTTCTCACCAGTTAGTGGCAGAGCTAAAATTAGAACTTAGACTCTTAGCCCATTCTTTTGATTTCTCAGTGCTTTATTATATAGTATTAAAATAGCCGTTAGTCTTTGCAATACTACTACAAGAGGCTTACCAATTCTAATATTAGAACCAACCAACAAGCCTGGCTCCACACCTTTGTCACATGTCACAGTCAATCACAGCACAGTGCATCTCAACCAGCTCCCCCAAGCATTCACTTGAAATCCATGTGACTCAGAATATGAGCTGAAACTCACTTGCCATCTTGACCTTAAAGTAATCCCAGGATAAAGCAGTAATTCCTGGTTCAAAAAAACAGATGGAGATTAACTTTGATTATTGAGTATTATCTGGGATCAGATAAAAATATCAATAGCTCATATAACAATAGTAATAGCAGTTACCATTATATGCTAGGCATTGAGCTAGTTGCTTACATATATTCTTGCATTTGAGCCTCATAACAACCCTGTGAAGTAGTTACTGTTATCTCTGTGGTAGAGATTAGGAAATAGAGAGAGAGGTTAAATCACTTGCCCGTGATCACAGTGCTAATAAGTGGAAGATTTAGCACTGGGGTCTAAGGCTGTCTATCCGTAAACCCACTCTTTGACATCCAACAACATATATGGAGAGGTCCCTGTGCTGACCCCTTGTAGTCCAGCCCTAGATGTCACAAGAGTAGTTATTAACTTTCTACCTTCAGCCTTTTCTTTTAATCCTATGAATTCCTTTGGCATTTGTTGGTGGCAGGCTCTATTAAATGTAGTTCAGAAGAAAACGCCTGCCCCAGTTGACTTTTTATACGGTTTAATTTGTGTTGGTTTTTGCCACAGAGTTTCCACACTAGAAGGAAAAATCTAAGGCTGTCATTGGGTATTGTAATAACCCTTTCATTCCACTCCTGGGTGGTAGGTATTACATACTAGAAGCAGGTGGTGGGATTTCCTAATTTATTTATTCCTTTGGAGCACCTGCTGTGTGTCAGGCACTAAGGCAGGCACTGGGAAGATAGGATTGGGAAGAATGACAGCTTCCTACTCTATACATCTTATTCTTAATGTGTAGAGAAAGCTAATAAATACGTGGCATTCCAGGGAATGATAAATGCTTTGAAGAATGAAAGCAGGTATTCGTAGCAGTTGACTTATGAGGAGAGGGCTAGGGATGCCTCGGGTTTTTTATTTCCTGCAGACCCTAGGACAAACATTAAGAAAAACTTTTTTAAATTCAAGGGAAGCTTCTGTATCTCTAAATATGACTGCAGTGCCCTTGTGGCTAGGCCGGAGACTGAGGAAAATGTAAAGTGGACATGGTGTAATTTCAGTGTAATTTTTCTGTTTGACACCACTATCACTTTTCCAGTCTTCTGGGCCCTTCTCTCCCTGATAACTCCCTGCACCCGCAGCTGCATCGTGTTCTACCTACTGTGCAAAGCTCCCTGCCTCTCCCTAACACCACCACTGTGAACCATGAAGGATCCTGTGTTTTGTGTCCTCAAGGTCAGGCCCCCTGTGGCTACGGAAGTTCAACCAGCTACATTGATAAAAGAACCTGAGCTCACTCCTCCCAAGTGAGTTGTTTCTGTTCACACTGGTTCTGTTTTTCTCTGTGAAATGAGGTGGTTGAGATAAACCCTAACTGAAAAGGTGGCAGGAGAATGAACAGATGTGATGGCAGTACTGCCTCAGTCTCGCCCCAGGTTGGTAACCTTGGGACAGTCACTTTACGTCTCTGAGCCTGGGGTGTCTTGGCTGAAAAGAAAGGGGTTTGATTTGTTAATCACAGAGGCCTTGACGGGCCTGGCACTGAATGATTTAAAAGATACCATGTAGCTCTTGAGAGTACATTAAACAAAACCAAAACTGTGATTTACTAGAGGCAGTACATCTCTTTCCAGAGGAGTGTCAGACCAGGAAAGAGGAGAGAAGTAAGGTATCGTTGTGGGGCAATAGGAGAAATTATTCCAGATCTCTTAACTTGCCTTCCTGAGAACCAGTTAGTGAGGGAAATGAACTCTTGTGAGGTTGTTAATGAGATCAGAGTAAAGAGGATTCTTTGTACTCTCAAACTATGTTTAATTTCTTCAACTTTAGAAATGACAGGTCTTAACTAAGTTAGCCACGTCAGGATGTGGGAACTGAGCAGGGACCAGGATGAGCCAGAGCATCAGAGTCACTTTCTTGTGAAACTGACTGGCTTCTGCTTGTTATCTGTCATTTTATTCCATATTGAGGTCAGAGTGGTAAAGCTATTATGCAGTATACATTTCCTTTTGCTTAAAAGACATGAGATTAGCAAAACAACAGGGAAAGGCCCTTACTCTTACCAGTAATTTTCAAATGCTGAAAATAAATGTGCCTAGATATAGTCCAGGCAGATAGATTAATGTGCTGCATATTCCCGATACAGCTATAGTTATTTCTTAATTGATTTCACTCTGGAATCCTGTGAAATCGCCTTATAGAAATCTGACACATAAAAAGATACTGCTTACTTTGTAGCTGTCTGGTGTTCTTCTAAAGGTGTTGGTTAAGTGTGATCAAGCACCAGTGGTCCACACGGTGAATCTTCTGGACAGACTAAATTAGCAGAAGGGGCAGCAAAACCAGCATAGTTCTGCAAAATGCTGCTTCTTGTTTTCTTTAACTGTGGTAATGAGTTCATTCAGTTGAAAGCTTATTTTTGTATGCCTGTCTTCCATGCACTTTCGAGGTGTGAATTCAGCCATTCATTGCTTGAGTTTTTATTATTTCAGAATTAGGGTAGCATTACTTCTGCTCCCACATCATCCCATTGGAGAGTCACCATCTACATGATAATATATACTTCTATTTACTTCTTTTTCTGAGTGTCCTTCAGCCTTAAGGAAAACAAATAACATTAGAAAATATTAATTCTTTTCCATTGAAAGCTGATACGTGTGTGTGCTACCAGCAACTTTAATCCCTCTAATGTCCAAGTGAGGAGGATTGAAAACTGGTAACACTTTCATTGATATATATATATTTTTTATTGTACTTTACGTTCTGGAGTACATTCATGGATATTTTTAAAATATGCTCTTATAACAAAAGAAAGTTTGATATCTTTTTGGTGAGCACTTAAAGGAGAAACTATTGATGCATAAATTATAAATTCTGTGGCTTTATTTTTTTAGACGAATGTGTTTGGGGTTGAGTATGAACAACTTAAAAGTTTAAAATTACCATCTAAATTTCAAGTCTTACATGTTCCTCTTCTATACTTTTTTTAAAATTTTTTTAAGGAGTTTCACTCTGTCATCCAAGCTGGAGTGCAGTGGTATGATGTCGGCTCAATGCAACCTCCGCCTCCTGGGTTCAAGCCGTTCTCTGCCTCAGCCTTCTGAGTAACTGGGATTAAAGGCGCTTACCACCACACCCAGCTAATTTTTGTATTTTTAGTAGAGACGGGGTTTCACTGTCTTGGCCAGGCTGGTCTTGAACTCTTGACCTCGTGATCCACCCGCCTCGGCCTCCCAAAGTGCTGGGCATGAGCCACCGTGCCCAGCCCCTCTTCTATACTTTTTACAAGGTCAGAAGCAGCTCAAATATAGACAATTAAATCTTCAGCCGTTTAGTTTCGAATTTCACTTTTGTTTCATAAAATGAGCTATGTTGTCCTTACAATTCAATTGATGGCCAGAAGAAAATCAGACACTTTATAAAAAGCAGGACTTTAAAAAACACTGGTGTCCTATTGGAGGCTGTTTCACAATACACAGTAAACATATGAATTTTATGTTTTGTTTTGTCGATTGGAAAGGAGATGGGAGAGGGTGGAGAGTGATACTGCAGTTCAAATTTGTAATTTGAAAGCAGAGAAAATTGATGAAATTAAAAGATTACCGTGCGAGTATCATCAGATTCCCCCCTCCCACACACATACACCTATCCCCAGGCGGTCTTTCTGTGGGAATTTACCTTGGTGTTTAAAAATCATTGCAGTTAGAAAAGTGATACTAAAAATAGCAGACTACCGCTGCAGGAAGTATGCCAAACATGAGATCCTGAGAAACTGCACGGTATTTTCTCATCCAGAGTTTAGTACCTTGGTCTTACAGTGTTTGACACCAAAGAACATAGCAAGTACTGTTTTATATTTAGCCTCTTCCCTGATGCCTCGTTTGTTTCTTAAACTAATTCATGGGCAATGAATAGGGGAGGAAAAATAACAACAACAAATATACCCTGTTGATATAGTAAGTGCTGCTTTCCAACACTCACTCCCTACCTAAGAAAATAGCTTTATCTTCTTCTCTTGTGCCCAGCTTGATTGCAGACAGCAAGAGAGTAGATGGAAACTCTGGGGATTTTTACTGTTATATCATTAACTCCACCCAATACAACATGCTTATTAATTCCTTGTTTTTCATAACTTTGGGATGAAGTACGGTGTTTTGTTGCCTGTTTACAAAATAGGCAACAGACATGGAACATAAGAGCTGCTACAAATCATAGAACATATCAAGAACGCCAGAGATTTTTCCTGTTTTCATCAACAAGACCACGTTAAACTGTGTGTATCAAAAAGCGTCGCAATAGAAGCAAGGTAAAGTTCCTTGATTACATTTTTATCCGCAACATTATTTTAAACTAAGGCCATTTACCGTGAAGTATGGTATTTATACTTCTTGCCTTCCAATGCTTGAAGGTTGGGCAAACTTACATTACAGTATTTCTCAGAAAGGAAGACATTCTCCCCTGAAAATTGTTGGCTGACATTAGCAGATTCAGGCCACCTATTCATTTAGGACTGTTGTGTGTGTTTGATAATCTAGAACGAATTGGCCGAAGAGTCTCTTTCGGAAAAGTACTAGCACAGTGCCCGAAATGCCAGGGCGTGGAAAGTCTTGGTCTCAGTGGGGAAATGACGGCAGTGTTCATGGAGACAGTGTCCTCGCTTGGCTGACATTAATGACAACCCAGTGCTACACGCTCACTGAGTGTTTTCATTTCAGAAGAGCATCAAAACCACCGAGTGCTTTCAAGTCGTCTTCTTTTACTGTGAAACCAGAAACCGTGCCGACGACCACTTTCAGTAATAACCTATGTCCCAACTGCAGGCTGTGTTAAACTTCTTGTCATATAATTTTCTAATTTCTGTGTAGGTAGTTGTAGCAAACAACTTAAGTTTCTTTCAGAGCATGACATCAGAGAGCGTATTTTCATGCTGCAGTGATGGGTAATGAAATCAGAATTTCCACAAAGTCTGCCCTAATTGAACAGCATTGTCAGGAGAAATAAAACATGAGACTTGGAGTTTTCTCCCAAAGTCAGTTACGTTATTAGGTAACGAGGCTGATTTTATTTTAACAAATGTACTAGGAGATTTACTTCCACGTGAACATTGCCCCTTCAGAGCAGTCAACTGTGGAGGCTAAATGTCCATTCTCATAATGCTGTCACTGCCAAAAGCTAATATATAACTCCTCTGCTGAAATGGCTTTCACTTCCTTTAGCAGTGTTTTAATATTCTCCGTAGTAGCCATAGTTCTCCTAGAATAGGGAGCTTGATATTTGAAAACAACCAATAGTTAATGTATTGAAAAAGGTATCTGAAGAAACCAAGCCAGGCCGTTTTCCTTAAAACATATATTAAAAGAAAAAAAAAAAAAGGCCAGGCACAGTGGCTTACACCTGTAATCCCAGAACTTTGGGAGGCCAAGGTGGGAGGATCACATGAGGTCAGGAGTTAGAGACCAGCCTGGCCAACATGGAAAAACCCCGTCTCTACTAAAAGTCAGGCATGGTGGCAGGCATCTATAATCCCAGCAACTCGTGTGGCTGACACAGGAGAATTCATTCAACTCAGGGGGAGGCGGAGGTTACAGTGAGCCGACATCATGCCACTGCATTCCAGCCTGGGTGACAGAGCGAGACACTATCTTGAAAAAATAAAAAAGGAGTAAGGACTGCAACTTGTCTTATCTCACTGGCACTGAGAGCAGCTGCATAAGGAGTAACTCCAGGTGGTTTGGGGCAATGACAACATCAGAACTTCAGTGATCAATCCTCATTTTGGTGTTGAGGCTGGAGCCAGTGAATTTGTTGGAAGAAAATATTGGCCACTGGTTTTCTTCATCTAGAAAATTAGTAGAGTGGATGACAGTGAAGACGACGAAGGACATTCGAAAGCTGTTATCCGCCACAGCATGCCCACAGTACGTGTCAGATAGCCAGATTAGCCCAATCTTGATCGTACACATTATCGGTTGTGTCAGAACTGCTGCCCCCCTAACAAAATTCTACACAAGCAGTGAGAGTGGGAAGCTGAACGGAGGGACAACATGAGGGAAAATCCTGCTCAAAAGAACACAGAATGGTGACTTTGATTGTCATCCTGTGATAGTAATCATGGACTGTTCTGACTTCAGCCACCAGTTCAGAAATGACTAAGATACAGGAGACTTTGGTCATGAGGCCGCTTGGTGCTTTTACTGCAGTCGCACAGAATTCCCTGTTTGCAGGCTCCGCAAAGCTCCGTTATGCAGCCCTCGGGTTAAAGACGAGGGTGTGCTGGGGAATTTGATGTAGGTTTTAGTTGTCACATTGAAGCTTTCCCACACAGGAAGTCCTTTGGAACTATGGTCATTTTCTTCCACTTCCCAGTTTGGTGTTTGAAAATGTAAAACTGGGCTTTATTAAAATTCCATTTTTTTAAGGTTTATGAAGACTAGACAGAACTGCCCCCTATTTTCCTGTCTCTGTGTGCTTCTCCTGGGGACTGTTTTGGCTTACTGCAGGTGGGGGAACGTAGCCACAGCGGAGCGAAATGAATGGTAATATTCCTGGAGAAGTTCATCACGATCTCAAAATCTTTGGCCCACTGGTAATTTATAGCTGTTGCTAAAGTGTTTGTGACCAGTTTCCTTGAGTTTAGCAATTACTGTGTCGGTAGACAGACATCCAAATAACAATTCATCCTAAATCAAATTCCTGGAATATTAAAATACATCATTAGTTTAGGAAATCTGTTAGTTGGCCCTCCAAGTTTTTCATTTTTTTCTTATACAGTCCTTTCCTCTCCCCGTTTTTCAGTTAGAGTTGAATAAGAAGCAGGGCCTAGCAATGTCGATGGCATTTGTCAGGTTAGGACAAGGGTGGGAAACTATGGTAGCAGGTGGGACGGCTGGTTCCACGGCCCCTTGACTGCCTGACTTAGAGGAGACTGAAGGCAACCTGATCACCACATGCAGAAGTTGCCTTTCTCCATTTTAAGTTCTTCCCTAAAGCCTCTTTGAGGAAAGTCCTTGCAATGATACAGTAGCAAAATCGCACACACTTATTTATTAAAAACGAATTCTATCCCTGTTCCTGAGATCTCACCTACCTCATTGAGGACATGTTTTCGCAAAGTGCTTTGAAATGGGATAAAGGATCTTAAAGAATAGTTGTAAAATTATGCCCAAAGAAGACGTCCTTTGAGGTTAATTTGCATTGTCTAAAAGTCAGGAATGAGGAAAGAAAGGAAAATAATAGATTCACTTGAAAATGGACCGTACTCTCTAATTGGACAGTGAAACGTCCTTCCGTCACACCGTTGAACTTAGCAGACCAGAAAAGGCTTGATTTTTCTCTCGTAGATAACTACAACTCCCTCTTAAAAACATTCCTAAAAAATAGACTGATATTTCTCTGGTAGCGTACCTGTTTTCCTACTGACAATGTTACATTCCATACTAATTAGCTCAGATAGCCTAACTGACAACTCAGAAAGCTGATTCCAAGATCAGGAAACTGGCTTCACTAGAAATATTATTGTTTATTGTGAAGGGTGGGGACACGTGAGGACTAAACAAAATTATCTTTGTGACATACTTTAAAGGGTATTTTAAATGAATAATAATTCCTCGTAAGTGCTAGCCATTCTTCTCATAATATGGTGGGTGTGTTTGAGGTGTGGCTGGGTTTTAAAACATACCAAAGGCTGTGAAGCCCCCAAAAAATCTGTTCCATTCAGAATTTATTTGGAAGTCTGCACACTTATTCAAATGATTTTTTTTCTAAACTTTAATTCTCTCTTTGTTTTAACTCGATTTCTTGAAATTGCTTTCAATGGCTGCTTCAGGCCTCTTTGAAGAGCCGTGAAGGCAAAATCGGGGCAAGTCGTGGTAAATAGTTGGGTTGGCTTCTTTGGAACACTGAGCTGATCCAGCCACCCCACTGGGCTTGGTTCACCAGCATCTCACAGCGAAGGCACTTGTCTGATGAATATGCTTTTATATTACCACGGTGGAGGCTGCCTCGGAGGTTCCCCCTCTGTCCTGATGACGTGGTCTTCGACTCGGTCCATTACCTCCAATACCTTAGACTCTTGAAGGTGGGAGCAGTGTAGCTTGAGGTTCTCAAATGCTTCGCTGTTGGAAATGGTTTCGTTTTGAATAGTGAATTACAATAGGAAATGAATTTGCATTACTGACGCTACCTGCAATGGGCTTTGCCTCTATTGATTTAAAGCAAAAGTGCACAATGAGTGGACTTGGAGAGAGAAAAAATAAAAATAACCTAAGTTTGTCCTAGCACGTTCAATTAAAATTGTTTACTTTGAAGGGGAAAAAAAAAACTTTTATTTTTACATCACCACATTAGCGTGGTGTTGCCTTGTCTCATCTGTAATAGCAAGACGTGGTGTCGAAAAAATTTCTCTTCATTTGGTAGTGGAAATGTTATTTTCTAAAATTAAGTTAAAAAAGGGGGGGAGAAACGCGAGGGGTTAGGTGTATAAAAACGGTGTTCTAGCTGCCACAGTGTTCTAGAACTTTTATTTTGGATCTTGAAGAGAAAACTTCATTGTGTTTTCTTTCCTCAACCAAAATGCAGTGAAAAGGAAAAATGAGTCACCACGCAGTCTGCTCTTCCACTTTCTCTTTTCTCTGACGGAGATGACACCTGCTGGGTTTGGCCACAAAAACAGGTGCCTGTTGTTGGGGAAATGAAAGGTCGCTCTTCACATCACAGTGTAATACAGCCGGCCTGGCTCTGGAAGATGATCTAGTGGACCACTGTGTCCAAAAACAGATGAGGAAGCTGAGCCCTGGAGAAAGAGAGTCACAAGGTATTACAGGCATCTGGAACTTTGGTCACTGCACGGGCAGTTGTGAACCCTCTGAACCCTGCAGTTCAGTCTTTTCCCTGCTTTACCTAAGTGTGTGAGGCCTCTCTCCCACTTCCTCCACCTACCACCTCTCCAGCATGCCAGCCTTGCTGTGGGCTTTCCCTAGAAAGAAACACTGGTTTCTTTCAGTCGTTCCCTGGTTAGTGTTATTTCTCACATTAGGCCTCTGTGTTCACAATAAAGCCGCTAAACTCCATCTCGTTATACAAAAGAAATACAGTGAACTGTCCTTCATTCTTCTGATAATTTCCTCAACTCCAGCTGCAGACCCTGCGAAATACTATCATCCTTAAATGATAGACAGTGATCCCAGCACTGTGGGAGGCCAAGACAGGTAGATCACTTGAGTCCAGGAGTTCAAGGCCAGCTTGGGCAACATGGCAAAACCCCATCTCTACTTAAAAAAAAAAAAAAGCTGGGTGTGGTGGTATGTACCTGTAGTCCCAGCAACTCAGGAGGTTGAGGTGGGAGGATTGCTTCAGGCCAGGAAGCAGAGGTTGCAGTGAGCTGTGATTACACTAGTGCACTCCAGCCTGGGTGACAGAGTGAGACCCAGTTTCAAAAAAAAAAAAAAAAAGACAGTGATGATGATTATAGCTAACATTTATGGAACACTTACTGTGTGCTGGGCACTGATGCTATAGGCACTTTACTTGTGTACCCTGTAATAATGAGATAGGGCTCGTTGTAAAGATGAGGAAACTGAGGCACAGAGAGATTAAGAAAGTGCCCAAGTTCTCATAGCTAACAAATGTCAGGGCAGGGATTCAACCTCAGACTCTAGAGTTTGCAAATCAAATCTTTATACTTTACCTTCAAGGTTATAATCAACCCTCCTCTTTCTCCTTAAAAAAATTAAATAAGTTTTCACTTTCATCCTTAATTCCCATGCAGTGAAGCTCATGCAACAGGATGAGAGGCACTCGTGGGTTCTGTGCATCCTTTTTCTGTCTGTGGTGCCCAGTCATGCAGGTTCTTAGCACGTGTTGGCAGGACTAGCAGCTGGATGGACCCATGTGTGGACCCATATGTTGAGGGGCGAGGGGTGATGTGTATATGTAAGCATGTGGGGTGTGTGCGTGTATGTGTGCAGTATATGTATGTGTGGCATGTGTGGTGTCCATCTGTGCTATGTGTGGTGGTATATGTGTGATGTGTATCTGTGGTGTGTATGGTGTATATGTGTGGTTTGCGTGTGGTCCGTAGGTAGGGTGGGTGTGAGTGTGTGTGTGTGTTCTATGTCCTTGGTGCCCAGTCATGCAGGTTCTTGGCAAGTGGAAGTAGGGCTTGCAGCTGAATAGACCTGTGTGTGAGGTGTGCATATGTGCCGTGTGTATGTGCCATGTCTGTGTAGTGTGCATGTATACCATGTGTGGTGTGCATGTGTGCTGTGTGTGTGTGTGATGTGTGCCATGTGTAGTGTGCCGTGTGTGGTGTGCATATGTGCTGTGTGTGATGTGTGCATGTGTGCCGTGTGTGTGATGTATTCATGTGTGCCAGGTGTGTAGTCTGCATGTGTGCCGTGTGTGTGATGTGTGCGTATGTGCTGTGTGTGTGTAGTGTGCATGTGTGCCGTGTGTGTGTAGTGTGCATGTGTGCCGTGTGTGGTGTTCACGTGTGCATGTGTGCCGTGTGTGTTTGAGGTGTGCATGTGCCATGTGTGTGGTGGGCATCTGTGGTGTGTGTGAGCATGGTATATGTGAGTGTAGTATATGTATGTGTGGTATATGTAAGCGTGTGTGGTATATGTGTGTAGTGTGTGTGTATATGTGGTGTGTGTGTGCCTGTGTTACCATTTAAGTTGGTAGCAGCTATTGGCATTAAAAAGGACCTGCTATTCTGAGGTCTGGCCGTGACAGTAAGATGTGCCCACAGCAGCTGTTAGCAATCAGAGTGTGTTTCCATCCGATGTGAAATGTGCTGCCACCACTTGTGAAATGGATTTCAAAACCTTGCTCTACTGAAGTACCAAAGTGTGTGAATGGTACACTTTTACTGCAAATTAAAAAGATTCACTTATTGCAGTGATAATGTCATACTCACTCAAGCTATCTTAAGTGACAGAGACACCCATTGACAAACAGTGAATAGCTTATACCAGTATTTGCAGGACAGTCGTAGAATAGCATCAGAAATGTTTGTCTCTGCAGGCAGAAGAACCACCTTGGGCTGGAGGAGCAGAAACTGAAAATGGAATAGGAAGGACAGGATTACAGGCCTCGTTTTGACATCTTTACATGGCAGTTGTGTTCTTACCTCTAGTGTATGACTCACATAAAAATAAGTAGCTTCGAGATAAACACACGGGCTATACATTTCTTTTAGTTGGGAAAAAAATGACATTTACGAGGTGTTATATTGTCTGCATTGATGCTCAGATGTCAGACCTTCTTAAAATAAATCTGATAATCTCTTAGCTTGGTCGAGATCATTTCTTCTCCTTATGTCTCACAACTACTTAAATCCCCAAGGCCTACTGCCTTTTTCTGTATTTCCCTTTCCTGCTGAGAAATAGCCACCAGCTCCTGCTGCTTCCCCTTGGGAACAGGCATAGAAACAATATTGCTATCTGTTGTCAGGTTAAGCTTATATGTTGTAATTAAGAATGGAAATGTTTCTTTAATCAGCAAGTTTAAAGTTTATGCATTTAGAGAGTGAGAAACAAGTCTTCAGGTTGTTTGGTCATTAGTATGCCTGGCTGAACTGGTTGTCTAAGAAAAGCATCATAAAAGAGAATTAAAAAAAAAAAAATACCTTTGAGCCACAATTCAGAAATACATTGGTGATGCATTTGAGAGGCTTAGAACTTGCCATATTTTGTGTCTAGATGTTAATTACCATGTCCTGGAAATTGGAGGTAAATAAACTAGTTGAATTTCTAGGAGTTGGTCACTAACTCTTAAAGATCTTACAATCTTAAAGTGATTAATGTGAAAACATTTACACTTCTGCTTCTGGCAAGCCTAAATAATTTGCCTGTGATTTAAAATAAAACCCAGACCCTTCCCTCATCTCTCATCCAAAGCTTCATCCTCTTATTGATTCTGAGGACACTTTTCTGAAATGGAAAACAGCACAGAAGTTAAGCAGAGATACAGGCTGTGGTCTAATCCTCTTAATGATCCTCACCCACTAAAATGATCTGTGTACCAAGAAACTTTTGGTCACGACACTGGTCCTGTGACTGTAAATGTATTATCTTTTAAGTCTTCTGGGCTTGCTATAGAGGGACGTAAATGCATTTTCAAGGTTTAACGTTTAAGTTATTTCCAGTCTTTTGCCATGAATCCAAAGTTTGTTTGGTTGGGGAATATTTCTTGAGTGACATCTATTCAATGAGCAGTAGCGGATCTTCAGAATGCCATCAGAGCTCATGGAAAGAAATGATGGGTTCCTTTGCTTGGTAAGCTTTTATGACTTAACCTGGATTCTTGTTATTTTGACCCATTTCTGCACATCTTGCTTCGTGCAACTGAGTTTTGTGATGGCACAGTTAATGGGGGTTATGGAAATTGTGCAGGTGGTATTAGTAATCAGTGGTTGTTAAGGATTTGTGGGGTTTTGTGAAATTAGGTGTGAAGTTAAGACAGCTGTAAAGTGGAGTGGTTTTTCTCATGGGCTTAGGTGTGAGAATGTTGGGGTAATTACATAGAGTAAGATTGTTTCATAAAATGCAGTAAGAGTAATTCTGATGTTTTTGGTTGAGCAGAAACTAGATAAGATCACCAGATTTGGTTTGTTTTTAAAGATGTTTTCTTTTCTGTTGTGAAAAACAGATCTTGAGCAATGCAAGCGAAGAGCTGACCCCGCTGCTCTCAGCTATAAATAAAGGAAGACTTCACCTAAATGTAGTGTAATTGTTCTTGTTAAGGAGAAAAAAGAAATTGGTATTGAAAGTGAGGTTGATCACAAGAAACGAGTACATGTGTTTCTGTGAATCAGATGACTTTTTCTGGTCCAGTAGTATCCAGAATCATGTAAGGGGCACCACTGTTGGAAACAAAGTTATTAGGAATTTCCCTTGAGCATAGTCTAATCACTTAGCAAAATAAATGGATTCTCTTTACTGCTCATATGAAATGACGTTTAACCCACCCTGAGAGAGTCTAGAGAAGGAGGACTTTTGTTAGATGTTACTGATCCCAGGGTCCTAGAACATCTTCAAGGACTTTATATTTTCAAATGTAGTTAATTCTAGAATCTTAGAGGGACCTTATGCCAACTAAGAACCACTGGTTACCAATTACCTTTATCTTAGCCTCTGATACCACATAACCCCACAAATCCTTAACAACAAATACGGTCTGTTGTTTATAAAACCAAGAGAGAGGAAAAACAAAAAGTAAAAAAAAAAAAGTTTGTATTGCTGATCGTGCTGGCGTCATTTACTGGGTGAGAACTTATTTAGTATTCGACCCACTGGATGAGTGTGGTGAAGTATTACAAAGCTCATTCTCTTGCTGTTCAAGTCTTTCACTCACGGTTTAAATTAATTACCAGGTAGATACCAAAAAAGGTGAAAAGACTCAGTTGCCTTAAACAGTTTGTGCATTACTATGTAATAGAAGAATTCTGGAGAGAACTGGGTCTAAAAATCAAAGCCACCCACTGTTCTTCTATATGAAAATCTGTTTCCTCTCTGATTTGACAGAATTTCCCTGTCTAGGGATAAAAGTGCTCATTTGGATTTGGCTTTTAGCAAAGATACATATGCATCAGGGAATGTGAGTCAGTTTCTCTAGAAAGCTTAACCTAGTAGAGATGGAAACATATTACAAAGGATTAATATTCAGTTCCCATTGTCAGAACTACCTGCATATTGACAGAAGGCCGCATGAGAAGATGTGCCTGGCTTCCTTATTCTTCAGAGATTTCCTGCACACACAGCTCAGCTTTCTCTGAATTCAGATAGAGCATTCTAGCCCGGTATTTTACCTCTTACACACCTAGGTCTTAAAAAGACTGAAGAAAAATCGTAAAAGTTCCAAACTTCAATTTTCTCTTATTTTAAATTTAGTTCGCAAATGTTTGATCTCTTGATGGTTTGAGGGGTGTGTGTGTGTGTGTGTGTGTATTTGGCAGGTATTTATTGAAAAACGATTTTTTAAAGTCATTAGGTTTTCAGCAGAAATGACAATCCAGTTGAAGTTTTTAAGAAGTGGCTTATTTAGTAAGGTACAGAACTTTTTAAAAAATGGCTATAATTTGATAGAGTCATTTGAGTCAGATGTTAATAGTAAGACTTGATGTCAGAGGGTGACATATATGTTTTTTATGTTACCAAGTGGGAATCGTGCCATTTCCATGATGCCCCAGCAAGACTGTACAAGCACTACATAAAGCTAGGTCAAGGAATTTGAATAGAGAGGTGACTTCTCCATCTAAGTGCTCTTTTTCTTCTAAGTTGTGGATAAGATAGTAACATAGGGACCCATCAGTCCCTTGGGAAAGCATCTTGGACACCAGTGATTAAAAAATTTAAGTCTAGCTAGCAAATGAAAATTATGGTTCTATGTAATTTTTATTCTCTTTGTGGCATAGCTGAATATGGGCGATAGGACACAGCGTCACAATCTTTGCCAAGCATGATATGGCAAGCTTCCTGAAGCTTCCCATTTATGTAGGTTTTTCATCTTCAAAGAGCTTTGTGAGCACTCATTTACCACCACCTGCCTGGGAGGTAGGAATTATTCCCATTTTATAGCTGGAGGAAGTGGAGGTGTTGTAAGTGACTTGCTGGAGGCCACCCAGGGAGTCCAGTCTGAGATGGAGACTTGGAAGGGCCATCTCCACCTCTTAGCTGAATTCATTCCCAGTGCTTTCTTTCTGGTGTTATGTCCTCTTGAGAGCCCCAGATCAGTGATGGCGTAAATCAGAACACATCGAATAATCTTGAACAGGAAAGAGACACCAAGTCTGTCTTGTTTATGGCTGTTTCTGCATCAAACCCTGGGAAATCTGAACATGGAGAAGAAGCCATTTAACCTTCCTGAGGCTCATTTTCCACATCTGTAAAATGGGGATGATAAAACCTATCTGCCTCCTTTAGGGATGTTAAAAGCACTAAAATCAAAGCAAGCTAACAAGGATAACAACTCTGAAAACTATGTAGAATTCCACAGAAACTCAGACATTATTACTGTTGCCAAGAATGACGATGAGCCTGCTTACTGAAGGTGGAGGGCTTTCTAATTGGAGGTCTAGTTGTTTTGGTGATGTTCAACGAGGATGAAATACTGTCGTGAAAGAATCCAAAATCAAGAAAAGAAAATAATGTACTAGAAAAACACGTTAGTGTCATATTGAATATATACTTAGACCAAGTGGCCAAACAACTCAATCGTCAGTTTGCATAGGATGCAGCTAGAACTCGGCTGTCCTCATCCCTGAGGGCCATTGAACATGCCTGGGCTGTGGAACATACCTGTACTCTGTTCCAAGCCACAGCTCCAGGTTGATGGTCTGTTCCCCTTCCACATGGAGCTGTAATGAGAACTCTCTGCAAATTCTTATGGTGGCCCGGGGCCTCCCATGGCAGGGTAGAGAGAAAACAGTTTGCTCCCTGAACTCTCCACTGCTAGCACTATAGAGAAGGGGCACCACCCCTGGAAGGACGGTTTGTAAAAAAGGAGCTTGTCGGGGTAGACAGATGGAGAAAGGCTCTCTCCAGGCTGTTGCAGTCACTCTGCAGCAAAGCCCACTGCCAGGTGCATTTCAGCCCCTACTTTTGCCCCCTCACTACGCCGCACTGGGCAGAGCACAACCTGCATGACCATCTTTAGAAGCCCTGGAACAAGGGGGCCGTGAAATTCTAGAAGCCTGGCGCTCCTGAAGTCCCTCCAAGGAACAAGGTGAAGACTCCGCAACTCTCCCCCAGCTAGCCTTGACAGGCAAGCCAGGCCACCATTCAGGCAGCGGCAGAAGCCTTTAATACCCTGGCAGTTTTAAACTGGGGATAAAATGAAGTGACTAATCCATAAAGGACTCAAGCCATTTTACTGAAAATAAAATCAAATGCCTTAGGGTGTTTCTTTTTAATCTTTATTGGTTTTTCTGCTTACAAAAGTAACGCATGCTGGTTGTAAAAAATTCAAACATTAGAGAAATATGTAACACAGCAGGTGAAAAGTCCTCCATATTCTCTGCATTCCAGAAAAAAAAAAAAAAAACAGATTTGTGTAAAAGATAGGCTTTTTAAAGCACTGGTTTTTAACCATTTTTGCAAGACACATAAAACAGGTTGACATTCATAAGCGTGGCAGACATATTCTCGTACGTGTACCCAAGGTTGGGCCATTGGCCAGCCAACAGTAACCCCATCCCATTCGGTTCTATTCAAGAAAATATATGATTGTGCAAGTGAGCTAGAGTGAAAGATATTATTGTGGTAACCTTGGGTCCATATTAGTTTACTTTTTATGTGAACCAATGAAAAACTTTAATTCTTTTAAAGTTTTATTAGAAACCAATTCCCTGTGATGCTCCTGCAACCTACTGCAACATACCACTGTGTTGTAGCAAACAGTTAAGCAGCAGTGTTGTGAAGGATTGCTGTGGTAGCCGGTATGAACTGCCTGTCATATTATTTGGAAGATAAGCAGCTTTTCTCTATTCCCATCTCGGAAAGAGCTTATAGTCTGGAGGAAGGAATTTCATTTCACTGTAAGGCAGGATTTCTTGTCAACAACAACAATAATAATAACCACTGTTTATTGAGTGCCAACTATTTCTAAGAACTATGTGATGTGCACATATAGAGAATACATATATAAAATGCTCATACAGATATCATGTATATGCTCTGTCATTTATGTATCACATCCTTGAACCTTCAAGTATGAAACTGAGGCTCAGAGAGGTTAAGTGATTTGCCTGGCCTTAAGAATTGTCAAATGCTGGCATTGGTCATTTTAGGGTTAAAATTCTAACCAGAATTTTGTGAAACTGAGATCAGTGGCCTAGAAGGTTGATGATTATTTTTAGTTATAAACTAAGCAGATAATTCCCAGAAAGAGATGTTGACATCAGTTCCTGAGTCGTATGTAAGTTTAAACAAACTATGAAGGTGAGGTCTTTTGAACCCTGGTTAGTGATTGCTTAAGAAGAGTGCATTGATGACGATGACCGTGACGGCAGTAACGATAAATAGTAATGCCTGCCACATAGGGTGTTGGAGGAATGAGTGCGATGTGATGCATGACACATTATTAGGACAAATCCATGTAGGTATTAATATAAATTAATTTTATTATTATTGAGAGATCACTACTGACCCACAGCATGAAGTACTGGGTTACTCTCATACAATTTTTATTTTTCTAATTCTTTGGAAGAATGGGCATTGCTCTCTGGACCATGATAGCTCTTAAGATATGTCCTCAGGAATAAATGTCATCTTAAGAAGGCTAGTGCTCAAGTTCTTGTTCCTTTTAGAAATAAAAATTCAAAGCGAACTTTTTATAGAAGTGCAGTGCTAAATGACAGCCTAGCCCCAAGGACCACTTGGTTAATTAGCTTCCTTGCATTCCGGGATTTCCTGACGCCCGCTGCCACTTGTTGTCAGCTCCTTGAAACTGCAGAAATTTGCTTCTGCAGGTGTGGAGAGCCTGTTTGAATTATATAGGGTACATGAGAGAGCAAATTATTGAGGCAATAGAGCTGAAAATGTGGGCAATTAGAATTTTTCATAGCAAGATTGTTCATTGTGAAGCCAATTCATGATTATATGTGCGCATCTTGCTCCAGATACTCCACTACACAATAAACTTCTCTGCTGGGATGAATATGCATGTGGGCTAATTTAATCAATATACTTGTGAACATTGACAGTAGTGCTGTCTGACAGAACTCATCCTTTGAAATGCTGGCTGAGTTAATGTGTGCAGTATATATATGGGCCAAGATTCATAACTTGTGTTAAAAGAAGATTGTTTTGAGAAGACACAACATTACCTGGTGAGAAACCAAAAAGCCCACACGATGAAAGGCAAAGAAAGGGCAGAGGGATTATTTCACTCCTCCTTCTTGTTGGAGGGAAAACTCAAATTCATGAAAGTAAACTGCATCCTTTTGGAGAATTTGCAAGGCACTGACTGCATTTTTTCTCATGGATTCATTTGAATTCTGGAAATTGACTAAAAGAGGGGGATGGAGACGGCTTTGTGCATTGTTGGATTAAATGGAGGGCTGAGCAAGTGCCCTGCTCCAATCTGTAAATGCTTGCTTTCTGGGAATATCAACACGTGTGATCAGATCACATTCAGAGGGTTTGCTTTTGGAGTAGGGGAATTGTAGTCATTTCCTAAAGAGCGCTTGCAACTGAAATTGTCATGTGAGATGAGAGAACCATGCAGGAGGGAGCCTAGGAGAATAATTTAACCAATCAGAATACCAATTTGCCATCCAGAAACCATGAGATTCCCAATGAAGCTTGTTTCAATTAATTCTGATGCTTTAGCCCACTGGAACTAAGCACAGACACCATGGGGACAAAGATGTAAGTGAATGGCCCCCTGTTTGGAAATAGAAGTCAATCTACAGTGAGTCCATTTGTCCTAAGCTTCTTGGCCTCTACAGATCTCGTGACTGTTTCAGCTCAAGTATCATCCAGATCTGAAAACCCCTAGGAGTTGAAGCCTGGCTCAGGCCATCAGTCTTGTATCACAGTGGCACCAAACTCATGGGTCTGCACTACAACTGCTCCCCACCCCCACCCCTACCCTCAGCCCCGCCAGGCCATGAGCCATTCCAGGGGTGGAAGTGCTGGGGCCAGCATGGTACTTCCAAGGCCACCCGCATCATGAACAGACCTCCATGCCACACAGGCATTGTGGTCATAGCCTTAAATATCATTACTTCACTTCTCATTAGTAATCCACTGTGAGCCCAGGCAGACTGGACGGGAACACTGCACACCATTTCCACTTTGTTCAGATGCAGTTTGACTCAGTGTTCCCAATATGCCCTGCCCAGGGCCTTCGTATTCTTACAAAAGACTAAAGAGACATGCTTGATTTCCCCTATTTTTAAGATAGAATCAAGATAACTCTTGAAAGGCCCAAGTTTAGCATCAGGTAGTTTTGATGCTGACTTAAATGGTGGGACCTAGAAGACGTTTGTTCATCCCTCATTCCTGTCATTACACCTTGAGGTGAGACATGAGCAGAAGCAGCTCCAAGTAGGTCTTCTTCATTTCATGTATAAATTCTGTTTACCAGGTGGTTCCAGGACTTTATGTTGCCTAATGATTCTATTCCTAGGGACCAGGGTAGGGGGAGGCTGGTTCTTATTCTAGACCACTCAGTTCATGTAGAGAAAAGCAGGCAGTAACTCGCAGCCAGCTGATACCACCTCTCAGGATTTCTCTACTTCCACGTGGCTTTTGAGCATCTATGGAAAGTGTTATGCATAACTCGCATTCTCTAGAGTTGCAGAGCTGTGGCACAAACCTTTGCCTTGACTATATGAAACATATTGGAAGGGCTGTGAAGTATGAGACATTATTAGATATTATGTTCCATAAAGAATTTTTCTAGGAAAAAAAGCCAAGTGTTCACATGAGGAGGAAGACTTGCAAATGACAATTTTTGTTGAATGCAACCTTAAAGATACTAAGTTGCTTAACTCAAACTATACCTGTTAGTGTCCAAAGTCACCATTACTAGAGTATTAGAAAGCCTCTAGAGTCTAGAAAATACACTGGATGTGAGATTTGGAACAATCTCTAAATGTGGACAAGCAACGAAACTCCATATGCAAGCACTGAAAAAAATGATGGCTAGCTTTTAGAATAGCTTCCACTCCCTAAAAGTCACCACAGCGCTTGCATTAAGCCCTGAGAAAGAGAGTTAGCAGTACACAGAGTTTGTAATGAGGTTAAATCCAGTAGTTTCATGTGTGCTCTTTCTAAGTATTAAATACAACATCACCTCAAATCCAAAGTAAGTGGTTGTGGAATTATCCCAGGATATGGGATTACATGAGAAGAAAAAGTGGGTTGTGGTCTGTGTGTGGTGCTTACAGTGTGGGACATGTTCTTTGGACAAAGAAATTACTCTGTGCAAGGCCTGCGGCTAGGTAAGGGCTGCATGAAAATGAAATAGACTGGGGCACGTACAACCGTGTGTGTGTGTGTGTGTGTGTGTGTGTAACTCAGCAGAGACTCTAACATGATACCCAGTAGTGAAAATCATGGAAAATCAATTTAGTGTAATGACGCATTCCAGGTAAACTGGTGACTTTCCCATCCTGTCTGTATAGCTCAGCATTGGTCTTTATTTGATACATAAATTCTATTTAATAGTTGATCTAAGCATTTTCTTTTGCCTAATTATTCCTTATTTTTTAATCCTTAATTATGCTGTTTTTAACTTGGAGATATTTGTGTTTGCTTAGAAATGTGCTTTGTCTTATTTGAGAAATTTGGTGTGATACATGTTACTTGCTAGTCTTCCAGCAAGAGGCATCTTTAAGTCATCAATTGGGTAGAAACACATGCCCTCTGTACCAGAAATTAGTCAGTATCCAGCGTAAAGAACTCACAAACAATATACCCTATTTGTCAGGATTCATCATTATTAAATTCAAACAGGATATTAACTCTGTGGTTAAAAAGTTTTGATTGTACACAAATGGACTAATTCTTAACACATGGCAACTGCATTAATTTTTTAAAAGATAAGGAATTCTTACCATCATATATAACTTATCAATATTTTAAATTGAATCATTTTCTTAACTAGACCTGACTTTTTGGAGTGTATTTTTCTCTAGCAGTCAAGCTATAATGCTCAGCCAAGACAGATTTATGACCTTTTAAAAATAATGACGGAAAATGAGATGGGAGGAAACATTTCAGTATCTGCTTTGCTCTGAGGCCTAAACTGCGAACTCTCCAGTTCTTGAAGGCTTTGAAATGCTGATTCCGGTCTTCTTGTGGGTTCTTAAACACCTTCTCAAATGACCCATTTTAATAACCCGAAAGCTATTATATAACGAGCAGCCATAATTTAGTCCAGGGCTCTAGGGGGACCCTCACAGTTCAGCAATGAATAGTTAATGCAGTATAATGTTTAGCAGGTTATTAGTTTTCACTATACAAATGCTGATCAGGGAACGCTTTTATAAGGTGTTTAAAAGAAAATGTAATTAACTGGTTGCGTGCTTCTGTTGCAGCTCAAATTGAAATTATTCCATGCAAGATCTGTGGAGACAAATCATCAGGAATCCATTATGGTGTCATTACATGTGAAGGCTGCAAGGTAAGCCTTTTTAATTGTTGTTGTTTCTGTTAACGTTAGAATGTATCTTCTTGATTTTTATGTCTCTACTTCTGTCTTAAAATTCAACTCCTTGGAATTTTGAGTGATAAGAAATGACAGGATAGAAGAAATAGTTTGGTGTTAAATTATAATTAAGGATGTTATAGATATTTTTATTCCTTCCTTCAAAATAACAGGAGACCACAAAAGATATTTGAGCATTGCTTGTCACTTTCAGCCCGAGAGTTGAACTGACGAGCAATCTCTTTGGTAATCTTTTTTAAAACAGAGCTAACTCCAGACTTGTACAATGTCCCTGTCATAAGCTTATAAAAAGGTGTCTCCAGTAAGTTTAACTGGAATGTCATTGAGTCTTGTTGTTGGCACACACTTGTTAACACATCTGGCAAACTGCGGGAAAGCTATCAGGAAGACTGAGTTCTAGTCCTACTGCCTCCACTCCTCCATATTGTTTTCGGTGTGTCTTAATCTCTTTGTGACTCACTTGCTTCATTTTAAAAGTGGGTATAACACCTGATCTTCCTACCGTGGAGTACTATTCCAAGAATAGAAGGAGAAGCTGTATATTAAAAAGTCCTTAAAAATGGAAAAGTGCTGTTTAACTCTAAATGTTATCAGTCTTATTTCTGCTATGACTATTTTTATTATCCTTGATCATGGAGCAGTTGGTACAGCACATGCGTAATGTGCAAATGGGAAATAGAGATGTTTATCCCAATAACTCAAGACCTCCCCAAGCCCAGATTACCTCTATTATTCAAATTTCAATTTATTAAGATTTAAATCCTCATGCTTGTATTGGAAGGGCCTTGAGACACCTTACAGGATACAACAGTGCAAAATAAACAGGAGAGAAGCTATTTAAACATGCGGGAGGCCTTTCAGACAGCCGATTGCTACCACCAGTCCTCAATCAGCTCTAAGGCTTTTTGACACTCAGGCAAAAAATAAAATCCACGAATTTGGTTAGCTTTCCTTTCATGAAATTAGAAAATACAATGTTGTAAAATAAAAAATCACCTATAGACACACAGGACTACTGAGAGACTTCAAGGAAATTAATACTATAATTGCCTTAATTCTTCATTTTACTGTTAGTCATGGTAACAGTTGCTAATTTGTACATGTACAGACGCTTCACGTTGATCCCGTCTTAGCAAAGCTTTAGATTTCTGCACACTATAGAACCATCAATGCCCTTTCCTTCCAAAATCTGCCCTCCCTCAAAATTTGTTGACTAATTAAATAAATTAAGCAAAATGAGAGGCCGGGCATAATGGTTGTGTACCTATAGTCCCAGCTACTCAGGGAAAACTGATGCAGGTTTATCACTTGAGTCCAGGAGCTCAAGGTTACAGTGAGCTGTGATCACAGCAGTGAACTCCAGCCTGGGCAACGGAGCAAGACCATCTCCCTAAAAAAGTAAATAAAAATAATGAAATACAAAGAAAATGAAGTAATCTGTCTGGTCTTTGCCATCTTATAAGGTGAGAGTGATCTGTCTGTGGCCACTGCCATCTCCTTGTTTTTGGAGTTGGTTTGGCTGACGTGGCCGGGTAGCCATTGCCTTTTACCCTCACCCCGTGTTCCACCTCCCAAAGCTGTGTCCCTGGTAGGCATGCCATGGCCTTTCTCAATGAAGCGTTTATAGACTGCATCGCTTGGCTGCTGGGAGTGCCAGTGCTTTTTGTACCTTGCGTATCACCTGGGTGTCTTATTAAATGGACAGGGTTCTAGGCAGCATCCCAGATACCAGTTCGCTACTTGTCCCTTGATTCTGCCCAAAAAACTGATCGTTTCCTCTGAGTCTGTCAGTAAGGCAAGTGATTATCTTGGAATTGATAGAAGTGATTGATGGAAGTGATTATCTAGGAATTGAGTCTGAGGCAAGGACAAGGGTGGGGGTGCTACTTCATATGAAATACCCCAACAATTTGGAAAATTAATTAACAGCATGCTGTTGAGTAAAATCTAAGCTGACTCTCTGAGTAGCACTGTTCACATAGGCACAAACCATTTTCTTTTTACCCTTAATACTTAACATGACAAAAATAAAAGCAATAAGGAAACAAAAGGTGCTATTATTTATTCCAAGGTTGTCATTTTTCTCGATTCCCTTCCAGGTCTTGTCTGCATATGTCCTTAGTGCCAAAGTGGCTTTCATTTATCTGTGGTTCTGTTCCCTTGCTCTGTTGACTTTATGCAATGAAAACCACAAAACAAATAAAACATAATTTTATTAGCAGATTGGGCCTATGCCTAGCCAGGGACTTGAACAATGTTATGTGTTTATATTTGATACATATACGATTTGTTCTCCATTATAATTTCTCTCTGTTGTAACTAACATTTTTATCCCTACTTCTAAACAGAGACTTCTATTTTGCCATTTTATGTTAATTATTTATCATATTCTAACCAGGTGAAGGTGGTTCTATCATGATCAATTGTAAATAACTTGGCTCTGATTAAACATCAGAAAAATTTCACATTTGACGTATCAAATAGATATGATCAGTCATCTTTTGAGCTAATCATTTTGTGAAAGTATTTTAAATTGCATTTTTAAATTAACAACCTGAAACCATAAGAAACTAGAGAACCTGTCTGATTGCTGAAATAATCATTTTAGCACATCGTTGTGAAGTATTGCAGATGCACAGCAGAAATGGTAGAAGTTTTGGTAGCTCTTCCTGTCGTGTCTGGCTGTTCCTAGTTCATCCTCTCCTGGTCCCTTTTGCTGTCTGTAGAGAAAGAGCGGATGCCATGCTTCTGCTCTAACTCTGGAACCAGACAGCTCGAGTTGAAATCCCAGCTCTGCTGTTGACCAGCTTGAGTACCTACACCACGGCTCTGTGCCTCAGTTCCCCCATCTGTAAAATGAGAACTGTAATTTTCATAACTCATAGGGTTGTCACATGCATTTAAGGAAAGTACCTGGAAGAATGCCAGATGCATCACAAACACTTACTGAGTGTTGCCTGTTGTTATCATTGTCATTACTAGGCAGACTTCTTGGTGGCTTGGTAATGCTGCTCTGTATAGTTAGATATTATTTCTGGGACATCTGTGGGTGTAATCTTGATTTTTGTGACCAAGACTATGTAAGCACTATAAGGATCCAAAGACATAGAAGACCAAATCTTTCCCTTAAGCAGTTTATGGTCTAGTTGTAGAGATGGGGCTTGCGTATGGAAAGCTAAATAGCAATGCAATAACTAAATATAGAGTAAGTCCACAATCTGTGATATACATAAGAAGCATGTATAGGCTGGGCACAGTGGCTCACACCTGTAGTCCCAGCAATTTGGGAAGCTGAGGTAGGAGGAACATGTGAGCCCAGGAGTTCAAGACCAGCCTGGGCAACATAGCAAGACTCCATCTCTACAGAAAAATTAAAAAAAAAAAAAAAAAAAAAAAAAAGATTAGCCAGGCACAGTGGTGTTTGCCTATAGTCCCAACTGCTCTGAAGCCCAAGGCAGGAGGATCCCTTGAGCCCAGGAGTTCAAGGCTGCAGTGAGCTATGATGGCACCACTGCATTCCAGCCTGGCAACAGAGCAAGACACCTGTCTCCAAAAAAGAAAAAAAAGAAGCACATATCCACTAGACAACATGCTCAGGTGGTCTAGAGGAGAGTGGCCTAGCAAGGGGTCACTGAAGAGGAACCTATAGTGGGCTGGAGGTGAGAAGGGATTTTCCCAGTGAAGGTGGACTGGGACGACATTCTGGGCTGAGGAAGGAGAACAAGGAATGGCAGAGGCAACAGCCCAGAAATAGGGCAGCCTTGGATGTATTTAGGGGATAGCACATAACCCAGTTTGATGGAAGCAAAGGGTCCCTTTCTGTGGATAGTGGAAGATGAAAGTAGACAGGCATTCCATCCCCAAATTATTAAGGAACTCCATTATGCCAAGGTTTTTATTATAAAGGTATTTGACTTGTTCTCTTGAAAGAATCAGGGAACAGTGTACTGGCACTGCTGGAGCCCTGAATATTGCGTTTCAGAAGATCATAGGTTAGAATCCAGGCCTGTAAGGTTTTAGTTCTGTTCAGAGACATTTCTGAGCTCTTGGAAAAGACTTCCGTTTCAGCCTTGGGTGAGCATGGTGAGGGGGCAGAACATGAGCGGGGGCAGGCCTGCCAGGGAGGAAGGGGCAGCTCGTGCCCCATGCCAGCAGAGGAAAAGGCCATAGTAACACTGGAGGCTGCAGATGTGAAAGTTCAGTCTTCAAAGTGAATACACATATGAAGTGTTACGAGGAAAATGATCTTCAGTTAAGATTTTCTTTTGAGAAATTGTCTTGTTTGCCATTCAACTTGTGTTCCTAATTTCATGATAAGAACAGTGGTTGCTCAGATGATGAGGATGAAAATATTATCTCAAGACACACACACACATACAGACACACATTTTTTAATCCATATTCTTTTAGACATTTTGTCTCTACAATTTTAACTGCAAGTTTTTTAATGATAATGCATGATCCAGTATTGGGGTTAGTGAATTGGTTTCTGATTACATTTAAAACCTTTTCCTCTGTATAAGACTAAGAACAAAGTGGCATTCATTTGCCCAAAGTATACTCATCAATTAATACATTTAAGATGATGTCTTATTCAAAGCTTCCTCTTCTACCCAGTAAAGATAATTTGAGATAATATCGCCGTGTTAACAAATCTATTTTCTTAAACTAACAATAAAAAAGCCTTCTCAAAAATATCTAGAGTTTTTAAGTGACACCTTGCCCCACTGAAGTTGTTAAAGCCGTTTCTGGAGCTTTTTATGTTTAGGTTAAAAAGAAATTTTTGTGAATGTTCCTTTAAGGCCCAAATTGTCTTTTAGAGGATTCTAATATTTTTATCTCAGTTGTGAAATGTCGCTAGCCCTGAACTAATTCTGTCCACTTCTCAGCATTGATACATTCATACTCAACATTTTTATTTCAGTGCTTTTAAACACGTGGCCCCAGTATTAGAGCTAGGCACTTAAAATGAAAATTAGACTTGGGGAGGATAAGCTATTATTGCATGCTTAGGATGTCTGAGTTTCAGTTCTGTGATACACGGGCAACAAGCAAAAATTTTTGTTTAGCTAAATCTTCCAGTCCTGTGATGAAATGTGCAAGTGGTAGGCTGTGTTAAGCCCCAATTTTCATCAAGATGATTCAGATTTCTTTTTTATTTGTTTGTTTTGATCTTAATCCTGTCTCAGTAACTGCTGCCCTTTCTCAGCTCACAGAAGACGCTGGGCCCGAGGCCATGTGGTAGAGAGATCCCTGACAGAGCACCTGGCTCAGTGCAGGTCCTCAAGCATGCTTGGGAATAACCATTGCTGAAGGTCTTCACTTGGATTGGATCTGAGCTCGGCAAAGTACGGGCAAAAGCAGACATCTACACTTACCAAATATGACACGTGGCAGCTTTAATCAGAGCCCATTTACGCATACCATTCCACAGGGAGGCCAGTCACTGCTGAGCAAAAACATAGCTCAGGAAATCTGAATTTCTATGATGTATTACTGCCAGATGTATGCGTGTAGGGCTGGACCAGCTAACTTTTGTGAATGAGGCTGCCTGCTCTTTCTAAAGAACAGATTTTTTTCCTCATACGCTTCTTTGAGGACTCTTATTTCTGCCCCGTACCCAACTTTATCATTTCCTCTTCTTGATTTTAATCCGTGCATGCCCTTTTTTACCCCTCAATAAAATGAAGTTAACGTCTTTTTACCCCTCTAGCCAGATACTTAACTTTTGGCCCACATTGATCCAAAGATGTTTCTTTCTTCTCACCCCCATGCTTCTGAACATTCTCAACAGAAAGTTGCCAAGATAAATAAAATTGTAACATAGGACATGGTTTTACTTAGAAGGTTCTCCACTTTTCTTAGTCTCAGACGTAAAGTGAAAGGTAGACATTTACCCACTTCAGCAGTCCCCCAAATTCCAAATTTTTACTTCTATCGGAAAATACAATAATTTGGGCAGGCATATGAGCATTCACAATAAATCACAGAGTTATGAATAAATCTTGGTTGTCAAAAGCAAGTGTATAGCCGTTCCAAAGCGTCTGCCATTAGAATTCAGCAAGGCAGCTGTCAGCTGTTTTCTCGTAATTAAACAGCCAATGAGCAGCTAATTAAGACATATGTGTATACAGAAGTGGAAGTGGGTATGTTAATGAACTGTAGGAATCAATTCATTAAGTGAAAATTGTCAAAAGACCAAACATCAGATCAGCATTTCAGCCTGTGTTTCACTGAGAAGGAGCCCCGCGCAGGAGGGGACCCCTCAGAGTCAGACCCCCGCTCACCTTCCTGGCCACACCCACAGTGCAGTGTCCAGCCAGCCCATACTCTTGGGCAAAACTGTTAAGAACTCCAGTAAGAAGTGCCAGGCATGTTTCTAGAGTTTTAAAGTATATCTAGCAAATGAGTGCTTTCCTACCAGTGTGGAAACCTGGTACTTGATACCCTACAAAATGCCATCTCTCTGGTCTGAACGATTGCAGGGAACTCGGGCTACAGAAATGAACAGTGATTTTCGCTTGTTTGTTTTGTTGTTCGTTCATCTTGTGCTGCTGTTGTTCAGTCGACCCCACATGTTTGTCTTGGTGCTTCTGAGGTGGTGTCTTAAGAAGTCTATGGCCTTTGGAATAAGATGCGCCCAGCATTCAGGAATTCAAATCCTGGGCCCTCCCCTGACCAGCTCTGTGACTTTGGGCACGTGGCTTAACCCTTTTTAACTTTAACTTTCTCATTTGTAAAGCAGATACACAAATCCCTACTTTGCCAGTTGCAGGTCATTGTAGATTGCAGATGAGGACGGCAAAGCGTCCTCCATGGTGGAGTAGGTGCTCAGCCTATCGTCACCACTGTTTTTACCACTACCACCATTTTTCCCTCTGGTCATTCATTCAACAAATATTTGTTGATTTCTCTAACTACTGGGTTAGCTACTGGAAACAAAGAAACAACGCAGTCAGTCCTTGGGAAAGGTAGATATTAATAATACAACAAGGTAAGGCTAGGAAGGGGATAAATACAGGACTGTAAGGGTATACATGGGAGAGGCCCCTCAACCAGCTTTGTGAGGGCCAAGGTCAGAAAAGGTTCCCAGAGCAAGTGAATGGCTTCTCAGTGAATCCTGAAGGGAAGGTGAGAGTTTCTTTGGGGAACTGTGAACATAGAAGTTTACGCTTGGTCAGAGTATGACTTTGAAAAGAGCTGGCTGGACATGTGGTCATCACCTGGTCATCAGCAGGGAGCCATTAAGGGCTCCTAAGCAGAGAAGTGACTTGATCAGTTTGGTGTTTTAGAAAGATATATTTAGTAACTGTGTGAAATGGAAGGGAGGGAATGAGAATGGAAGCGGGGGGTCACAGTTGGGAGGCTGTATAATCACCAACTCAAGAAGTGAAAGCCATGGAAACATAAGAAAACAGCCGTAAGGATGGAGACAAGTAGATGGATCTGAGAAATAGGAAGGTGCCCAGAAGCAGCCTGATGTGGTGACGCTTGGATATGGGCGGGGAGGAGGCAGAGATGCAGGGAAGCTCTTCTTTCTGCCTTGAGTAACTGACAGAAAGATGGTGCCTGTCACTGAGCAAGAAAACACTGGAGGAGACAAGCCTGGGAAATAGGCTGTGGGTGAAGACGGATTCTATTCTAGGTCAGGCACAATGGCTCATTCCTGTAATCCCCGCACTGTGGAAGGCCAAGGCAGGAGGATCACTTAAAGCCAGAAGTTTAAGACCAGTATGGGCAACAAAGTGAGACCCTGTCTCTGCCACAAAAAATTTAAAAATTAGCCAGTCATGGCGGCATATACCTGTGGTCCTAGCTACTGAGAAGGGTGAGCTCAGAGGATCACTTGAGCCCAGGAAGTCAAGGATGCAGTGAGTCGTGATCACACCATTGCACTCTAGCCGGAGTGACAGAAACCCTGTCTCTAAATATATATATGTATATACATACACACACACACTCTCTCACATATATATTATATAATGTATAATATATATATAATATATAATATATAATATATATATATTCTGTTCCAGAAAAGAAAAGAAAAATCAGCTGAAGTTTTTAGAACTTAGTGGGTAGGGGAAAGGTAATGGGGCTCTAGAAGGCCAAACCACAACTTTGGGTGAATGCCTATCCGAAGTCCAGGGGATGCATTCACACAACGTAATGGGGAGCTGGGGACTCGGTGAGGATGAGACCCAGGTCAGCCACGTGCTGGCAAGCTGTGAACAGCTGGCTCTCTGGAAAGCAAAAGGTGTCTATCTGTATGTAGTTAACTTTGGTGTCTATCTCACTGATGCAGTTTCTCACAATTTTCAAACAATAATACAATATACAATATTTTTATTATAAACTTCATACAGACAAATGATTCTCACCGAATGCCCTCATGATTTTGGCTGAACTCTTACATCCATCCTGTGGTTACAGCTGAGGAAAGACTAGTTCCAACATGAATGTTGGTTGATATTTTGTTTACATTAATGAAGAGAGTGAAACAACAAAGATGTATTGGAGCTTCATTCATTCACCAGTGATGACATTAATAACTTTCTTGCTGAATCAGTAGATAGTTTTCAAATGCTAGGAGAACATTTCCTCCACTTCTTGTGTTACTCACAATGAGATCACTAGATATGATGTACTGTTAAGTTTAATCTGCATTATTGTTATTTTCTTTGTTTTATTTTTTTTTTAAGAGACAGGGTCTCACTGTGTTGCCCAGGCCAGAATGCAGTGGTACAATCACAGCTCACTGCATCCTCAAACTCCTGGGCTCAAGCAGTCTTCCCACCTCACCTTACCAAGTACCTGGGACTACAAGCACACGCCACTACACCTGGCTAATTGTTTTTTTGTTTTGTTTTGTTTTTTGAGATGGAGTCTTGCTCTGTCACCAGGCTGGAGCACAGTGTTGCAGTCTTAGCTCACTGCAACCTCCGCCTCCTGGGTTCAAGCAGTTCTTCCACCTCAGCCTCCCGAGTAGCTGGGACAACAGGCACATGCCAAACGCCAGGCTAATTTTTGTATTTTTAGTAGAGATGGGGTTTTACCATGTTGGCCAGGATGGTTTTGACCTCTTGACCGCACGATCCACCCGCCTCGGCTTCCCAAAGTGCTGGGATTACAGGCGTGAGCCACCGTGCCCAGCCAGTTGTTTTATTTCTGTAGAGACAGGGTCTGTGTTGCCCAAGCTGGTCTCAAACACTTGGCCTCAAGTGATCCTCCTGCCTCAGCCTCCCAAAGTATTGAGATTATAGGCATGAGCCACTGCACTGGGCCATCACTTTTAAAATCTAGACGACAAGCAAAATAATAAACCAAAACCTGATTTGTAGCATTTGCCAATTTCTGTGGTGTAAATAATCCCACCAATGGCCATCTTCAAGCCACCTGACCTGCTCTTTCACAGAATACATAGTAGGGAAGGGATGCACAGCAGCATACCATGGTATAGTATTTCCACCCTTCAGATATAAGGATAATCGATGTAAATGACCTGAAGAACATCGATCATAGTAAAGTAATCATTAAAAAATAAGGTAATTTTTTTGTCAGCAGTGTATCGATTACTGTGGAATAACAGATTTAATAACTAGACTTAACAGAATTCCTGAAATTTTAGCACTCAGCTCTTGCAACCTGGGATGAGCCTTCTGAACACCATGGCCTCCATCCCAGTTTGCAGAGCGCCCATGTAGTAGGGTCAGTGAACAAATTCATAGTGTGCAGTCATACTTTTTTTTTTAAGAAAAAGCATTAGGGAATAGAATTTCCCAGCAAAGGTAAGGCACATGTTAGAAATGAAAATCAGTGAAAGGTGTTTTGAAAACCTAGGTGAAATAAGGGAGGAAACAGTGAAGAGAAGTCTTTGAGACTCTAGAAATTGAAACAAAACATGGATAGGCAGGGACTCCGTGTCAGGAAATTGAGATTGTGTAACATCGTTTTGTTTTTCCCACACTGAAGAAGATACACATAAGTGAGAGAGGGCGTTGAATGTAAAATCAGGACACGAGATTGCGTCCCGGCACTGACCCTTATCGACCATGGGACCTTAGACAAGTCATTTAACATTCTAAGCTTCATTTTGTTTTTGGCAAATCAGAAAACTAGAATCAAGCTCTGGTTCTTTGCAAGAGGAAGTCACTGTCCTCGGGAGCTTTTTAAAAATATTTACTAAAAAAAGGACAATTTTTTTCTTTTTTGACCTATGCAAATGGCAATTTCTTATTGTTCAGATTACTACGTGTGCCTGGACCATATCCACAAGGGTTCTGGTTCGATAAATCTAAGGTTTATCTTTTAAAAGCTCTTTGGATGTTTCTGATGCATCACCAATTTGTGAACTGCTTGACCTGATAATCTCTCAACTTATTTCAGTGCCAAAGACCCGTTTGTTCTGATTTTTTATTTGCAATAGCTGCATGTTAATATGCTGCCACTAGGTGGTGGTAGTGCGCCACAGTCTCACTAGGCACATACTTCCTGAAATGTATCATGGTGGCTCTCTGCTCAAGCCCACCATGTTTGTAAATGCACATCTTCATGTATTTGGACATCCATAAAAAGTGAACTTTTATGACATCCAAGGAAGTAATTGGTTAGCTTATCTTTTAGAAGTAACAGAATTGCCCAATTATGTACTTGCTGTCCTTCCCAGCTAACTCACAACTTCAGCACTTTTTTTTTTTAACACCTCCTCAGTTCCACCCAAAACTCCATGCCCTAGCTTTGTGCTTTCCCTGCTCTCTGTATGGCCTCCAAGCCCAGGAATTCATGTTTCAGCTCACTCACTTCCTAATCCTTTTGTAGGATTTCCCCCCAGTCAGACAAAATCCTATTTGTATATTTAAAAGCACCCTACTTCTACCTTGAGGTAGGAAGGTACCTACCACACTTTCTACTTTTCTTCTTCTTTCTCTCTTCTAATCCTTCTTCCTCTTATGTGTTCTTTAACCATAATATTTTATCTGTTTAATTTTCTAAACCCTTAATCCTCTGATAACCCCCACTCCCCCAAGGAATACTGAAAATAAGAGGTTTTAAAAAAGAAAAAGCAGCAGCAACATTATGATACCTCATTAGGAATCATAAGGTATCTTTCCGAAATGCAAAGTCTAGTATTTGTCTGAGCCATGGAGGTTTACTTACCCTGTGTCTCCCTTCCCAGCCCTTACCTTATAACCTCACTTCACCTCTCACATCTGATATTTGATAGTTCTCCTTGTGGGCATGACTCTGTGTTGACTTAATCCAAAAGAAAGATGTCCTTTCTGGTTCTTAGGTATGCCACTCACAGAACTTCTCAGCAGGTTTTGGCTCAGCTGTCTTAGTTGAGGCATAAATGATGCTGTAAAGAATAAGGCATGTCTGCTTGTGTGCTTGCTTTCCCCAGATCCTCAAACCTGAGACTTCCAAATAAGGGTAATACTCTTCCAAGCAGACAGCGTGGAAGCCGGACGTGGGTTCCAGCCACAGTGCCACTGCTCAAAGCACATACAGAATGCTTCATGAATTTGCCTTGCAATTTATGGCACAATTACGCAGACATCTTTAATAGTAGTTACTCTCTACCCTTGCACTAAGTTTCATTGTTTGTTTGTTGTTTGTTTTCTTAAATGAGCTCAAGTGATTTTGAAATAAGTAAGGTGAAGCAAATAGGGCATAAAGCTTCTGGTCAGAAATGAGGAAAAATGATGGACTCATGAGAATAATTTTCTTGTGTGACTCCTAATTCCGATCAGGAGGCAAGTGCAGAGAGAGAGTTTGTAAAATGTCTGGGCAGTAGGAAGTGGGTCAGCTAAAGGTGCTGATGTGAGGGAAAACACTCATTTCCGAGTAGATCACTCTCACTACTTTATTCTCTATAACCTATCTTTCACACTGCCTCATTTAATGGTTGCCCTGTATGAGAACGACTAAGGAGGAATTCTTTTGACACGCAAGAGAAGCAGAAAAACAAAACAAGATAACAGTGTAAGTTTTGGAGTTCAACTATGTGAATTCGCATCCCATGTTAGAGGTGGGACTCTGAGCAAGACACTACACCTCTCTAAGCCTCCATTTTTCAGCCTTAAAACCAGTGAAATGATAGCTCCTGCCCTGTGTTACTCTGTCAGAAGTAAATGTCACAATCCGCATAAAACATAGAGTACCTAGTACAAAGTCAGTGCTGCTTTAATGGTACTTGGGATTTGTGGTTTTTTTTTTTGTTTTTTGGGGTCTTTTTTTTTTTTTTTTTTTGATATGGAGTCTCACTCTGTTGCCTATGCTGGAGTGCAGTGGTGCAATCTCAGCTCACTGCAACCTCCGCCTCCCAGGTACGAGCGATTTTCCTGCCTCAGCCTCCTGAGTTAGCTAGGACTACTGGCGCACACCGCCACACCTGGCTAATATTTTGTATTTCAGTAGAGACGGGGATTCACCGTGGTGCCCAGGCTGGTCTTGAACTTCCGAGCTCAGGCACATTGCCCACCGCAGCCTCCCAAAGTTCTAGGATTACAGGTCTGAGCCACAGTGCCCAGCCGGGGTTTGTTTTAATGAGCTATCAGAAGACACACAGATATGGAAGTGACTGTCAACACGGAAGAAATTTGTCACACAGCAATCCCCCCTTAGCCTCAGGGGGATGCCTGAAACTGAGAACCCTGTAGATACTGTTTTCTCCCATAAATCCAGACCTGTGATAAAGCTGAACTTATAAATTAGGCACATTGAGAGATTAACAACAATAATAAGAATATAGAACAATTATAAAAATATACCAGAATAAAAGTTATATAAATGTAGTCTGTCTCTCTTTGCTTCCCTTCTCTCCTTTCTCCCTCAGAATATCTTAATATTCTTTTACTGCGGTTGATGCAAGTAACTGAAACAAGGAAAACAAAACAGTGAATAAGGAGAGACTGCTGGACTCACAAATCCCTAGAGACGAGGCCCATGCCATGCCATACAGGGGACACGGGGAAGCACCAGGATCAGTGAAGGGGAGAGGGATGCAGGGAAACTGCCACGAGCCTCCGCTGTGTTTTCCACAAGAAGGAAGGCACAGCAGGGTGAGCGGGATTAGGAGTGGCTAGTGTGACCCATTAGACAGCTCTGAGGGGTAAGGGCTGTTCTGATTGTCAGGTACCTGGCCTTAGGATGACTGCGGCAGGAGAATCATGGCTGGAAGGGTAATGGCCTGATGAAGGAGGTGTCGTGGGTGTGGGCTCTGGCCGGTTGGTTTCCATGTGAAAGGTGGCTGACAGCAGGTTGTTGCTGTATGTAGGAGTTACCCAGCCCTGCAACGGCAGCCCCTCCAGGGACTGCAAAGCTCTAAGATGTCTGCATCCAAAACGCAGAATAGAAAGATGTGGTTAAACGTCCTCACCCTCATGCCGTCTCAGAGTTCCCTTAGAGCAGAGCTCACTGATGATTATGTATGGCTTCTTTGTTAACAGTCTTGAACTTTATTCATAGTGGGTGGAAGTTAACTTAATGTGTGTGTGCAAACCAGAAGGTGGCATCCTTTTCACTAATGACCCAACCGTTATTCAAGACCTGTGTCTAGTTCGGGATTTCAGACTTCTGAAAGAAATGAAGAAATAATGCCAGATATAGGGGCTCGCAGATTCCTGTAATCTCAGCTACTTGGAGAGCCGAGGTGGGAGGACTGCTTGAGCCCAGGAGTTTAAGACCATCCTGGGCAGCGTAGTGAAACCCTGCCTCAATTTTAAAAATGAAAAAAAGAAGAAGTAGTGAAGAAATTGAAGAGGATTCTGAGAAGAAATACACAAGGTGGAAAAGAGTCTAGAAAGAAAGGTGACATGCTGGGATTTAGGCTTCAGAAGAGACAACTAGGAAATAGCATGGCGGCCCTGAAGTACTAGCTCCACTTAAAAGGAAAAAAAAGATCCTTCAGACATTCCCCATATTCAGTGATCGTAAAAGAAACTGTAACAGGCTTAATGTGAAGCAAACAAAATTCAACTTCAACTAAAGGAAAAGCAAATAAAGTTCTGACGTCAGGCATCCACAGTGATGCCTTTACACGAGAGCATGAATGGTAGGGGAGTCTCAAGAAAGAGATAAACACCTTTCAGCTTGGACAGAGATTATGTGTCTCAGAGGAAAATGAATACCTAGACAGCTGACCTCTTTGTATCTCTCTAAGGATTATCTGCCTCTGTGACCATTTATATTTTCTTGAATTCCCTCTAGTAAGCCCCAAAGAAAGCTTTACTTCTCACTTCCTTTGCACAGGGGAAACACACACACACACACACACACACACACACACACACATAAAATAGAAAACACAGCGTTAGGTATTTTCAGAAGAGAGAGGTTGCTTTACAGAAGATGCGGGACTTGATCGAGGGTAAAGTACAACAGAGAGACAGCCGGAGACACTAGGCAGCCAGCTTTGCCCATGTCAGGGTCAGCAAGCAGCTTGGCTGAAAGCAGGAGGAGTGAGAAGTCAGGGTCTTGCCCTGTCCCATCCCAGGCTGGGTTTTCCAAAGAACTGGAAACTGAGGTCATATACATCCACTTGGTCTGCAAAGGCCCCCAGCCATTCCAAAGGAAGGCAGGCGCCCTTCTCCTTCTCAAGTCACCCACATGCCTTCCTACCTGCCTGTTGTAGAAGAAAAAAAAAAACACAGATGAACAAAAAGAAAATTAAAATCTGATTGGCCCTACCAACTACTGCCAACCATTTGGGGCATAATTTTCCAAAGCTGCTTTTATAATAAATATATGGGTACCCTTTTTTCCCCAAAAAAATGGATTATATTATGTTCAGCTCTTTAGTTGCTTTAAAAAAAAAATCAACGGTTTATTTGTATCACCTTTTTAATATCAATAATTATATTTCTGAAATACCATTTGTAGTGGTTGCTGAATTCCATTGTATGAATGTACAGTATGACTCTTACTTCAGTAATGTTGGACAATTAGGATCTTTCTCCGTTTTTTATATAATACATAGTCCTGTGAAAGCCCTTGTACAAAAATCCTTGTATCATTCTTAATATTTCTTTAAGGTTTCCTTAGAAGGTTAGCTCAGTAGGTAGGCTTTTTAAAAATTGTTGCTAAAACTACCAAGTTGACCTTCAGAAAACTCTTTTGGTGGGAGAGCACCCTTACCAGTTTGCCTACCACTCTGTTAATTCTTTAGGATTTTACCTCTTCCTGCCAGTATCATCTTCATTGGGGTCATCTATCTTCACCATTAAAGCTTGAAGATAATAATACTCTTGTACCCTTCATGGCTTTGCTTCATAAAAATGACTATTTTTTTTTCCTGCATACATCCCTAGCTTGCAAAACTACTGAAAGATGAATCAGCAATAAAAAGATAACAAGGTGGCTCATGCCTGTAATCCCAAGACTTTGGGAAGCTAAGGCCATAGAATTACCTAAGGCCAGTAGTTCAAGACCGGCCTAGACAATACAGTGAGACCCCCTGTCTCGACAAAAAATATATATACATAAACTAGCCAGGCATGGTGGTGTGCACCTGTAGTCCCAGCTACTCAGGAGGCTGAGGCGGGAGGATGGCTTGAGCCCAGGAGTCCTGATGACAGAGCAAGACCCTGCTCCCTACCCTGAAAAAAGCCCTCATGTGTTTGGAAAGTCAGAAATATGCTTCTAAATCACAATCTGGGCTAAAGAAGAAATTACTGAAAATTAGAACATGTTTTTCACTGAATAAGAATGAAAATACTATATAGTAAAGCTTTTGTGTTGCTGTTAACACATCACCAAAAGAAAACTTGACACTTTAAGAATAGACAGTGAGAATTAATCAGCTAAGAATACAGCTCAGGAAGTTAGCAAAAATAATAATAATAACAGAATTAAAGTATTGAGGTCAGTAGCTCTTTATACATCTTTGTATTCCCTCTCATTTCCAAAACAGTGCTTGACACATGAGAGAAACTTGATGAGCATCAGATTGGATTTGTTAAATCTTAAAGGCCATGATTCTGAACATGTGGCCTTTCTAAACTGTCAGGGATGAGGGTGTATTCCTATTCTGACTGATCTGTCAGAATAATCCATCCAAGTGTTCTCTAACGCTTGCAACAGTAGGTTCAGACTTGGGGAGTGAGAAACGCCTAAAGGGCCATGTGCTGAAGTGGGCCAGTAGGGATTACCATGGTGTGCCAGGTTCACGGTGCCCTAGATTATGGTGTGGCTGCATTTCCCTTAACTTGGATATTCCAGGGAAGTGTTTTGTGTTTCTTTTACAAAAAAAGCTATTAGAAATAAAGGCTAAAGGTAAGTCCCTTTGTATCATTCCATCAGGCACATTGCCTTTGATCATCAGAAGGCAAGAACAAGGACCTGGTCCTGTGCCTTTTACGTGGGCAACTTTCTGTAGAAGTTAAAGAAAGTTTTGCATGTATAAGGGATGGAGGATTAGGCTCTGGGGATCAATTTTACTCAAGGAAAAAGAAGTGACTTTAATTTCATTAATGGTCTCCTGGATGATTCTTCTACAACTTTAATTCTCCATTAAATATTAATGTTGCTCAGTGCTTAGCATCCTGCCTTTAGTTTCATTCCGCTCATACTGACACTAACCTGTTTTATATTTTATAACTGAATCACAGGGCTTTTTCAGGAGAAGTCAGCAAAGCAATGCCACCTACTCCTGTCCTCGTCAGAAGAACTGTTTGATTGATCGAACCAGTAGAAACCGCTGCCAACACTGTCGATTACAGAAATGCCTTGCCGTAGGGATGTCTCGAGATGGTGAGCTCTCACAGCTTGAGCTGTACAGTTGCGCGGGGTTGTGAAAGTGCCTCCTGAAACCTGGACTCAGATCTGCCAATATCTGCCCCTCCTGCCCACTGGTCATTCTCCTACCTTACCCCCCATGCTCTTCTGGCAGCTTTATGGAGCTCACAGCAGCTGCCTCCTCCTCCTCGTCCTCAGAGTCAGTGGGCTTGCTGATGGGTGGGGTGGGGTGGAGGAGAAGTTTCTTGTGGTCAGAACACCTTCAGATTTTTGGTATTTCAGCCTTTATAGCTGGGTCGATTGATGAATGGTAAGTGTCATCTGAGGGCCTTAATAAAGATGCCTCCTCTAGGCATTGTCCCCCTTAGGAAACCTGAACCAGAATTGTTACTTGCTTTACACTAGTAAGTGTATTGGAGACGGGGGTGAAGCCGCTTTTATGCTAACTGGATATTTTGAATCACATGCCAAAGCCAAATATTTGTACATACAGAATGTGTGAAAATAGTGCAAAGCATGGCTCAATGACAAGTGTTCTTTTCATTAAAAGAAGCTGCTTTAAGGAATAGAGACTATCTACCATTCGAATACAAAACATTTCAAGATCTTCCTAGAAAACTATCTTAAGTGTGCTGAATAATCAACACCAGATTTCAAGACAGTTATGCTTATACGTGGAAACTGGGCAGAAAGCACAGCGGGTCCATTTTAAGGATTTTTCCAAATATACCAGCTGGCTCTCCTAAGAGATCCCTTTGAAGGAAAATGTCTCCTCCAGTGGAATTTCAGCCTGTGGAAAAATACTTCAGAATGCAGAGCAGGCTTTCCAACAGTCTGCCTTGCCCATAATCTGATGTTCTTAGCGCCTATAGACCCACATAGGCACACGTTCACTTTTGTTCTTGCATATTCTAAGAGGCCACTCTGTGCATCACGACAAAAGTGAAGCGTTTGTCACTAAAAGATACAAATCTCAGAGCTTCCACTCTATTCTCAGAAATTCCTGTGGCATGCAGCTCTGTAGATTTCATTTTCCGATGGTACTAAACTGATAAAGTTATGTCTGTCTCATCAATTTGTAAGTTAAATCACAAGTTGTCTGTGTATTTTCTCAAGAGCTGGTCCCTCTATTTCACTTACAGGATGATGATATCACTGTTGTTAATATTAAGACACAAGTTAAGTCATCATTGTGGAGTCATAGCAGAAAGAGTTTCACCTGTGGATATTAAGCCACTTAGATGTCCTAGAAACATTTTTATAAAAAAATTAAGCACTTTCAGTATGCCTTCTGAAAGTTTTGCATATAAGAAATAGCACAAGTTGTTATAGGTATAGAATGAATTCTGGAGGCTATAAAATAATGGTACTGAAATTCAGAGCCCACATCAGCCCAGTTGCTGCCTGAGCAGCCCCACTCAAGTTTGTTATCTGAGTTGTGGAAACTGGAAAGTGACCAGTATGCCGGCTCACTTGTTTCATCTGTGAACAAAGACTGCATCCTCTTTGGCAAGAAAATAATTCACCACCTGGTCACCATGGGAGCCTTGGTTCCCAGCTTTGTGTCCATCTATCCTGCCTCCTGCCCTAGACTCTTAGAAATACAATGATAGTCAAATGGATGAATTCATCCACCCCATCAGCTATAAATTTAACCACAAGCAATTAGGATAACTAAGTCCCTCCAGCAAAGGCTGAGTCTAGCTGAGAAATAAATGAGTTCATGAAAGAATTCAGACGAAGAAATCATAGTTTTGCTTTTTTTTTTTTTTTTCAATTATCTTGGTGTTTCACGAGAAGTCATTTGATATTCTGAATGAACTGGAAAGTTACTATAGTGATTGCCCCACTTTAAATATGGGGACATATCCCAAAGAGAAGCATTACAAACAGATCTGCCCAACAAGGATTATATATTGCAAGGATCTCATATTATAATACCATATTTGTCCTTTCCAAATCCTGATGCTGTGACTACTTGAGGCCAAATTAGAACAGCAGAAAGTGTTGTTTAAAGATGGGTCTGGCTAGGTGTGGTAGCTCATGCTTGTAATCCCAGCACTTTGGGAGGATGAGGCTGGAGGACTGCTTGAACCCTGGAGTTCCAGACCGGCCAGGGCAACATAGTGAAATCACATCTCTACAAAAATGAAAAAATTAGCCGGGTGTGGTGGTGAGCACCTGCAGTCCCAGCTTCTTAGGAGGCCAAGATAGGAGGATCACTTGAACCCAGGAGGTTGAGGCTGCAGTGAGCCATGTTCACACCTCTGTCTCTAAATAAATAAATAAAAATAAAGATGGGTCTCAGGGTTCCACGGGGCCTGCCATGACCCACGAGTGGAGGAGGGGACTTCTTAGGTCAGGTACTCTGATAGAAGTCAAAGAATTACAAAGGCCTCATCCAGTTCATTCACACCTCACGATGAAGCTGCAGATGTGGCCATTTATCAGGAGATACCTCTTGGAGCATACAGGATGGTGAACTGAATGAATGCTGAGGTTTGACAGTTTATTCCCCTGGGAACCTTGTGAGTCTTTGCCTCCCTGTGCCTTGGTCTGAACGTGAGAAAGAGGTAGCCTAAGGCAGCTGCACGGGTGGAGAGTGAACAAGTCCACTAAGTTTTGTTATCCGTCGGGCCCAGTGGGTATGGGGGGGATGCGACAGCAGGAAAACAGAGGTGGCATCTCTCTGGGCCTCTCCTACCTGTATCTGGTCTCAGTTCTGAAACATTTGTTTCTCTGCGATTTGTGTTTGCTGTTGAGGGGCTGGAGCGAGCCTGTGTGGGTTGGAACCCCTTTCACCTCTGGATATGTCCCTATTTTGTGGTCATGCGGTTTTGGATTGAGATTGTCTGAGACTTCAGAGGAAACCCCAAAGCACGCAGGAGAGAATATGGAAGAAAAGCGCATTGTATATGGTATGCTTTGGCTTTTTTCTTCCAGCTGTAAAATTTGGCCGAATGTCGAAAAAGCAGAGAGACAGCTTGTATGCAGAGGTGCAGAAACACCGGATGCAGCAGCAGCAGCGCGACCACCAGCAGCAGCCCGGAGAGGCAGAGCCGCTGACGCCCACCTACAGCATCTCGGCCAACGGGCTGACGGAACTTCACGACGACCTCAGCAACTACATGGACGGGCACACCCCTGAGGGGAGCAAGGCAGACTCTGCCGTCAGCAGCTTCTACCTGGACATACAGCCTTCCCCAGACCAGTCAGGTCTTGATATCAATGGAATCAAACCAGAACCAATATGTGACTACACACCAGCATCAGGCTTCTTTCCCTACTGTTCGTTCACCAATGGAGAGACTTCCCCAACTGTGTCCATGGCAGAATTAGGTAATGGCTTGCATGCTTCCACTGGGATGCTCTGTTCATGCCCTTTGAAGTAAAGGGGGTGTGTCTCGACTTTCCTCTCATGAGTTCTGCTATTTAAATGATGCGACTCACCTTTGCCATTTAGGCCCCTTCATTTTCCACCCTGCCCCCTTGCTTTTCACCCTCTGCTGTTTCCCATGGTTTCCCCAGTACATGCATTGACCTCTCGGCATCCGAAATGGGATAAAACCAATGTCCACAGTCTTTGAATTCTGCAGGAAACTGTAAGCTCAGGGAATGGCCACATTAACTTCGTTAGTGGTTTACTTTAGTTATATCCCAGGGACTGCTTTATATCTAAGGTGAACCCCAAAAAATGGCAGTCCACAAACCGAACTTGGCCCATAGACATATTTATTTATTTTTTTGACCAGTGCAGAGTTTTAGAATTTTTGAATCAGTTGCTAATATTTAAATTTGGATAATTACACCCAAAAGTTCAGCTTTTTTAGCTTCTTGTGGGAGGGTAAAAATGATCTATTTACACTGGGTCAACATTTATGAAGGTCACCAGCCAACTGGCAGCAGCCAGGTCAGAGGCTTACAGCTTTTAATGGCCCACCCCACCCTTACCTTTATATCATCTGCACAGCCCCCGTAGGCATCTAAATTTTGCAACTCTGATATATGCTATAAATGTTCAACAGAAATTAGCTTCTTTATTTACCAAAATGCTCTGATGATGGATATTGGTGACAAAATCGATGTTTAAGGCTCACCATGCAAAAAAAAAAAAAAAAAAAAAAAAAAATAACTGTCCTTTTCTTATTGCTGGGACATGACTGCTTCTTGGGAGATATGACCTAGAATGTTGATAACACAGACAGCGGGCAACTTTCCATTTCAAGGAAGTTGTGTTAACATCCTCTGCTATATTTAATCGATTTTTAAGTACAGCACTATTATTAGAAAAACTTTAATAAGAACCTTTGTAGTTTTTGAATTTGATCTGCTCCTCCTGGTGGTTCCTCACACAAGGTTATAATCCTTTGGGATATTTCAATTAGTTGCTGTAGAGAAGACTAAGTTAATATGAAGAGAGAGTGAAGACTTCAGATGGAAAAGAACCAGCAGGTTCAGACAGAGCACAGGAATCCTCAGTTCACAGAAAAAATGGCTGTGTTCTTTAGACGATTTCTCTACCTCTGTATCCCATAAAACATCTTTTAAGTGAAAATTTATATTTCCAGTAAAATCTTTCTCCAAATAGAACAAATTGAATGTTCTTTATGGTTTTTACACAAGCATCTCTTTTATGGGTCTAAATTTAAATCCTCAAGAGCAGGGACATTTTAAGCCTAGTCTTTAACCACTGAACAGCATTAAAAGGTGTATTGCAGCTCTTTTGATTAACAGAGAAACCTCTGAACTAGAAGCCAAGCTGAGCAGAGGTAGGTTTTTTTTTTTTTTCTTGAACTAGAACAAAAACCTTCCATTTTCGTCATGAAATCTTGGTTGCCTGAGCCTTAAGCAGCACTGTAATGAAAGTGAAATTTTCAGAAATGAATACGGATTTGATTGAAAGCTGACATGATACCATGAAAAATGACCTGACTCACTTTATGTTTGCTTCCACCTTACCATAAATACTAGTGACTCTGTCCTGTTTGCTTGTCAAATGTTCAATCCTGAAATAAATCCACAGGCCTTAGGCAAAGCATTGCCCTTGAACACGGCACTTGGGCTAAAAAAAAAAAAAGGCACTGATGCCAAAGTGGGACCCGAAATGGCTGAGCTGATTCCCTGAGGCTCCCAGACAAGTCAGCTTCCTCTTGCATGGGCTCACTTTCCAGTGCAGTCCAGGAGCCCTGCATCCTCACCCTTGCTCTGTGTGCTTTTAAATTAGGGATTTATCACAGGTGTTGTGGCATTTTCCAGGATAAATTAAATGACATCATCAGTAGAAGTCCCAAACCCAAAACTAAACTATTTATCTGGAAAGGATGTAATTGGACTCTAATTCTCTTATTATCCCATTTACACCTGCAAAGTGTTTCAGGGAGCTGAGAGTTTCAGGAAAGTGGCCCAAGTCTTGCTGCTGCTTCTCCAAAGCTACTTAAATTTCTCAGGTGTTTCTTTTGGGGCGTAAGGCCTGCTATCTCTTTAACTAAGACTCTTAACTTCATTTTAGGTTAAACTTTTCACTGAATTTTAAATGAAACTAGTTGTATAATGGGAAAATAAATTATAAACCAACACATCCTAAGTCCAATTCTTTCTTTCAAGAGTAGTATGCACAACCTATTCCTTTTAGTGGAAAATATGTCTTCATCCTTGGCTAGGAAATTTTGCCCCTGGTGTACAATTAGTATCTGCATTATACATTCCCAATAAACAATCTAGATTTTTTTTAAGTGCAAATTGTTTGTTACTATAATTGATATCTAAAGCTTTGCAAAGGAGAGACGACTGATACATTGGGCAAAGCATGAGACAAGAAATCTGCTCCCATGGGTGGTGGTCCTAGCATTAATGTAAGTAGTACAATCCAGTATAAGTCATATCAGTAACATCTGCGAGCTGTAATTTCTCTACTCCTGGAATATGAAGGTCTGTGTCTGAATCATAGCTCTAACACTTGCCAACTGTGACACCTTAAAGAAGTCACTTGACCTCACTGTGGTTCAGTTTCCTCATCTGTGAAATGGAGATAATAGTAGTACCTTTCTCCTGGGGTTGTTACAAGGATTAAATGAGAAAACATACATATTTAGGACAGACACAAATTATGTGGGGCTGGCACATAGTAAATGCTGTACGTGTTAACTGTTATAATTATTCATGTCATTATTATTTGTTAAACAAGGATAGTTTGGACCAGATGGTGTCTAAAGTTCCTTCCCATTATGAAAATCTGTGACTAACTCAGAAGCCAGGACTTCCCATCTGAAGCGTCAAGGCGTTGGCTGCATTGCTGAAGCAGTCATGGTTGGGGCACGTGACTTGCCCCAGTCACAGAGTGAGGTAGATAGACTATCTGCTGAGCTCAGACAGAAGCCAGGTCTCCTAACTCCTAGCCCAAGGTATTTCACTACTCCAGACTTTCTCTGAGAGACCACGCTTAAATTCTCAACTTTTATTCAGCATGACCATACTCCACTTTGCTGATATGGAGGTTTAAAAATAGCAAAGCGTCTAAAATCTTACACTTGCCAAATCGACTGTGAGTTGGAATCAAAGGCAGTTGGTGAGCAGATGGTGAGAATGCAACCACTGCCCTCTGCTGGTATGTCATGTACATTGCATGATTTGTTGTGTCACTTCTTTTTTTTTTTTTTGAAAGAAAGAAAAAGAGAGGAAAGAAAGTGAGAGTGAAAGAAAGAAAGAAAAAGAATGTATGAGAGGAAGAAAAAGAGGGAGAGAGAACAGGATTCTTGTTCTACTGCCCAGGCTAGAATGCAGTCTAAAAATGGGTATTAAAAACCTCTTTTATGCCAATAATTGTGTTTAACAATGGAGACAGGAAGGAATAAGAGATGAAA